>VZTF01001496.1:252030-278087 GCA_013397755.1 Cnemophilus loriae
TTTTTTTTGAGGGTGTGGAGAGAATGAGAAACCTCAAC
Organism: Cnemophilus loriae; assembly: GCA_013397755.1. Taxonomy (NCBI): domain Eukaryota; kingdom Metazoa; phylum Chordata; class Aves; order Passeriformes; family Corvidae; genus Cnemophilus; species Cnemophilus loriae. The sequence goes on from VZTF01001496.1 coordinate 252,069, forward strand.
ATTTTATCACAAATTAGCTTTCCAAAATGTCCAATAGTTAGCTTCCTCGAGGAGTATTGAAAAAAGAGCATCATGTTTCTGGACTCGGAAATCTCTGGGGCTTTTAAGGCAAATGCTGTCGGACTTAAGTATTACATACTGGTGGTTCCAAAGAAGAGTATTCAGGATTACACCACAACTGAATTTCAAACATACACATGTGGCAGTTTCATGTGCCTTTCATGCATTTGGCATTTCAGTCTCAGGTATGATTCATCATGGATGCTCTTTCTCCTGGGCTACAAACATAGAGCACTTCTTCCCTTCTGGAGTTGTCTACCACAGGAAATTGGTCTGTAATTTTCACTAGAAGAGAGTAAGTTTTGGAGCAAGAACCACAACTATATGAAACCACAGATTTCCATTTAAGAATGTAATTTATTCTTTCTAAAACTGCTTCCTATATAGCTGCATCTGATTTGGGCAGTGGTAGAACGGTCAGTACTGCAAGTGCCATTTTGATGAGAAAAGGAAATCAAATTGTTTTCCCTTCAGTTTTGCACTACTTATACTGCTAAATGCAAATTTCTCATGTAGAAATAATTGTAGTTGAAGTTGAATCAAGTTTTTTTACATGTCACACCTTCACCCCCTTTCTGCCCCTAATATTCTGAGATAATATTTGAAACCAAGCATTATCCACTGATAGAAACACCAATCAGTATGTTGGCATTCCAGTGCTCCTTGTATTGTTTTTTTATTTTTCTGAAATTAAATAGCTTAGTGAAGAAAGAAAAACTATATAGGGCAATATGGAAGAACTCAAGGTAGACAAAAACTACTGAACAAGGGAAGAAAAAAATCTCTTGGTTTACCCCAAAAACTTTGTTAAAGAAGCTTTAGATGTTTCATTCTTCTCTGAGAATTAAGGATTCCATCTAGTCCTTCTTTCTATTAAGGAAAGCAGAACCAGGTGGGAATACATGTATTATTAGTAGTATGTTGACAGCCTTTTATATTTAAAATACTTATAAATAACAAATATTTACTCAATTCAAGTGCTCTTTGAGCAACATGTTTAAATAGTCATACAGTTCCAAAATGCTGAGCATTATGCTACTGTGGGCAACAACTCATATCTTAAATTATTTTCTCCTGAGGGCAGCTATAACTTCTGCAGGAAAAACAATTCAAGTACACATCTTGAGTTTTGGTTATTTCAGAACATGTTCAAATCACCAGGGAGCAGAATTGCATGGTGTATTTGAAAACTTATGGGAGCCTGATAGTTAAGAATTAATAGAACTTATTTTTTTCTTTATGGTGACTTGATAAATCAGAGATTGCTTCTACTTCTCTTAGATGTAAAATATAATAAAATAAAAATGAAATTTGGGAAGGAAAAGTACCACTTACAGCATCTGACCAGGAACGCGTAGATTTTTACATTAAAAAGAGATGGATTCTTTGTAGAGGTTGTTACAGAAGTCTCTCAACTTTTTTGTGTTACTTTTTAAATAAAGAAATTGTAATCAGTTCCACTTTATTAAAAGTGAAAGTTTAAATCTAATTACTTTGACATATTAAAAAGTGAAATAAATGAGTAGCTATGTATAACTAGAGATGCTCTATCTGAGTAAGTTGATTTATAAATATGTTTAAGCATCCTCTAATTATTTAAAAATAGAAATGAAAAATTTTCCTGTTGCTTCCCAGGGTATAAGGGTAATAGTTGATTAGTCTACAGGTTAGCTGCACAAATTCCTTAGGGTAGAATTTGGCAAGAGATTAAAGCACTTGAACTCAAATGTCTGTATGTTAATGTCTACATGTGGAAGATGTCTAAGCTTCCCTTAGGTCAATACAGTGTCAGGCAATACTCTGAATTGAGCCTAGAAATCCATTTAGCTCATCAACCAGCCCAGCAGCAATGCAATTCACTTTCTTAAGCATATCCTGGGGTATCTGAGAATGGAATTGTCAGATATGGCAAAAGACCTGTTGAAAGTTGTTCACTTTTGCAGCATGAAGTGAATTAACTGAGTGAAGCAGCTTTGCTGCCTGCTTACACATGTAATTCAGCTGCCTTGGTCTCCTCCTGAACCTCAGCCCAATGTTGAGGCTGAATTCAGCATTTCAGTTGCTGAAATATAACTGCCCACAGTCATATGAGATGTCCTAGGGTTTACAAACAACTTCAACAAATGCTTGGCAGACCTGAGTCATAAAAGCTACAGAAAATATTTCCCTTCTGCAATGAGAGGTAAACTGTTTTAAGATGTACAAATGTCAGTATATTCTTGTTTTTAAATAATCAAATCAAGAATCGAGTCCTTGGGTTCAATCTAGCTCCCTACTTGTAGGCATCAAGTGTAGGCATCAAGGCATCACGGCATCACTGGATCAGATATATAATTGCCTGCTGGATGGGATATCTCAAATGACCTTGTGCACCCAAGTATGGCCAACTGAATCATAATCTACATGTCCCTAAAAGTTCCCAAATTAAATGTCTGGGTACATTTGTTCCTTGGCCAAAATTTTGCTAATTCAGGGACATAGAAGGACCAAAGTTATTCTCAAAACAGGCAGCAACAAAACCAGTTTCCCTTGCTGTTTTCTCTATAAATACAAATGTATTTAAAAGAAGGAAAAATAAAAGCAACCCAAACATTAGAGCATAATTTTTATTTGGAGCAAATAGAACAGAATCTGTTGTAAAACCAAGGAAAGAGTTTTTGTTACAGAAGATTTTGCCACTGCAACTTTTTGAAGTGCTTTGTTACTTCATGGAGCAGAAGTAGTAGGGATACTCTCAGTGACTCTCAGTAGTAGGGGTGCTCTCAGTGACTACAGCTTTTCCATGACTGCTAGTTGCGTGAGTCTTGCCATAAAGGGACCTATTCCCCAGAATTTTTCAAATAAGCATGACAAGGTATTGCTCCAGGCTTAGATGATAAAAAAATTGAATGAAAATTAATGGTAAAGGAAGTATATCCTAGATTGTATTTCAAATGAAATACAGTATTCCTAGAAGTAAAATGTAAAGGTTCATTTGACTATTGAAGGATGGTGAAATTTATAAGAACAATATTGCTTGTACTGTTAGAACTAGCAGGAAAAACCCAGAACATAAGTGTCAAATAATGAATTCTTCCCACAACAGAATACTGATGCTTAGGGACAACAGAAAGACAATCAATGAAGTTTTTTCCCCTTTTCAAATACTCTAAAGGGGAATAAAAATGAGCTGAAAATAGCAAAAAATCTGTGGTTTTTTTCACTAAAAAATAATTTGATCAATTTCCATTATTTGGTTTCTTTCTGAAGCGTGAAGGAAGAATAGTTGCAGTTATTTGCTGACAGAAGCATTCTTCACTTCAAAAGTAGGCAAATAAGTATGCTTTGATTCATTGACAATTTTTCCTACACAGATCTATCATGTTTGTCCTTGGTTTCTTTAAGCATTTCACTGCTGTGAAATAAAAACCCCTAGGGAAATCTGAGACTGACAAAGAGTTACTGTCTCTCTCCTCAATTTCTCCTCCTGGATTTAAATAAATACTATGCAATCAAAATCAAAGAAGATTTTTCAATAAATGTGGGATGGCTTATGCATTTTTTTTAACGTTTCGTATCTCAGTGGCTGCCAGAGTGTCTCGATTAATTGCTTCTATTTTTACATAGAAATAATGTTTGTCTGCAGCTTGAAATTATCTGATGAGTAAGCTTATGTCACTTTCTGAAGTCAAACAAATAGATGGATTCAGCAACACATCTTGTGATAAAATCATTACCTTTCCTGTAATGTTTTCCATGTTACGTCTTTCCTACTATCTTTCTAGAGTGACTAGAAGCAATAGTAAGTATGAATTAGTTGCATTTAGTTATCCATGAATCAAAATAGTTAATTTAAAAAATATACTATCATTAACATCTAATTTCAAAGCTGATATATTACAACTTTGGGAATAGTTATTGTAATAACTCTTACAATAACTACTGTAATTAACCAATTAACCACCACTGAGATTTTGAGCTGGACAGTGGAAACCTTTTCAGAGAAAAGAGACATACTAATCTCAGTGACTAACTTGCAAATTTTCAGATTACTATGTATTTTATAATTTATCTTCTTCTGGTGAACAGTAGGAAAGGTACTCTAAGAATTCAAATGGCTATATATTATCAGACTCGAGTTTCATCTATAAGTATCCTTTAGTCAGTCCTTGCACTTACCTGTGTGCAAAGCTTTTGTATATTCTACAAGTATTCTACTTTACCTCAGGGCATCCCCCTCACAGTGGCATGTAGGACATGGTTATCCACATTTCTGAGGTCCTGAAGAGCTGTGTTACCATGTAAGTTCTTAAAGAGCTGCCTGTTTTGTGCAGTGTGTTACCTGAGGTAATCTGCTCATCTGAGTACTACGGCTTTTCAGATGCAGCCTTCCTGCCATGTGATTTAAGCAGATCACAAATCCTGGATTTACCATTATACTGTAGGAAACATACTTTCTTTTTTCCTTTGTGAATACAAAATACAGCCGCATTAAAAAATATATATATATATATAATTGCATAAAAAATAAACAACCTTCTAGGCAGATGTGTGCAAGTGCTAGACTGGGCTGCAGCCCTTCAGCATAAACCTGCTCCTGTGTGGGAAGTCTCTGGCCCAGCACCTGGAGCTCTGCCTCCCGCGGTGTCCGTGGGGTGGTTTCTCACGCTTTCTGAGCTCACTCCTCCCTCACTCTGCCATGCAGCGTTTTGCCCTTCCTTACACACGCAGTCCCCGCGGTGCCCCCGCCCCGGCCGCGGGCTCAGCCGCGCCCTGCGGTGGGTGGCTGGATCCGGCTGGAACCGGCTGTGTCCGGCTGGGGCAGCACGTTAAACATGCTCTGGAATGGTGTCACTTAAATTGCCACATAGAACAGCTGCTCATACAGACATATTCTCACATAATGAAAGAATAAGAAGAAACATATTTGCTAGATATTAAGGGTACAGAATTTCTAAACCTTTTTTTTTTGTTTTGTTTCAGCTGAAGCATGAACCATTTGCTAATGTTAATGAAACATTTGATTTGATGAATTTTCTTTCAGGCAAGTAGCAAATCATTTCCACAGCACTTTATGTCATATTTAGCTTTCCATCTATTCTTGCTTTAGTTGAGTGTTGTGGTCTAACCCCAGCCAGCAGCCAAGCCCCATGCAGCTGCTTGTTCACTCTGACCAGTGAGATCAGGGAGAGAATCAAAAGGGTAAAAGATAAAAAACTCACAGGTTGAGATAAAGACAGTTTAATAGGAAAAGCAAAAGCTGCACACACAAGCACAGCAAAACAAGGAATTAATTCACTGCTCCCCACGGGCAGGCAGGTGTTCAGCCATCTCCAGGGGAGCAGGGCCCCATCACACATAATGGTTACTTGGGAAGACAAATGCCATCACTCCAAACATCTCCCACTTCCTTCTTTTTCCCTCCACTTTATGTTCTGACCATGGTGTCATATGGACTGTAATAGCCCTCTGGTATGTTTGGGTCACCTGTCCTGGCTGCGTCTCCTCCCAGCCTCCCATGCATCCCCCGCACCCTCACCAGCGTGGCAGCATGAAAAGCAGAAGTCTTTGCTCTGTGTAAGCCCTGCTCAGCAATAACAAAAACATAGAATCACAGAATCACAAAATCAGCTAGGTTGGAAAAGACCTTTGAGATCATTGAGTCCTGCCTATGACCTAACACTACCTTGTCAGCTGGACCATGGCACTGAGTGCCTCATCCAGTCTTTTCTTAAACACCTCCAGGGACGGTGACTCCACCATCTTCCTGGGCAGACCATTCCACCTCCCAGTCAGTCTTTCTGTGAAGAACTTCTTCCTGGTGTTCAACCTGAGCCTTCCCTGGCACAGCTTAACCCTCTTTCCTCTTGTCCTGGTGCTGGTTGCCTGGGAGAAGAGGCCAACCCCCACCTGGCTACAGCCTCCTTTCAGTCAGTTGTAGAGAGTGATAACGTCTCCCCTGAGCCTCCTCTTCTCCAGGCGAAACACCTCAACCTCCCTCAGCTGTTCCTCATAGGATTTGTGTTTTAGACCCTTCACCAGCCTTGTTGCCCTTCTCTGGACATGATCCAGCATCTCTCAACATCCTTCCTAAACTAAGAGGCCCAGAGCTGGACACAGTACTCAAGGTGTGCCCTAACTAGTGCCAAGTACAGGGGAAGAATCACTTCTCTAGTCCTGCTGGCCACAAAAAACTGTGTGTATCCTCTGACTTTGCAAATCGTACTTGGAACATTCAGAGTGCATGTTTTCATTCATTTTTATGAATGCTAGTGTGTTTTTCCTTCCAGTGAGAAGAAAACTTGCTGTAAGGTGAGCTATTCCCCAGAATTTTTCATGTATGGCTGACCAAGTATTTCTCCTGGGTTAGATGTTTAATACAAAGTAATGGTAAGGGAAATATATTTGCAATTAAAATAAAATGCATTATTTGTAGTATAATTTCCAGGAGAAACATAGCATATTGTAATGCTGCATTTTCACTACAAATGGAAAAAAACTCCCAAATTCTAGGCATAACTTGTATTACCAAAACAATTTAGCCATTTTATTAACTGGTAATTTCAGGTTCTGTAAATACAATGCTGTACATTAAATTTTATTCCTGTATGTGCAGAATAATTTTTATTACAAAATGATATCATAAATATAACATTGTATTCCTTTCTGTACGTGGAATACACAGATTTTCATTGCACTAACCTAGTCATTTAGTTAAATTGTTTTGAAACTGCCACTAAAGTCTTTAGAATTTTTGACATATTGTATGTATTCACCATAAATGTCTGCCTTTCAAAAATTGCTTTTCCTTTGCCTTTGTTTCTTTGCTTTTTAAATGAATAGGAGACAGATGAGAGAGAAGTAAACGGCTCTACTCACTCTTTTAAAATTCTAAATTTTTAATACAGAAATGAAGCAAGCTTGAATTCTGATTATCAGATAGCTAAACTGTTTCCTCGTACTCAGTTTGGGAACCTGAATACTGCATCAAGCTTGCAATCAGGATGAGGGTACGCAATTAAAATCATGAACACAAGATTGTTGTTTCTGGAAATGTATAAAAAACCAGGATTTCATCACTTAGTATATCATAATTTAGCAGCTCTGTAGTTATTTTGTGAACACGTAACTTACACTGAAAAAATGAACTATTTTATATTATGTCACAGCATTAAAAAGAAAGGATATGTAGGAGAAATGGGATTTCTGATGGAGCCTTGAATTTCTTTCTAGCAGGTTATCATAGTTAAATTCCTAAAACAGATGTAGCAGGAGGAGTAAGATCCACCCTTAATTTCCTACGAAATTTGGATCAAACAAATGGCTGTAGAGCTTGGAAGCTTTCTGAATCTACTTCTATGAACAGTTGCAGAGTGTGATTCTGTAACAGAATGTTTTCTGTTTACTCAGGAATGCTTCTGCAGCAGGAGAATTTTATATAAACATGTACATTGTATTTAAAAGGTATTTTTAAAGAAGTGAAGAAAAAAAGTATCTCTGAGTATGTGGATTTAAAAAGTCGTTCAGTGGTTTTAGATTTTGATAACTGGTCATGTTTTTGAATAATTTCAAGAGTAGAGGAAAGTAGCTGAACCTGAAAACAGCGAAAGGCCATTATTATGATAATCTGTATTTGCTTGAATCATCAGATTCATATTACTCGAGACTTTGCTTTACAATAAACATATCAAAATAGGAAACCTATTAGTTTTTCCTATAAAGCCATGAGTACATTGAAAAAAATAATATTTTTTATGTTTTCAAGATAATACTATTTTAACTAGATGTGGAAATTTTGAAAATATTATATCACATTATCTGTAGAAGTTATTTACTGGAAATCATAGGTATGCTAGTAAGATAGTGTGAATTTCAGACAATTTGCTTGCCTGGCTTATCACAGGCAGACTGTGTAAACATACTATATATTTATTAGGTTTACAGAATTGATTTGAAAATTTCATGCGGAAAAAAAAAAAGAAACTACTGTTTGTACAAGTTCCCATCACATTATTTAGGATTTGTACATTTTTGTCCAAAATGAAATCATATAAGCAAATGTTAAACTGAAAATAGTAAACAGTTGTGCACATCTGCGAAAACTGTTAAGGTCACAACCACATACATACATGCACACATACAGCTACCACACAGAGTAGACTGCTTACAGGTAAAAAGTGAGGAGCATCAAATCAGCCTTAAACTAGAATCCTTTTCTTCATCAATGTTTCCATCTACACATGTGCAAAGAGTCCCACAGTGGGGGACTGGGCAATTGCAGGAAATGTAAAACCTAGTCATAGTGATCATTTTCCATAATCAAATGCCTTATTTTTATTGCACATAATATCTCAGTTCTTTTACTGAAAATAATAACAAGATAAAGGATCTGTGAAAGCAAGTGATTTTGTGAGGCCATATGTTGAAGAACTAATTAGTGAGTGCTGCTCTTTTGAAATAATTAAAAATGTTTTGAGAAAATCTCAGTCCTGTTTTTTTCAGGTGTTATTCCGGTGTTCCAGATTATTTGTAATGCAAGCAATTTTATAATCTTCTCTACATTTTTTAAGTTACTAGAGTCTCTTGCACAGCCCGGAAGTACCTATTCAAACACCATTTATTGAGGAAATTGTTCTGTGGCAAAACACAAAGACCAATTGATAGAACTACTTTGTTTTAGATTGATCTGTCCATAAGAACATCACCAGAAAGAATTAAAACTGGTTAATGTGTAAAGCACCATGCACATACATCACCATTCTGCATTCCTCTGCTTGTCATCTGAAATGGTTGGTTGATAAAAGTTAAGGTGCTTTATCATTATCTCTAGCACCTGGGAAATGGTCCAGTATAAATTCAATCTCAGTGAATTATTAAAGGCATTTTAGGATTTGTGAACTTGATAATGGTATTTTGTGAGTGTTCATTACCACTGCAATTTAATATTACTACAGAAATTGAGTTAAGAGGCTAGTAGTCTGGTAACTGCTTTGGGATGTAATTTACAATCATGAAAGATAACAAATCCACACTTTACTACTATGTCAGCAGTGTTTTGTAAAACATGCTTAAAGAAGCTAATTAAACTCCATAAGGCCTCTTGTAGCATTATAATCTGTCACAAGCTTTAATCTAATGAACAACTTAAATGATATTCTACTGTAGAATAAAGTCTGAAGTGCTGAATCTTACTTAAAATTGGAATACAGTTGTTTCCCAGAAGAAATATCTGTAATATTCTGACTCAAGTAATGCTAAAATTGTGGTTTAGCATTACTTGTGAGTTTTAGCATTGCAGTGAATTAGACAAAGTGCTAACTTGCATTATGTTTAATTGATCTATAGTTAATTATTCAGAAAAGAGCTGCTCACAGTGAAAAAATAAATAAAATCAGACAGCCATGTAATAGTAGAGAAGTAAATGTTCAGTGGTATGGAAGACAATAGCTCTTGTAGCAAGATAGCCTGTTGATACACCAGTGTCAGGCGACTGGAGTTTCAGTGGACTGGTACAGTTTTGTGTAGTAATGTCTTTGTTGAAGTCAAGATGCTTTCAGCACCTTTAGCAGGAACTTGAAAGTCCACTGTGAAGAAAAATGACTGAAAAATAGAATGTCGAGTAATTGAGCAGTGCTTCCGCACTTCATTTGATGCTCTGAAAATTAAACTGAGGGAAAGAATAAATCCTTCATGTACCTTTAGATGTTACTTAGGACACAGTGAACATTGTTGAATCCCAACAGTTGACCCAGCACAGGCACAAGCAGTGTTTGACAAGGTGCTTTCTCTCAGTTGGCTGCTGGTTCTTCTTGCAATGTACTGCCATATCTAATGAATAAATAATTTAGAGTCATCATTAACTCAGGCTCATAGATATTTCAACCTTCTTTTCTAAAAACTTCACAGATTAGGAGCTGTAGACTTCTTTGAATAAATAAATCTGTTTACAAATTAATTCCTTTCAACCTAGTATTTCCATGAAGCTTTTGCTGTCAAACTGTCCTGGCTCATTATATTCCCAGCTTTCACCTACACATGTTAAGACTATAATTATTATAGTTGAAGCCATAGGTTTTTTTAAATTGTATATTGTTCTTCATAACCAAATCTTGCTTAGGCAGTCGAATTCAGTAGCTGGTGTCTTCTGGATTTGTGGTACTTCCCTTTAATCTTGCCAACTGTCAAGATATACAAAGTTATTTCTCCTTGCGTTATTTTGCCTACTGAGAATTTTTTAAGGTCTGATTAGAATTGTGAGGATTTTTGTCTTGGACTGTTTATTTTTTGAAGCCAGAATTCTTATGTTTTCTTGTTGTTGTGTTGTGTTAGAAGAGTTGTCATTTTATCTATCTTCCTGAAAGAAAAACCATAATAAAGAAAAGGCAAAAAGAGTTAAAATGCATCCATGTTTGACGGTGAGGATTGAATGATTGAAACCTAGCAGCTTTTATTTTGGCTTGCTAGGTTCCAGTGTCATCTCATTTTATTGTCATCTCATAATATTTTGAAATATCCTGCACTGAATCCTGATAAAATCTGACAAATTCTTTCATGCAAATCTATGGTGAATGGACGTTGCCATTCAGACTTCCTTCAAGATAACTATTCTTATAGCAAAAATCTTTTCAGTAAGTAATCTGTAGAGTTTAATCATAGTCCTTTGTTCCTTTAACTAATGCTGGTATTGCAGAGGGAACCCCCAATTAGTAAAGAAGTAAACCTATCAATTGTTCCTAATGCATGAATCACCAATCTTTGCTATTTTTCAACTGTTCTGAAGGCGTTTTGTGCTTCTGTATTTGTCAGAAAAATATTCTGTCGATAGAAGATGTCTATGGGTTTGGATGTGTTTTCAGCACAGAGCTCCAGGAGTTTAGCATTGTAGTCTACAGATTCCTATACTTGTAGAACTGATCTTTAGTTTCATTGTCGTGGTTATCTATTGGCATGTATATCTGTAAGTGCTGTTTGCAGCTGTTACGGCCTATCCTAAAGTGGCTCTCAATGAAAAATATTTTCTGTTGCTGTTTCAAAGGTCATAATTAATGCTGACATCTCTGTGTGGTGACTATCTTGTGTTCCTGAATATTTTTCACGCGTTTTTATTGTAAGTTGCTTTTTTTATCAGCTCCTGGATAGCAATGTTCCCATACTCAGAGGATTTTGAGGCTTTATTTCTTGTGTCCTTTCATTGCTTTTGTAGCTTTTGTCATTGTTTATGCTACTGTGAAGTTATAGAAATGTATCTTTATAGGTGCTTGGCGGGTTTTTTTGGCAGCTTTTGATCCCGTCCCTACTTTCCAATCATTTCTTTCCATGTAAATCTAAGGATTCTCCCCAGTCTGGATCCCAAGATCAATCAGTTGGATTCCTTCATACAAAGCAGAAAGAAATTGCCAGAATTACATAAGATTTATCTTTCTCACTTAGTATCAGTATTTTCAGACCTGAATGTCTTTATGAGATTTTTTGTTGTCTGGAGGTTTTTGATTCCTTCCTAACTTTCTTTTAGGATTCTTGAAAGCCGTATTGAAACACTAATTACCATTACTCTCAATTACTGCTATCTGTGATATACACTATAGACCACAAAATGTGCATTTTGATCACGATTTCTGCTGCCGTAGCAATGCCAACTTTACTCCACAGGAGACAGAAATTGCAATGTTCTTATTTGTGGTGAAATCTTTTTCATGAGACAAGCAGGTTTCTCTAAGCTTGAGTTGAACAACAGCCTAATCATCCACATGGAATTGCTATATGTCAGTAGTGACTTCAATCTTTTAGGGAAAAGAAAATTAAAAGTACCACATTTTGTCTTTGAAAGGAATTACGGGTTCTTTCTTCTCTCCATGTAGGGGGGTGGTTCAGCTTTTCACAGGAGAAAGAAAAATTTCCCAGGGAAGGCATAAATGAAAAATAAATCAGAATAAGTTCATGATAGCATTGTGCTCAATGTATAAAGTAATTACTTTAACAAGCTAATTAACTTTAATAGACTGTCCCACTGCTCCCTTGTCTCCTTAGCTGACCTGTCTATTGAAGCTTTCTGTAAACTTAGCACTCTATTTGCATAGCTGCAGACAATTTGAGGCTGCTATTGTTGGTTAATCTAAAATCTGAACCTGATTTAATTGCAAGAAATTTTAATGAAATGTTCAGGGTGGCAGGAAGGAAAGAGGAATACATAACTTATATATGTTTTTCCTGCTGTGAAGAGGTAGCAAAATATGTGAACCTACACTGATGAAAATGAGGTGTTTGGTGAAGACAGACACTGAGGGGCAATAAAATATCTAACGAAATATTTCAGCAGTGGTAAGGAAACAATGGCAGCAACATGTGCAGTAATGTCCTTTTGCATGCTGCTGGCACTTTTGAAACAGTCTGTGGATGTTACTTAATCAAAATTTATTGACATTTTATAAGAGTTGGGAAATTAGGGACTCCTTTGTAAAAACTATTATTTTTGGGAGACACAGTAGCAAAGCTTTTATACAGTTAAGATTTGGATTGGAAGTGAACTAATAATACACAAACTTAAAAATCTTGAGAATACAGTGGATGAAACCTGCTTCAGAGTAAAGGATAACTCTACACAAAAGATCTTTTGTGTCCATATTCTTCAAAAAATATATCCAAAATTATTTATATTGAGTCAAGACAGTCTAATAAAGAAAAAACTCTTCCATGTATAGTACTAGCTATACACTGTGAAAACTTTTTTTTTTGATAATAGTATATGTCTGACTCTTCTGCAATATAAATATTATTTTTAGAATGCTGTATTTTGTCTTATAATTAGTTGTGTTCACTTGTATTAGTAAAATAAGTTTCTCTGAGTGTTGCATGTCCAGTCTATGCTGTGTACCTTGCAAAGCAGTATGTGAAGCCTCAAAATACATGAAAATTTGATAGAACAATAAATTGCACACCATGTCAGCAATTAAAAACAGATGGCTTGCTATCTAGCTAAGCTATTCAGTGTGCTGGCTTTAAAGGCTTTGCCTCTTAGCCCAAGTTAAAATACCTATGTCACGATGTTCATTGTTGCTAGCACTTTTTTTTCTTGCCAGAAGACATCTGGCTGTTAGAAAGAGATAAGCAAAGCATTGCTGCTCTCACTGGGAACCCTAAAATATCCCTAAAAGGGCTTGGAAGCAGGCTAAATTCAGGAAATATTGCTTATCAAAATCCATGCTTATGTACAACACACCAAGACTGGCTGACTAAAGGAACAGGAATGCATTTGGATAAACTGAAAAAATAAACATTTAATATTGAAAGAAAACATAGAAGCAACTTGCCTCCTGGTAGAAGTAGTGTAGCTGTATAGTGTTACTGAGACAAGAATCTAGTTCACAACAGATATATCATTAAGCAATAAGGAAATTGAATTAATTTTGTGTTCAAATTTAAAAGGAAGTAGACATTCATCTGGCTTCCAGAATATATGCTATTGTAAACAGGTATTATGTGGTTGCACTCTGATTGCAATTTTTGGTGAGATTTTCTCTCTGCCACCCCACTTTTGACTCAAGAGAACCAGCATGGCAAATAATTTTATATTGTCATGAGCAGTAGATCACCTGAAAATAAAACTGTTTTAATTATGTCTAGAATCAGAATTCCCATAGCATTTCTTTGGAAAACATCTCTTAGGAAGCATTGGGTTTTTCTCATTTTCTCTGGCATTTAAGCTTTTCTGTGGCCATTGGATTTTCTTTATTTCTTTTTATTTGGAAATACAACCATCATACAATTCAAAGGGGTCGTATCTACAGAAATAGAGTGTATCTGTTGCCTGATATTCTATGAGGCCATGTGTTAACACGCTATGCACAAGTAAGTTTGGTTTGGGAGGCGGGGGGTGAGGAGGCATTTAATTTTGGAATAAATGTGTGCTATTTGAGCAAAAACTTATCCTGTTGCTTATTTTGTCTTCTGTGACATTTGGGAGATATTTTTCCAGTAAACCAACACATATTGGTTGTTGAGCAGCATTGCTCCTGCTTAACAAGCTACCAAGTAGTAAATCCTAAAACTCTGCAAAACATGTTGTTCCTTTCTTTACACAGTAACAATATTTTAAAGTAAAATATAAGCAGCTTCATAGAATGGAAAAGTTTTACATCAGTTTGGCAAAGTTCTGTTTTTTTATTTAAGTTCTTCGTTGTTACACTGAAATTTTGTCCAAACAAGATGCAGCCAACATTTTCTGTCAAACTGTCACAGGTACTCTTTGTCATGTTCTACTGCTGATGCAGCCCAGAAATTTTATTTCATTATATTATAATTTCAAATAAGGGAGACAGGATTTGTGAAGGTGGGTACCTAAATGTCAATTCCTATTAAATATAGAGGTTTCATGATCCTTCCTGTTTACAGTTATTTTCTGATGGTTACCAAACAGTATTTGTGTGGGAACAACAAGTTTTTTTGTTTGTTTTTAACCAGTATCCTAAATTTCTGTGTACCGACAAACAGGGAAAACAAAACAAAACAACCAAAATCAAAACCAAAACCATGCCAGGTGGGAATACATTACTAGAGAATTGTGTTGTTCTTCCATTAGCTTTGTTACTGAGGCAAAGCTTGGTGTTTCAAGTGGAAATAGTTACTTTTTGGCACTTAAGAATAGCTTAAGAAGGCAAAAAGAGGTTTTACTTAATGGTACAACTGTAAGTACAAACTAATATGGTCAGTGTAATGAGAACATGTTAAAAATCCAGATAAGTCAACTTGGCTTGAAAAGATATAGTAAGGATGTAAATATTTGCCTTAGCTGTATGTAATCCGAGCATCAACAAAACCCGGCAAGGTAATCTTTTACCACTTGAGAGTATTGATGAAACACATGAAATGAGTAAATGCAGTGGCTTTTGTCTAACTCACTGCTTAAAAAAAGTGATGGACCTGCATGATGCCTCCATCTCAAGAAAAAGCTTATATTTTAAAAATACTAATAATATCATTTGGACATGTACTCAGGGTTCCACCTACATGCTGGGTTGATTTACTTGTTTGTTTTTAATGTTACCAATATTATCATTGCTTGGCTGCAGTCATGCCAGTATTTCATCCAAGTGGTATATTTGCTGATCACACTCAAATTTTCAAATTCTTTATCCAAATTTAGAACTATGTCCACATGAAGGTACGAAACAATACGACTTTCAAAGATGCTGAGAGTCAGCATCTTAGCAACCACATTGTGTTACACAGTAAACAGATAAAACATTAAAACTTATAACACAAAAATAATTCTATTTTCAATGTTCTCAGACAGAAACATTTTATAGTTTTTTATGGACACGAAGAAACTCCTAATACCAGATGGAACCAATACTGCAAGCTCACTGCATCAGGAATTCATCAGGAATTCAGTATAGATCAAGGATTTTCAGAACAGTGTCCTAATTTGGTAATAATCAGTAAATAAAAACTGATATGAGAGTGCTGGTCTCTTCAGTCGGATAAAGGCTGGGCTGTTTATTAACACTGACATATTAAACATAGATTATACCTGGAAATACAATATTATTTGTAGTAGCTCTATCAAGGAGGGCTCAATTTAAGTATCATTTCTTTTTTAATGATCTCTATTTTTCCTTAAATATAGATGTAAGTCTTTAATAGTCATATAGTATATCATGTTCCAAAAGCAAGTTAATATTTCTGAAGTTGCATCTGTGAGTCATTTTTGACAGAGAATGCATTTCTACTAGCTCTATTTCTATCATAGGAAGGAAGATGACTAATCTTTCACCCAGCAAGTTTCAAAAATAAAAGAGTTAAAAAGATAAATTACAGGATTATCAAATAATGGAGAGTTAAAATAGGAAAATATTGAACAGATGCACCAACTACATTCAATGTATAGTGTTTAGGGTTTGGGGTTTTTTTCTTTGTTTGAAAGTTGGGGTTTTTTTTCAAATAGAGTAGTTTAAGTTGGAAGGGACCTTCAAAGGACATCTAGTGCAACCCCTCCACAATGAGTGCAGACACCTTCAAATCAATCAGGTTGCTCAAAGCCCCATCCAGTCTTAGGCTGAATGTTTCCAGGAATGGGGCATCCACCACTTCACTGCACACCTGGGTCAGTGCTTTGCCACCCTTATCATAAAAAACTTCTTCCTTGTCTCTTATCTAAACTGACCCTCCTTCACCTTGAAACCATTATCCCTTGTCCAGTTGCAACAGGCCCTGATAAAAAGTTGACCTCATCTTTCTTATAGGCCCTCTTCAAGGTGTTCTGGGGCCTTCTCTTCTCCAGGCTGAACAAGCCCAGCTCTCCCAGCCTGTCTTCACAGGAGAGGTGCTCCCTGTCTATAGCCACTCTAACACGTCTATGTCTTTCTTATGCCAGGGGGGCCCAGATCTGGTCGAAGTCTGATAAAGTTTTTAAGAGGAAATGCATGAAGATTTTTTTTTTTCTGGTGGTGGTGGGTTTTTTGGATTTTTCAGGGGCTTTGTTTCCAAGAAACTAAAGTAAGATGTGTACAATTCTGTCTATTAGCAGCCCCTTTTCCCACCAGTCTGCAACTGGGAACCAATGATTTTCTTTTACCAGATATAGTTTAAATCTATTGCAAGATAACTGGATTTCATTGATTTATGATCTAAGAGATTAATAGTCGAGAATCATAAAAGAAGATAGAGAAACAATTATTCTCCATATTGTTATTATCTAATATGTCAAATACATTGAGCCTAGACTCATTCCCAATAGTCACTTCAGAAAGGCACAGTCTAAAGGAGCTCTTAAAAGTAGTCTCACAGTCATCTTTTAGAGACTGTTAAACATCTCCACATATGGACTGAGGTTTTAAATACAGAATTCTGTGGAGGTTTTACTTAGAACAGACAATGTAATTTCTGCAAATTAAACTCTAAGAAAAAAAATCATGCAGTATTACTTCCAATTACTTTTTTAATCAGTTTTTTTTCCCCTGGATTACTGTTTTTCATTAGTTATTTTATAACAAAGCCAAATGGGATATTTGAAATCTTTCATTAAAACAAAAAACAGAACAACTCATCCAATATAAAATATATAATGGAGAACAGTTACTAAAGTAATTAAATTAATTGCATGGAATGGAAAAGCATTTTTCAATTCATTACATTTGTATATTCATTTTACTTTATTTGAAAATCTTACAGTAGCAACCACAAATGAAAGAATACTATAGAGTAGCACGGAACAGTCTTTCTCAACAGAGAAGTATAGTAGGTACCTGATGTACTTAAAAATCCTATATTGAATACTTTGATGTAGCTAAAATAATTACCCTATATATTGTTTTTATATCATTGAAGTGAGGTTTTCAGAACAGTTATAATAAGATTGATGGTTACTGGCCATTGATTCATACTTTTGGTTTTTGCATTTCATCTTGTTAGGTCTTAATCCTCTAGTAATAATTCCCAATAACCGAAGGTTAAAGAAATAAAAAAATTGAAAAAATTTGCAGCTCCTTTTTAGATGAGCAGTTTCTGAATTCTATTGAAGAATTTAAAGTTTCCTCTATATGGGACACTAAAGAATTTGTTAAGGGATTAATATGAACAAAGTAAAAAATGTGGAGTTTTCAGAATTTTAACAAAAATTCCTGTCCAAATAATTGCTGTAAAAACACTACAACTGCAGTTCTCATAAACAGAATATTGTGTGTGTTATAAGACCTATATTTTATCATTCCGGCTATTAATAATTACACTCAGCTATGGAACAACTTTTAAAGCAGAATTTTATCTCTGAAGTGCTCAATTACTATATATTTGTAGCAGTAAAAATGCCTTCAATTTAGTTTTATATTTGTTCAACTGTGAGCTTCTTTTAAATTTTTGTTTTCCTTCAGGATAGCTGCCATTTGAACTTCAGGACCCTACTCATATCTTCTCTGGCTCTGGATGTAGAACTCCTTGAATGCTATAGAAAAGTGGCTTGCAGAACTCAGGGCCTGGGTGGAATATCACTGTATTAAACAATAAAATCTAATTTATTGTGGTGTCCTAGAACTTAATGTTCCAGTTTTACTGGACAATGAAAGCCATATATCAGAAAGAATCCTAGACATATAAGGAATTATTGCTCTTTTATTCATCAGCTTGAGAGTGGTAATAATCTTCCAAAGGAAGAATATTCCGAGTGCCATTAATATCGTCCTTATGCTGTTTGTTAAATATCACAACAGTAATCAAGAAAAATATTTGCTAACACTGTTGAATCAACAAACCAAGATGTTCTTAATAAAGCTCTTTTCCAAACGCCAGTTACAAAATATAAAAAGTTCTTGCCTTTGGCTTTAACCTCTAGCCAAACACAAAGTTTGTGCAAGTATCACGTGCAGTGTGAAGCACGTCAAAATACACACAAGAAGCTGGGTGTTTTTGTGCACAAAATTAGAATAGAAAGGTTTGTCTTTGGAGAACAAAGTTCTGAGTTATGTCATTTCCCATAAGCCGAATTACAATAGCATTTGTATGCCTTGGATGATGCGCCGGTGTTGATATTTACTGATCTCTTCACTGTAGCTCTTGCATTCCAAGGTGAGATTCATCTCAAACTAGTGTGGAAGTCTAAAATACCTCAGATGATAGGTACTCCCAAAATACTTATTCCTCTCGGTTGTCTATAAAAGGAACTTCTCACAGATGGAGACCACTCACTGCCAACAACTGAAATTAGATGAGCTGAAGCCTTATCTCTCCTCATTTCACTGGGCCAAAGGTCTTTTAAGCATGCATGTAGACTGCTCAAGACAACATAAGGAACTTAAGCTATATATTGGGAGGGTATGATTTGAATATGTTTTTGGAAAGTATATAAAATTTCTGCTTACATTTCCATTTTTGCCTGTCTGGCTATAGCCTTATCACTTAAAACTTTATTTATTTAAAGGAAAAATAAAACATATGGCCTTAAAGAATTTTATATTAAGTTATCCTAATTTAGTTTTAAATAGGTTGTCAGCCTGTTCCAATATAACTGTTAATAAGTGCCATGAGAAAAGAACAAAGTGAGTAAGCAATATTTTGCCAGATTCAAAATGTTCTATAATGACTACATAAAATTTTCAAAATTCATTATTACAGGGAGAGTAGTGTTCTTACTTTTCTCTTGGTAAGAATCATTCCATTTGAAACATATATATAAAATGTTTACTGTACAGTGTTTCTTTAGAATACAATGAAGTTGGTAATGAGCTTAATGAATGTAGTAACTACGCAGTTATGCCACATAAAACAATTATGGAACATAGTCTTTCATTTAATGTTGGCTTATTTAATTTTGAAAAGGAACTTTCATTGCATGCTTTCATTTATTAATGATTAAACCTTCTACTCTCAATGTCAAGCATAACTGAGCAAATAAAAAAAAATTCTTTCTTAGACTACTCAATTGAAAGTGTCTGAATCATTGAAATTGACTATGTCATGGTAAAACCTTATGCTTGGGCTTATTGCCTTGCTCATCATGTTTTCCTTTCTTTCATCCTTTTTACACTGATCAATTCTGTGTTTCATTCCAGCTATTTTCTTAGACCCAGACTGACAAAAGTATTTGATATAAAATTCTCTGGCAAACTCCTTGTGGTCCATCAGGATTTAAGATATTTGTCAATGTTTTCCTTTACAGTGAGAGCCTTCTGGATTACTGTTAGTCATTAGTTTTCCTGACTCACCTGAAAACAGTTCTGTCAGTCTCATGGAGCTTCCCAGGGACATACCCAGTTCTCCTGAACAGTTCTCGGGAGAGCATCTAGAGGTTCCTTAGCAAGCTAAGATTTGCTAAGGTCTTCCTCTGTCTTTAAGTTAGGGTGAAAAAAACCTCACCCAAAACCATATCCACTGAGTTGAATTCATTCTTGTCCCAAGCAGTAATAAAGTACAATGCAAATGAAAGTATTTATTCTCAGCATCTGGTGTAACAACACATGGCTAAGGAAGTAGGCAGAGAAAAATAATGCTGGATATAAT
Source organism: Cnemophilus loriae (assembly GCA_013397755.1). Classification (NCBI taxonomy): domain Eukaryota; kingdom Metazoa; phylum Chordata; class Aves; order Passeriformes; family Corvidae; genus Cnemophilus; species Cnemophilus loriae. The sequence continues at coordinate 272,094 of VZTF01001496.1, forward strand.
AACTTTAAATAAGAAACACCTCACACTGCCCCTCTCTCTCCCTCTCCCCACTTCTGAACCCTTTTCTTATGGATTGTGTAAGCTTTTATAAATAGTCTCTTATTTTAAATACTACATAAAGAAGAGAGGATTTACAGTTTTCCTGTAAAATTGATAGTTCTTATTTAGGAGATAACCTGTTTCACTTATCAACCATAATAAGTATTGTTTCACTTCGTTGGTATTGTAAATAGTCTAAATTGTTAGGCTATTTATCCCCTCTTATATTTTGAGTTGAGTCCCTAATTTATATTCATCTATAAATTCTTCCTTTCCCCAAGTCATGACCTCCAGCTCCATTTCACTGTGCTTTTCCTGTGCTCCTGACACTGAATTTGTGCCAGCTCTGACTAGTTTCTCTTTTCCATGAGCAATTTAATTCACTAAAATGGCACACAGATGTCTCACCTGGAGAGTTTGGGGAGGAGAGGATCATTTTCTTCCATTATAGTGTTTAAATAAGATCACAGAAATTCCAGCAAGAATCAAAGTTTATACATGTAAGGAGGGGCAATACGGAAGCAAAGGATTAAAGAAGGAGTAGTAAATACTGGAGGAGGAAGAACAGAAAAGAACATCACACTTCTGTTAGGCAGCAGCTGCTTGTCAGAGCATCTCATGTCTCTGTGAAACTGCAGCCACAGCATGCCTGTTTCAGTGTCGAACCCTCTAACACAGCTTGCAAAGCTACACATTTACTTACAGCTAATGCATTATTTGCTCTTGGTTAATACCAGATACGGCCTTGGCCATCCTGGTGTTACAATGAGTTTGAGGTAATAAACCTCTAACATTCTTTTTTAATATATCTATACTAAATATAGATATTTACATGTAGAATATAAAAAACACATACAGAGACACTATATATACACACATGCATAGACGTGGTCTTCACTTATTTGCTGCAATAATCATAATTTATGCCTTGAAAAACTAACTCCCATTATTTTGTCAATTAGTGAGTGATGATCCTTGAAAATTCTTGTTTGGACCTCTATCTGCAGGCATGCTCATAGAAATACTTTAGCTGAAAGGATTGCAAAATGGAAGATAGCTCTCAGCTGAAAATTAGGGTACAGTTTTCTTTATTCATTTCCTAACCCAGAGACCTGTTATGGAAACTCATTAAATATTTGTCCTTGTTTCGGCCAGGACAGAGTTAATTTTTTGCAGTAGCTGCAGAGGCCTGGTTGTGGGCATGTCCAGGAGGTTATTCTATACCACAGGGCATTGCCAAGGGTAGGGATAAGGGACTCTGACTTCCAAAAAGAAGAGTGTGGCTTCTGGTCGAAAAATATGTTGGCATTGTCTGCCATTGTTCATTGCATTCGGGTCCCCGTGAGCATGTTTGTACATGAATCACTTTCTTTTTTGTATACTTTTGCTATTAATATTATTGCTTTTACTGTTCCTATTTCATTGCTGTTTTCAGTAAATTGTTCTTATTTCAACACACGATCCTCACATTTTGTGCCTCCAGTTCTCATCTCCACCCCACTGAGGTGGGAAGGGAAGGAGAAGGGGGTAGTGAGCAATCAGTAATGTGGTTTGGAGTCTTGGTTGGAGAGCTAAATTGGGGAATACCATTCCTAAACCACAACAATATTTTACACTATTTCCAAAATAAATAAATGGATAAATAAATAAACACATTCTAGAAAACAGAAATACTTCTGTGGTTAAGTGACTATAGAAATAGCAGAAGTATTCAAAACTGGTGCATAATAGGCTTTGTTAGGCATAATAGGAGGGCTTCTGTGAGTTTTTTTAATCTGAACTAGTCCTTATAGAGTGTGTATTTTTGAATTTTATTTTGTTTAGACTTGATTCAATTAAGTTTATTCTATTTTACTGTATTCTTGAGCAAATATTACTTCAACTATATAGGTATTTGACTTAGTACAAAATGGGGGAAGTAGTTAAATTTGAAGGATAAGGATATATGAGTTGACAAAACCCACTCTAATTCTTTCCTGCATTTTCATGAAACTGAAGTGTCAGCAGCTTTATAAGACTTGATTTTTTTGTTTGTGTGCTGGTTATTTGAAAAATTATTTTCTGTTTGTTTCTTTTCTTCCCACGGGATTGCTATTTAACATGTCACTGAGTGTTTGACACTCAGTGATTAAACAGCTGTTTAAGACTTCCTTCAGTCCCTTGCAGTGCATGGCGTCAAATACTGTTAAGCCCAGAGCATTCAAATATGTCACTTGTCCAAGTGACACTTGACAGGTTTAACACCCTTATCCTAGAAAGTAAAGTCCTGACTGCCATCAGTACAGGAGATGAAAACTCAACACTCTGAAAGTCAAACCAAGTATTTCCAGAAAATGCACAAGTAACATTTTTTTATACGTATGTATGTGTTTGTTCTTGAACAACTTGATTAAGGTAATTTAGATTAGATATCACTTCTATCCAAGGCTAGGGCAGATTTTTAAAACTATCTATGCTAGGCCTTAAAATCAGTTTCAAAAATGCATTACATTTTTCATAGCGGAAGCAGAATTCAAACGTAACTGGGGAATTTAATTTCTTTTCTATTACTTCCTATACAATAAATGTCTTCAGCTAAAAGGAACAAAAAAACTTTCAATATTCTTTTTAGACAGCATTGGAGAAATCTTTAATAAGATCAAAGCATGAAATCTTTTAAGGAGAACTTTGATATTAAGAAATATAGGGGTTTTTACCTTATCTGAATAATTTGTCTGATACAAAGTAGTTCCAGGCCTTCATCTGATTTTAGACTTAACACCTAATCTGAGCTAAAGTTACTCTATGTATTTTCATATGCAACAGGAATGAATAATATGTGTGTGCACTTGAAATAAAGACAACTTTTCTTTAGTTGCGCCTTTGCTTTCATAGCAACCTACCAGCACAAGTCCTGCCTGTTAGTATTTCCTGAACACCTCAGAAGGGGTGGTCACATTCCCAATGCCTATTGAGACCCTGTGGTTTACACAGTTGCCAACACTGCTCCCATGAGAGACCAGGGGAACACACATCAGTCATGAGCAGCATAGTTTCAGTATGAGAGTGGTGAGGCACTGGAACAGGTTGCCTGGAGAAGCTGTGGAGGCCCCATGCCTTGGAGTGTTCAAGGCCAGATTGGATGGGGCTTTGAGAAACCTGATCTAGTGAAAGGTGTCCTTGCCTATGGCAGGTGGTTGCAACCAGATGATCTTTAAGCTCCCTTCCAACCCAAAACATTCTATTATTCCAAGATTCCATTATTTTCTGTTGTTTTAACCTTAAATAGCATAGACTCTTAAGCAGGAATTTATGTGAAGTGCCACTGTTCAATTTACTAATATGGACATAACCAAGCTGCTTGTTTTCTGTAAATACTCAACTAATATAAAAAGGTAGCATGTAACAGTAAAGGCTACACTGAGTCAGAGGAAACACACTTGCAGTTACACCAGCACACACATGGGCACTTAGTCACAAATTGTGGTACATGATGCACCTCTCAGCTGGTTAAGCTCAGAGGAAATGTCCATGGTCCTTCTGCTGCCTCAGGTGAAACACTGTGCTGTTCTTTGTGGGACTGGGAGGGATCATTCCGTCCTGAGAATGTGACCTTGAGAGTCTGTTGAGCAGTGGTGTCCGGCCTCTCTATCGGTGAAGTACAGCGGCTAAGTTGTAAGCATGTCCTCCTTCCATGGAGTTACATTTTGTACACCAGAAAAACAAATAAGCATGTGTTCTAGGGGCCCCTCCCCCACACTGTGTTTTTTGCTGTAGGTGTAATATTTCAGTTTGTGGGACTGGAATCTAACTCTCCTTGACGGTACTGATTTTCACTTTTCTCTGAGGAGCACACCTGTAATGTTATTACTTTTTTTGTTTCATTTTGGTATTTAATGTGTGATGGACATAGTTTGTTTCCTATTCCATGACTAAAAAAACCCAAACCAAACCAAACCAAACCAAAACAANCCAAACCAATCTACCAACCAAAAAAAAAAAAAAAAAAAAAAAAAAAAAAAAAACCAAAAAAAAAAAAAACAAACCAGAAAAAGACCTAGATATAAGTAAGAAGGAAAAACCTCAGTTTCATATAATACCTCAACTTCTGAGTGATGTACAGATCTGCCTGCTGTATCAGTTCAGGTGATATTAAAATTAAGGTGACACTTTCATCAGTAGCCATGTCCATCTCTTTCTTCCACACACAGCTTTGGCTGCCCATCCAATTAAAACACAAATAGCATTGTTGCTAAAGAACATATTCCTATCTAGAGTTCAGTAGAAAAGAAATCGTGCAGCTAAATTAGAGCTCTGCTAAAATAGGCTGTGTAAAATACTCTCTCAGTGTCACTTTCATATTATGTTTCATAGTATTATGGGGAGATTTGAGACTGTTTAGAACCTTGCAGAGTTCACATAGATATGAAAATATCTTGTGTATTGTGTGTCTGGGAAATAGCTGCTTATTAGAAATGTAACTAAGGAAAGATCTGCTCTGAACGTGCTTTTATAATGATGGTCATTTAATCTTTTATTAATGTACAATGCAATTCACATTACAATTTAATATTTCAGCCTAGAGTTTTGCCAGCTTTGAAATTCAGAGCTCTGCATATGCTAGATAGAATATTTCTATGTGTATATTTCTTTTACAAAAGAAAACCAACCCCCAAAACAGTGTTTCTATGATGTAAGTTTGTGTACTTGAACAAATGTATTATTAGTTCAGTGATATGAACTACAGCCTATATAGAGTAAAAACTTTTAGATTTAGCATATATTTTCTCAATAGCTAAGATGCTAAGGTACTATCGAAGATATATTCTGTATTCCACACATGGTTTTGTTTCTTCTTTTCCTTTTAGTTATATCACAGTACTTCCTACAAGTACACCCAAATTCTACATAGATTTGAAGTGGAAAATGCCAGTTTGTAGTTAGAAATATTTAGAGTGGTGCTCTAAAACAGTCTAAAGTGTGTGTGAAAGAATATATAAAGTATAAAAGTCCATTTGAATGAGATGTACAAACATGTGTAGATCTGAATGTTTTAAACAACCTTTAAGAACTATTGAATGCCGTGTCTAAAATGAAGCATGTAAATCTTCTTGAAAAAGACCAACTCTTTTTTTAATCAAAGCTGTTTTTAAGTAAGATTTGGGTGCGCCTTATGTTGTTAACAACTAGGTAAAGAAAATGAGATTATAAATAAAAATGAAATTTCTTTGATGTAGTTGCATGTCCTAAGTAGAAAAAAACCCCCATCTTTTAAAAGTATCTACATTTCAATATGTTGGTCTTGTTCTATTGCAGAAGAAAAAGGGATATAAGCCATGGTTCTAAATAGACTTCTTCAGAATCATTGTTTCTTTACATGATGAGTTTGCTAGTAAACTGGAATATTTAATGAAACTCTGAATTCTCATATTCTGATGAAAAAAGGCATCTATATCACTATATTGATTAATTTTAGAGAGAGACTAAATCCCATTTTAGTTTGGTCATTTTTTAGCTCCAAAAATATGTACTGTGTCTACTCTAGTACTGACAAATCTACCCTCACACAGATGATATCTTAGCTGAGAATTTCTGATATTTGTCAGTTTGTCTTTTCTTTCAAGTGATCAACATTTTTGAAAAGGAAAACTTAATTTTATGTAGTTCTCAAGTTATTCAGGGGAGAAAAAAAAAAAAAGATAAAATTTGAAATCTGGAGCATGGTCATGCAAAACAAAAAAAGAGTTTGCTGTCTGGTAAACTAAGATATGAATTTACATTGCATCAGGTTCTCTGTGGTAGTTACTCCATTAACAAATGATGTAGTGTTAATGAATGACAATAGAATAATCCAGTGTGGTCCAAGGGCCTGTTGCCTGTATTAGAAAAAATCTTTGTTCACTTTCTTCATATCCATAGTTAATGCAAGTTGGGTAGCCTGCATTCAGTTGTGCTTAGACATCTTTTTTTTTTTTT
>VZTF01001496.1:278121-345799 GCA_013397755.1 Cnemophilus loriae
TTAATTAAATGTGGGTAAGACTTAATATACACAAAATCAGTTCTACCGGCATAGTTATGTACCAATAATTTACCACCCAAATTTAAAATTAGATAGCATCCATAACCCTTATTTAACATTTCTTAATACTTAAGATTTGACTTCCTGTGAGGTAACTACCACAGCAGAGAGTCAGATGATGAGATTTTGACATAACTGAATAGGTTTATTTTTTGCTGAATGTTTTGACGTGTGCAGGCACACCTATACTTGCATGCACACGCTCTCACGAGAATGCTTTTCTTCTTTAATTCATTAAAAATAGTTTGAAAATACAAGTTTTAATCATAAAATGGATAGCTGTAATGAGGAAAAAAACCCCTCATATTTCTCTCAACATAATAGTTACTTAACTAGTAATACATTGATATTAGATGACAGTGAATCATTGTATTCTAACATATATTGAGGTTTGGGAGTTTTTTTCTCTTTTAAGTGGTGTACACTTGAATTTTTTTTACCATTAATGTTAGATTCTTTATTTGTTTTTCCAGGTTGAGTGGTATGAATCTACCTTCTCCAGTTATCAGCAGTAAGAACTGGTTACGACTCCATTTTACGTCTGATAGCAATCACAGACGAAAGGGATTTAATGCTCAGTTTCAAGGTGAGAAGCCTATAAAAGCACACCGAAAAACCCCTTTACCTTTAAGCATCACTAAAGTGGTGGTAGAATTTGATAATTATGTTTAAATATCACAGTCGTAGTAAAAAGCTGACTCATACTACTACTGCTCTTACGCTGAATATCTCTTTTCCTTGTGTGATCAGACATCTCTAGGGATTTACTTTTGGAAAAAGTATGTCTGCTTCACAAAGCAGTTTGCTCTAAGTATGTATTTACTTGCTCACTTTTTTAATAATAAATTTCTTAGCAGTCAGTCTGATCTTTGCTTTAAAAACATGCCTGGAATACAACTTGCAGAAAGTCAATTCCACACAAAGGCAGGCTCCTATCTAAACATTGTCTTCCTTCATTATTCAAAATCTAACTCTTATCCAGAAGCCACATTCATCGTTTGGAAATTTGACTCAACCATAGTATAGTACAAATTATATTTCAGGCTCCTGCATATATTTGCATATACAACTTCAAAAGAAGACAAGAGGATGTCAGTGTTGCTGTCATTTCTACTTATGTTCATGTAGATACTTTTTAAAATGCAATTTTTTAGAATGGATTCTTTATTGATTTTTGTACTTTATAAATCATTACTCAAGATGAAAGACGTGGTAGTTATATTGAAAATAGAAAAGTGTCTTAATTTATCAGTGCTTTTAAATTCTGCACTTACGTAAGCTGTTTCAACCTTTTTACTCACCACACCATCAAATCCTTTAGGAGTTTAGATGTTTGGTTTCTTTTCCCTGAAACTGTGGGACCTCTCTCATTTTTGAAATGACAAATACACTGCAACTACTGTATGTTTCTGGTGACTATGGCATGCATGTGCAACAAAAGTATTTAATATATATAGTTCTTTTAGTTTTAAAAATATTGAACATTTCAGTAAAAAAAAAAAAAAGTCTGAAATTTAGTTTCATTTTGGCAGCTCAGCACAAGTATGCGATCCTTTGCACTTACAACTTATTTTTTTCCAAAGTTTACCAAGGATGCATATACAACACCACTGCTGGGGACTATGGATGTAAATGCACTGCTTATGTTAACTCTGTGTCTTAAGCCTGTTAATTGAGGTCCACAAAAACGATGTGATTTGTCCTGCTGATGCACCAGAAAACTATGAATCAACAGAATAACAAGGAGGAAGTTTGAGATGATGTAACATACACTGGAAAATAGCTTTTGTTCTTCTTCAGTATATCTTATCTCTAGATAAGTACTCACCAAGGTGTTAAAACTTTTTGGAAATATCTGGGGAGGTCATTATTTCAGATGTGTCTCTCTTGATCTGCATAATACATCAGATATTGGGCATAAGTGTGAATTTCTCTGATGTAGAGTATACCTTGAATGATAAGTGGAAGTATCTTCTTGCAATTAAAATTCTTACAGTTACAGAAATTTCCTTTCTTAATTTAAATCTTTCTTTTGAAATGCAGGTTTATAAAATTTACTATATTTAATATAAAGGTCTCTGAATTACATGAGAGATCATGAATTACATAGCTCCATCTTATCAGGCTCAATTTCAATTAAATAAATTCTTATGTTAGTGATATAAACATAAACTGTGTTAAAACATAGGAGAAAGATTTCAAGACCCATAGGACAAAAATTCACAGTGGTATAAAAATCAGGTTAAGCTAACAGCTTGATTATCTCCTCATTTTACACAGCATCAGTAATTATATGTGTATTTGAAAACTAAGCAGAAGTAACAATATTTGCAGCTAGAATAGTCTACTAGTACCACAAATTGCACAATAGCAGAGGTTGGAAGAGACCTCTGGAGCTCATCTAGTCCAGTGTCCTTCTCAAAGAAGGGTCACCCAAAGCGAGCTGCCCAGGATTATGTCAGGTGGGTTTTGAATACCTCCAAGTTTAGAGACTCTGCAACCTCTCTGGGCAATCAATGCCAGTTTTTGCCCTCAGAGTAAAAAGATTTTCACTTATTTGTAAGTGGAACTTCCTGAGTTTCAATTCGTGCTTATTTCTTCCTGTCTTGTCAATGGATATCATCATGAAGACTCTGGCTCCATCTTCTTTATGCCTTCTCATCTCACAAGTATTAATGCACACCAGTAAGATCCACTCCTGATCCCTCCAAGCCTTCTCTTCTCCAGGCTAAGATGTCCCAGCTCTCTCAGTTTCTCCTTTATTTTTGTTTTTGTTTTCAGAAACTTACTTCTGCTAAAATTCAACAGCCTTGACATATATTTCCATTTTAGGTACTTTTCTCAAGTTAAATAATTATTTGAACTGATCATGGAACAAAAAAAAACTCCACAAAAAATAGGTCTTGTGACATACACGGCCTTGTTTTCAGGCACAAAACCTGACAGGGAGACGATGTCTCCAATATCTGATTGTCTCCAGATGCAATCCTTATAATTTTCCACTGGGCAAATCCTGCATTGCAGGCCTTATGACTCTGAGACCTCTAAGAAACATTTTCCTTATGGGCAACTATTCCCAATAGTTTAAACAGACTGTTCCAGAGTACATACATATAGCTGGGATTGATATGTTGATATATTGAGCTATCCCGTCTTTGAGACACTTTAAGTTAATATATAGACTTTTTAAAGTAACCATTTAACACTCACTTTACTAGTAGATGAGTCCCCATTACCAGACCAAACTGAAGGAATCTTTTTGATTGTTCTAATTTCCCAGAAATTCTAAATCTCAAGCAACTGACCTCAGGGCATTCAGGACTCTACTTTCTAATGTTACTTAGACTGCTTTCTCCTTTTGCTGCTTGCTAGAAAGAATAGGTCTTTAAATTCAGCCTCTGCTCTCTCTTTGTGACTGCTTGCTTGGTTCATTCATGTGTGTGTGGTGAAGGTATTTAATTATGCTGCACAAGAACAACAGTCTTCATTGTTTTGGGGAAATAGAAAAGTCAGTAATTTTAATTGCAGACCTTATATATTAAATGAAAGCAGCTTTTATGCTTTGCCAGATAGTAAGTTACTGTATTTTAGAGTAGTTATATAGATGTGTGTGTATATATATATGTATATATATATATATATAAAAATATAAAATTATCTACATGTATATATTACATGTATATATAGATTTTTCTCAGTAGCTGTCAGGTATAAATGTTATTCATAAACCAAAATCACAAGGTATTCCTCAGAAAGTGGTAGCTTGTCCCTTTGCAGACTGCATCATAAGGACTGTGGTGGGTTGATGTTGGCTGGATGCCAGGTGCCCACCACATCAGTCATTCACTCGTCCACCTCACCAGCACAGGTAGGAGAAAATGTATTGAGATGAGGACAGCAAAGTATCACTCACCAGTTGCTCTCGTGGGCAAAACAGGCTCAACCCTCGCATATTCTCACTCTTTTCTCTGGCTGCTATTAATGGTGCGTGGTGACATTTTCCTTCTTAAAGGCTGATGGGCTCAGCCTTGGCCGGTGGCAGGTCAGTCTTGGAACCATCTGGCATTGGTTCTATCGGACATGAGGGAAGCTTCTGGCAGCTTCTCACAGAAACCACCCCTGAACCCTCCCAACCTCCCCCACCTCAGAAAAGCTGCCACTCAAACCCAATACATAAATATATTTTTGACATTTTTATATTTTTAATATAAATCTATTTAAATCTCTTTGTTCTGATCTCGCACACCTCTTGTGGTTTCACTGGGAATTAGACTAAGAAGGACTGGAGTTCCTCAATCCTGAAAGTCACTACAGATAGAGCCACTACACAAGGCATGGTCATGCAAGCATAATGACCAGCCATAGCTTATATGCAACTATCCCCTGCCATTACTTTATTCCTGTATTTTTGCATATCTGTTCCTTCCCAAGCCACTTTAATCCATCCCTTTCCATGATATTGGTTCCTTCCCTAAATACTCCATAATTAGCCTTGTGCAATCCCAAAATGCTCTTCCCTTTTACTCCGCAATGAGCTGTGTATCCCTGAGCAGGGCCTCTCCTTGGTCTCTGAAGTGACTGGAGGGCTCCCAGAGTGAGCTGTGCCCCAGTCCTTGGGTCAGCCCTGGGGAGGCCGGGGTAGAGGTTGGGTCTCTGTATTGGCGTTGGGGTTCCCCCACTTTGCCCAGGACCCTCTGTGTTTCTTCTGCACTTGTGGGGATGGACCTGGGGTGGTTGCGGAAAGGCCAGGGTGAGGTGGCATTTGTCTCACCCATCCACCACCATGTCCCTGTGCTCCTCTGTGTGTGCACAGGTGAGCTTTTTATCACCTCACTGTCCTGGCTGCAGAGGGAGCAGGCCCTGCACCCATGTAGGCAGGGCCAGTTTCCTGTTCTATACCAGCCGCATCATTGTTGGGGGAGTGGTTTTGAGGGCCAGAAGAGGTGAGTGCACCCTCAGAAGCACCTCATTTTACCTCTCCACTGGGGATGTGTCCTGGGATGACTGTATGGTCCACTATCCCTGTTGCTGGGTTCAGCTCTGTCGGGATTTGCTGCTGCCACTCATCCCTATCCTGTTCCTCTGGGACATGGCTTGGAGACATGGTAAAGCCACTGTGTCTCCAAGACATGGTGCTGACAAAAGAGGGACTGCAGTGTTGTGGAGTCAGAACCCCAGTGGAACCAGCACGGTGCAGTGCCAGTACTGGAAGCAGCCATGCAGAATCAAGTCCAGCTTCTGAACTGGCAGTGTGGCATGACGTAGACAATCTGGCTTTCAGGGGTTTGTCCACCATTGTTTTCCATTGTCTTGGGCTCAGGGACTGGGAGAACCAACCAAAGGAAGTGGCCACCATCTTAACTTTGTCCCAAAGGCTGTGTGGATATGACCCACGGGGAGCGTCCACCATGCTGTCGTTGTCCCAGCAGCTGCACAGAACTAAGATGAGGGGGTGAACTCCTGTAGTGTGTAAAGCACCTTCTCTTTTTGTATACTTTTGTTATTGATATTGTTGCTGCTACTGTGTGTTCTTTATTCCATTTCTTTTTTTTTCTTTTTGTTACCTTAACCCGTAGTCTCTGTCTTTATCCCCCTCTTACTGGAAAGGGTGAGGGGAGTAGCTTACTTGGAGTTTAATTTCCATCTGGTGTTAAATCACCATACTAACCTAGCACATCTAGCAACATCACTGGCTTTTCGAAAGCAAGTCAGTATGGGAGGCAGCATAACCCACCTCTTTGAGCAACAATGGGATAAGAAACTTTTTTTTCTTTTCCTAGTAAGAATTCAGATTATCAGACTTTTTATATAGTTAGCATACAGATACTTTAATTAGTCTTTTCACCTCATATCAAATTAACATCATGTTTATTATCATATCATAGCTGTATTATTGCTGTAGCTTGGCCTTTTCCAGTCAGCTGAAACTAATACTAACAAGCAGTCAATTTAATTTTCTTCTCTTTGTTTGCTCTTTGATCAGGCAAACAGAATTATTATAATTTATTTCATTAAAATATTGGAAGTACCAATTGGATTTAAAGCTGTGCATAATTAATTTATTTGTTCAGCAATTTTTTCAGATCTTTCCAGCTTGCATTTTTTAGCAATATTTAGTGCCTCATTTTTAACATAGTCAAGAAAACCAGCTCACTGTTATAAAAAAAATTAGCACTGTACTAGAATTGCACATCTTAATGCATCGAGTCAATATAGTTTTAAAATGCTTGGCAAACTAAATTTATAAATAAAAAATTGTAGTGTAAAAGGTGCTTCCAAATGATTGGTGTTTGGTTTACCCCTTGAATCATATTTATTGTCCCATCTTCCATCAGATTAGTGTAAAAGTTTAAAGAAAACGTAAAAATTTTAAAAATTAATTAGGCATAGACTGAAGGGTTTGTTTTGGTGTTTGTTGTTTTTTCCTCTCCACACATCTCTTGTCATTTTCATTTGATTTTTTGTATTTTGATGTTGATTTCATCAATAAAAATATTTATGTCCCAATTTCTCTGTGTTTACTTGTTGAATTTTTTTCGTAGTTTCACAGTTTCTAGTCAGAAGGAGGCATGGTGCTGAATGGCCCTGAAAACCATCAGAAAAAATTGCATTGCAGTGACATGCTCTGCCTTGTCTTCTTCATGTCTGCCATACCAGCAACATTGGTCTCATGGAAATGAACACTCATAGTAGATATAATTCGAAACAATTCTTGTTCTGCCTTGTTCCTTGGCAGTGTTGCCGTGAGGGAAAAGATGTTACAGTCATTTAGTTATGAACTTGGTTTTGTTTTGGTTTGGTTTTTTTTGTTTCTTTACGGTCACCTATGCTGATATACGAAGACCCTTTGCATATTCAGTAGGAGTTGCAGAGCATATGATTTGTCCTATGCCAGTACTTCATAAATGTGTAAATTCCCCAGAGGTAAGGTATCATTAACAGGCTTGCTAGCCTAGGACTTCCCAGAAACAAAGCTTATCAATGTACGCAGAATGACTTAAAAGGTGTGATAAAGAATCCCCTGCTTTTTTGCATTCTTACAGCATCTACAGTATGCTTGTTTAGTTTTTGCTTATTTCTGGAAAAAATAATGCTTTTTTAATATTTTTTATTTTCTTTTTAGGAGGAAAGAACCCCACAATACCTTTAGCTATACAGCTAAAACTGATCTACTTAAGTTAAATACTTATTTCAAAATTCCTAGAAATAGAACAGAATAAGAAAGCTTCCAAAGCAAAATATGATTAAAGACTGTGTTTACTTTCACAGTAACTCAGGCCTCTGTTGCAGAGTGTTTCAAATAAAGTATTCTATTTTTGGCAAGTTTTCAGAGAGATTCAAGAAGGTATTAGGTATTTTGATAATTATGTACCACAAGTTATTTATCTGTTGTGTTTGACTACATTCAGTAATTCAGGATTCAACAAACAGATAATCCTGAAGTCAAACAATGAATATAATAGAGGCGGCTGAAATAAATATATACTAATGGAAAACCATGAGTGAAATAATGTACATAAACTTGCAATTGCTAGATCTTTCAATGAATTTTCATAATTCACTGTGTGCCTATAAACGCGTGTCTGTCTTTTCTACATATTCTTTAAAATCCTAGAGATGATTTTTAAATAAGTGAAAAGAATTTGCAGTATTTCCTTGATGCATGGTACTTTTAGTCAAGGGTTTCACTTATAATTGTTACTTAGAGTAAATTTTCTTTTAAAAAGAAAATTAGTAAAAGCAATTGATAAAATCAAAAGCCAGAAAAACCTGTTATTTTCTAGCTCTTAAGTGACGCTGAATATAATTTTCCTTTAAATGGTACTAAGACAATAATTTCTATTTTGTTAAATTTTATTATCAAGAGAGTAAACCAGTCTTGATATGAAAACATCAACAAGGAGATAATCCACCATCTTTCTTGACCATTCTTTTCTGTGGTTAACAGAACCACTGTTAAATATGTAGTTCAGTACTGCCACAGGTAATACTTCTTTCTGAAGTGTCTAGTAAAATGTTCCTAAAATGTCTCAGACGTAGCTGCCTCATGATATCAGCACTAGGAAGATGCCAATTAGGTAACAGCAATTCAGACTTCAGCCATTGTTTGGCATGGTGCTACCCTCCACAGAATTATTTAAAAGACAATAGTTGATATGGCATTCAAACAAGGAACTGAGTGGATCTCATTTTGTTATTTATTTTTAGAGACAATTCCTACAAACTACCACCAAGTGTGTTCTGCAACACTGTATATTCATAGAGGAAATTGTATTGATACAATTTTCCAGAACTGTGGAGGATATCTGTAGTCATTGAAGGCTTGATGCCTGCTGGACTGGTTTTATTATGATATATCATACATTGAAACCACAAAGTAGCTAAGGCAGTCCATCAGGGCAAGGGGCCAGCTAGGAGACATAGAGAACGTTAATGGAAAACAAATAGCTGTGCTCCTTTTTTAACTTGCAGATCCTGTGTCAGCTTATACACATAGAATGAGAAAGATTTGTGTAAAAATCTATTGTGACACCAGTTTATCTCGGTGCCATTTATTCACTAGTGCTGCATGCACAGATTTCCAGCACAGGGAGCAGGTGGAAGGTCTGATAGTGACAGGCAGTACTTTGCTGAATTGATGGAACAAGGAAGCCAACTGATCATGAACCCACAGCTTTTACAGGTAGCCATATAGTAGAAACATTTGTGCCTGCTGTGAAGCTCTCTGGAGTTATAATACCGATTAGTAGGGAAAATTTTGAAAGCTGTTAGTGATAGAAACACTGGGAGAGTGTATTAGACAGGATACTCTTCAGGCAGGGAATAGAGAAACAGAAAAGTAATGGACTGTTCTGGTGAGTGGGTTTGAACTAGAGATCCTACGGAAGACTGTGATGCTTCTGCGAAGTCAGGTGGGCCACTGAAAGGAAAAGCTTGTAAGGATCCTCCCAGGTTAGTGAGTGTGAGATCTGGTTTTATCAACAAAATGATTGTAGAATTCCCTTCACAAACTGAAGTGAATAGTAAGATTGAGAATGATTGCTTTTTTCTTATTGTCATAAATACTAGACTTTTAGAAAGAATTAACGGTACAACAGGCCATATTGAAGCGGAAGAAAACCTACACACAGATAACAATCTTTTTACTGGTCCCACATGACTTTGAGTAATAAGAAAGAAATGTTTGATCCATAAATATAGTCTGGAGAGAACAACAATGCTGCCAAATGTGAAACTGTGGATTATTTATTGAAGGGCCAAAAAAAGGTAGTATTCTCATAATTGTATCTTTGGAGGAAAACACGGAAATATTAGGCACTAGGGCAAAGCAAACATCACTGGAGTGGACTCTTCATTCTGAATTCAGAAAATGCTTTGTTTCATAACAAGATTACTCAGATTGAAGAAAATCAGAACAGTGAAACTAAAGCAAAGGTAAATTGATGAATTCTGCACTGTACTAAGATAAATTTGCTAGTCTCCTTCAAGAATAATCCTATGAGCGTTCTTGCAAACACATTACTGTTTTTCACTTGTCTTGGGGTGATTTTATAAAAATACTGTATTCCTCTATTGTCTGCTTTATGCCCAGAAATGGGTCCTGTAACTTCAAGCTAGGGCAGGGTGATGTGGGGGAAGCCGGGGGAATTATTTCAGCGGTCTGTGGTCAAACACACATCCTCCCCCATGTTCCCTCAGCTGTGCTGTGCAGCACGGAGAGAGGGAGTATATGCTTTGCTTTTAGCTAGCTTCTTTTCGTTAGCTGAGACAAGAAGCTTTCCCGGGACTGCATACAGCTTCTCCGGTAATTTCTGTGGCTTCTTCTGGAACTGATCAGCTTAGCTCTGGTCCAAAAAACCAGACCATCACTGGGAGCCTCATGCTGCAGCCCCAGGCAGAAGGCTGAAGGGACACTGCATCCCGGCTCCAGACCTTGGGAGAAGCTGGGCAGGACTCTAACATCCAAGAGCTTTTTTTTAATATTTAACATAATTCCTTTTTTTCCCATGCTTTCAAGCACTATGCTTGTTAAATAAACAGGTTTTCACTTTCCTCCAATTCCTTTTGTTTGGGAGGTGGGGGGCAGTGTGCTGAAACCTGCCTTCTTTAGAGGAGACGTTCGTTTCTGGATGTTTCCTCCTAAACTTGTCTCAAACTGAGACATTACTGAACTCTGCAAAGTATTTAAAGCAAAGTGTAAGTCTTTGTAAAAGATATGTATCATACAGAAAAAGTACTGAAAATACTGGGGTTTTTCCTATACTGTAACAAAATCAGAGAACTGTTCAAAAGTATCTATATGTATTCCTTATAGTGACACAGAGCTTCAGGCTGGACAGGAAAGGTGCTTCTTGTGATCACCAGATACTGGGCAATATGCTGTTCCTCTTCACCTTCAAATATCTGTACTTAGGAAAAATCTGCAGTGAAAGGCAGCCAAGAGCTGAACTCAGCAGAGCAGCAGCAGAGCAGCTTGAGGAAGTACCAGTAGATGATGTCAGAATATTTTAGCTTTGAGTGGTAGCCAGTATTTGAGGTGTTGGAGGTTATTTCATGAAGGAAGAAAAATCGGCAAGATACTCATGTATTTGGGTAATTGGGGAAAAACATACAAATCACTCAAGTTTGGGGTAAAACGCAATTTCTTCATACATGTTCAAATATGTTAGAAACTAAGAACTGCATGGAAATCAGAGTAGATTTGAATGAAGCTGTACAACTTGAACATTTTACTTTCATGATCCATTCAAATAAGACCATGCATATACTCCTTTCATGGATGTGTTTATTTCAACTGTAGCAAAAATTTAAGGAATACCACTGGTGCTTTCCAGTAGGCTGATAAGATAGTTGTGGACTTCAAGCACTCAGCTCTCTGCCCTCCTCCCTGAATAGGTAACTCATCTCCAAAAGACTCTTGAAGTTATGATGAACAGAAAAGGCGAAGCGAGTTAATCCAGTAAATTTAACTGAATGTTTAAGTGAAGACAGCGGAAGGCTATGCAGATTTTAGAAAATAATCACTTAAAAGGTGGAAAGTGCTGTTAAATTCTGACATTATTAATGTAAACCCTCTTTTTGTGCTGTTAAATGGAAAATAATCTTTGAAATCAGGAAAAACTTTTTAATGAAGGAGCAATGAGGAAGTAAAAGAGAAGTGTCTCAGAAAAGGTATTCAAATGGGATTTAAATTGTTCTAAAATGTGCAATTTAGAGTATTTCTTTTATTTACAGGAGGGGGTGAACCAATTCGCTTGAACCACAGTGTGCAGTAATCGCTTCTTCAGATGTTGAACAGCTTTTATTTTAAAGCCTGTGCTTGCTTATTACCTCTTAAAACCACAATGAAACACCATACAGGGCACATGCAAAAATTTACACAATCAAGTATAAAAGAGGCAAAAGTTTGCTTTTTGTGTATCAAACTATCCTATTTAACCTCTTGGATCCATATGTCTCCCAGATACGTACATTTGGCTGTTAAAGTTTTCCAGGCATAAATGCTCATTCCAGCTTATGTTTACTGTCTAAAATGTAGGGATCTAGCTTCAGCAAGTATTATATGTTTCTGTTATGTTTTATGGAGAGGAAAAGGCATCACCAGAGGAGGATTCATTGTGTCTATCTTAGCAGGGGGTGAATCACCCCCTTGAGTTAGCTATTTCTCTTCATAAAACATACATTTAGATGACTGATCTTAGGTATTGTGAATCCCCTACCTAATGTCCTCTCAGTGAGATACAGAATGCCTTTTTCTTGACATATGAAAAAAATCCAAGGATAGAAACCGCAGGACCTGTTTCAATGCATGACAGTCAAAAAGCTTTTCATATATCAAGTCAAAATCTCTTGTTTCAATTTGTGGTCTCTATATTTCAAATAAAGCTGATGAGTATAATTCTTCCTCATTCACAAGAAGTGTGCTTCAAATATGTATAACAAATGCCCTTAAGAGTGAAATGTCACATGGAATTTGAGTGACGATTGTCATTTTTACTTTAAAATAGTGTCACAGCACAAAGAGAAGAAGGAGAACATAGTTCTTTTTTCTGTCCACTGCATAATAACTCAATGTTTTTGCTACTCATCCAGGTAAGCAGTATGGGTTCTGAATCCTCAAAGAACTGCTCACATGTTTTACATGACACAGACATTAATAAACTGAGAAATTCGTACTGGTGGAGAGACCACAACTCCAAACAATATCCCAAATATTCACTGCAAGAATTGTGTTGTTCACTTCCCATTAAATATGGAATAATATTAAAAGATATGTTACACAGCCCGAAAAACTGAACATAAGGTGGCACTTGATGGAGATTTTCGTACCCAGGTCTAGAAACTAACCCAAAGAAAACCATGTCCATGAAGTTCGCCCTTCCAAAAGGCCTTGGGGATATCAGTCTTATTGTCTGCATTGATGTCTCTGTATAATGTACAGTTCCTGCCTTAGAAGAAAACACCACACTGCTATCATAACCGTTTCATACTATTCAGCTGCAGTTGTGTTTCAATCATCTTTCATCATTTGAACACCTGTTTTCCAGGTTTAGGCATGAATGACTGCACTTACACATAGCACAGAATGTACTTTCTACAGTAGTTGCTCAATTTCAGTAGTCAAGAAAAGCCACTTGCACTCTGAAGTTGCAAAAGGATTAGAAGTCCAATATAGAAATAAATACAATGGAATCCTGATTCTTAATGCAATATTTAAAGACATCTTAACTTGCTGTTTCTACCACTTCACATCTTAGAAATATTTGCATACAGATCAGTGTATATTTTAGTAATTATAAAATTTATACCATGTCATGACAAAAAGTATAACTGACATTCCGTAGTATAAATTTATACACTGTGAGGTACTAATTACGGCCATTTAAAAACTGTTTGAGTTGAATTCTTGTTTCTGTTTGTATCTTGGATAAATACGTGCATTTTGAGATTATTAACCCCTGCAAGGTCTCAGAAAAAAGTATTTAGTATAAATCAGGGAAGCGTTAGTGTTTTTTGTAGTTTTTGGTTACTGACATGCATCGTGATGCTGTCATTAGCATTCTGATACAGAGTCAGTCATCAGCTATTTTGCAATTGCTATTGTTTTTTGACACAATAGTTTCAAATTGTTCAGGCTTGTTTCACAATTATTTTCTACATCTGATTTTACTTTCCATTGCTCAGTTTGTTCCCACAGAACTAATTAATATCGTGTGAAGGTGTCCTATATTTCTACCCTTTTCTCTTACCATTACAATTAAAATCCTACCATGTGTCTTCCTTAATGCATAGCTGCACTACTCTCTTCTCGAGTCTCTTCCTACTTGGCTCCTGATCCCACCTATGGTGCCCTAACTACTTAATAGGGGTAGGCTGGGAGTTTATCAGCCATTCAGCTGACTAAACAGAGAAAAAAAGATATTAAACCTCTGATGAATCTGTTCTTTCTCACAAAACTTTGCCCCTTTGAGAGCTCTTACTCTCTTTCTTTCTAATTCAGTTGAAATTGCCCTGTAGATTCAAAAGGGTTTAGGTGAGCCAAATAATGTAATACACTGTGTTAATCTCCTTAGGAAACGGATCTAAAAACATGTCTCCTGATGAAAAGTGAATCAACTAAAAGCAGATGTGAATATCACGTTTAAGGCTTGTAGTCCTTGAATACGTGTAGATAATGTTCTGTACATTTTATGTAAGAAATATTTTTTTTAAATGTTTAAGATTTTCTTATATGGAGTGGCAAACACAGGAAATCCATACTTGTCATTAGGACAGGCTGTTCTTTTCTTCGAACATAAAGAAACTTGAATTCAAAATACTGCCAATCCTGATAATGTCTATTTGAAAAAGACATCTTCTGAAACATGATAAATGGTTGTATTTTTGCAAAAATAAATAAAGTTTATTAAAAAGAAGTTGCAGTTATTTCAATCTGCTGTAGGTTTCCTATATAGCTTTGTATTATTGTAATGCATGATTTTGCTGCTATATGTCCTTTTAATGAGGTTTAATAATGAATTATCTTCTCTTGTTTGATTGTCTTCTCAGTAAAAAAAGCAATTGAACTGAAATCAAGAGGAGTCAAGATGTTACCCAACAAAGACAGCAACCACAAAAATTCTGTCTGTAAGTTGTTTATACTCTTATTTTTAGTGACTGCATATATCTTCTGGAATCCTTGTAAATATACAAATCAAAGAGAGAGATGTTGGGACTTAATGGTCATAAAATGGTTATTATGCTTTCAGTTGTCACTGAATTACAACTCCAATGGTAATACTCTACTGAGTGTAGAAAGGAGAATATGGTGGTGTAAACTCTGAAAAATATGGTATGTAGAACACCCCCTGCATTTTGTATATCACAGTATTTTTGTGTACTGGGTTGTTTAGAATTCAGAGACGCATGGCAAGTTAGAACATCCAGGCAGAGCAGTGCCATATAGACTTCATCAATTCAGTGCTGGGGACAGTGAAGGTATCTGAGAATTTTCTGTATCTAAATTTATACTTTGCGATCTTTTTTTCTTCCCCTCACTCAATATCACAGCTAAATTCTTCCCCCACCTTGTCACACTATGTCTGGTGACTGCCTCTTTCCAGTCTTGCACAGCAAGGGTTAAGAATTGCTGTAATTCCCAGCTTCTCAAGAAAATGGAGATCACAACATCACCTTCCCATCCTTACATGCATAGAGCACTCTGGAATGACATCTGTTTGGTCCCTTTACACCTCTTTCCCTGTGTAAAGTGTAAAGCTAAAATCAAAATGCTATCTATGGGACTATGAGGTTGTTAGTTTTTTAGAGCATCACTTTGTCTGAACTGGCAATCTGACTAATATCCTGAGAGCTCCTTCTCCATTAATTAGGCCAGTCTTGAACTGAGAAAACGAGGATATTTTTGAATTTTGAAAGCTGAGAGTCCCTTAGCCCAAAAGAAAAAGAAAAAGAAAAAAAGCCAGAGGTTAGGCCAGCATTCACATGGAACTCATTAAAAGTGCTAATGTAATGACTAAGATGTATTCAGATAAATTAATTCCTCGTGTAATAACACTGAGCTCAATGAAGTGAAACCTATGCTGTGTTTGCCTCATTGTGTGCTATTCTGCAAGTGCAGAGAGAATGAGTGTCTTGAAAGCTGATGTCTAGGGGATATGTTTTTTTCTCTGTGTTTCTGTCATGCATTGTTTAATACAAAGTGAGTTTTTGGTATGCTCACTGGAACAAAAGAGGCATGACAATTTTCTGCTTTAAATGTTGCGCGTTGACGGTGTGGGACTCAAAAGGAACTTTTTATGCAAGGTGTAGCAGAAAAAGTTG
This sequence comes from Cnemophilus loriae, assembly GCA_013397755.1. Taxonomy (NCBI): domain Eukaryota; kingdom Metazoa; phylum Chordata; class Aves; order Passeriformes; family Corvidae; genus Cnemophilus; species Cnemophilus loriae. Next base: position 293,503 of record VZTF01001496.1, read on the forward strand.
ATCCATCTCTTTGGTGTTTGTATCTGAACGGGTGATTATTTCATTATTTATCAGTCACTTCTGGGAGCTGTGGGATCTCTGCTTAAGCTCTCGAAGCACATGCTGTCAAACACCACATGTAATTACAGAAAGTGGAAGTAAGACAGGCAATGGAAGAAATTATTATAAGGCAGTCTGCTGTTTACTTCAAATGAAAATTGTCTTTTTTTTCTTTGTGTTTTGACTTGTAAAACTTAATTATCATGTTTGACTTTCCAGTATAAATCAAAGAAGTGCATTATAATTATTACCATTACTTCCACATATATGAAGTTTTAAAAATTATAAGATTAAAATACAAAAAGTTGGATTCAAGTGTATTTTGATGCTGTTTCTGATGTAAGCCTTAAGTATTCAATCATTTTTCTTGCCTATGCTTATGTAGACAGAAAAGGTAGTTGGGGATTTGGCTTCAGAGAAGTGATAAGAGTGGATATTATCATTTGATGCCAATTAGGAAATGTTTTAAAAAAGATGCATTAAATACTAACACCTCTCACCATTTTTGTATGTTAGATCTTTTTAATATTCTCTATCTATAAAGCAGAAAGCTTAGTTTTGGCTTTTTGGCTTATGGGGGGTAAATGGAATGCAAATATCCTCATGGCAAATGCTGTGAGAGCATATTCTGTGCATCCCAGGACCTGCAGCTTTCCCACAGCTCTTCCTCCCAAGCAGAACATGTGAGCAACTGCAAAAAGCATTTCAGAGTGGCACAAGTCTGTTAGGATTTAGGTAGAAAATGTTACCAGTGTTACCAATGATAATAACATTACTGATAATTCCTCGTGGAATGCAGAACAGTATTTCAGTATTTCAGTCGTGTACAGTCATAGCACACTCTCCTCCTCCTGGACCTGCCTGAATTCCTGGATGCTTTCTTTCAGATCTGCCAACCTTTTTATAAAGAGTCAGGTAGCAATGCATGGCTTTCGGATATAGGTGCCTCCATATTGGAAAAATAATTCATTATATATTGCGTCACTCCCCAGGGAAGCTAGAGGGTTTTGCTGTTGTTTTTTGATTTGCTTTGGGTTTTTTGTAGGGTTTTTGGTTGGGTTTTGGGGATTTTTTGTTTGTTCGTTTCCAAGGGGTTGGGGGTTTTTTGTGGTTTTGGTGGTTTTTTTTGGTTGGTTTTCTTTTTTTTTTTTTTTGGCGGGTTTTGGGGTTTTTTTGGTAGGTTGGTTTTTTTTTGGTGCATTTATTTGTTTGTTTTTGTTTTGGTCTTTTTATTTCTTCTTTGGTACACCTGAGGGAAATATATCAAGTTAGTTTTTTGCTGGATACTCCTGCTAGGCAATACCCTTTATCAATGAGCCAGATGCAGTTGAATTGTGATTAATTTATGCAGGGAAATGGCAAAAGGGTAGGAAAGATAATTGAAGTAAAATATGGTCCTGGTTCATCCATACCTTGCACTTGGCAAAGGTGTGAAAAAGTAAACTGGGCAAAAGCACATGGGACAGGCAGTTTTCATGGCTCTAAGTGCTTGAGCTGGCACAAACATTGGCCAAATCCAGACAGTATATTTCCCCTTGGTCATCTGAAGCTGATCTCTCAGAGGAGCAAGGACAGAGTTGTATTTTTTGAAACTACTTAGGGAGGGCAAATCCAATTACATCTGTTGGTGTCCATCTGATTATTTGCAGGTTTAGCCTACCCACTTTTGTTATCATTCTGATATATATGCTATATTCCCAAAGGAAGTTACTTCATCCATTTTGCTGTCATCATTCACTCTCATTCTAACATGAAAACCTGGGACTCTGTGTCCCTAATAGCTTTGGCCTTTTCTAAAACTGCTATGACTATAGTTTGCAACGTGACTGATTAAATAAAAATAAAGTTTTGATTGTTGCCTCTTGTATGAGTGTTTTCACAGAAATATTTCTCTCCAGCAAATCTGTCAGAGAGTGGTTATCATCTCTAAACATCTTGAGCATTACCTCTACAGGAGAGAGATTGTACAGGAGAACTCTGTACATCCAGGAAAAGGAGAGCCCTAATGAAGTGAGCTGCAAGGACAGACCATAACCAGGCAGTCGTAGTCCTTATAAAGGTCTTATTTTCTAGTCAAATAGAAGATCTTTGTATTTTATCTCTTCAAGTCTACATACCAGGCAGTTACTGCTAGTCATGCTACATGCAAAGGATAACAAGTACAGGTTTTCAGGATACCAGCTCACAGAATATTGGGAAGGCAGGGCTGTAACTGCAGACCTGCTACTCGGCACCTCTGCGAAACTTTGTGCCCTCTGTAGCCCAGGAGCAGAGGAGGATTAGGAGAGCAGACTGCCCCAGAAGCCCCTAATGCCACCACCCTCCTGCTGCAGTCACAGGGCAGCCTCGCACTTCCACACCTCCTCAGCAGCAGGAGGACAGAGCACAGGAATGCATCAAGCTCACAGTAAATGCCAAGGAAGTTCAGTGAGGTGAGACATCATATCAGGTGAAAAATGGAAATGATTATACAGTTTATGTGGTGTGTGCAAATCTGCCAGTGCAGTAATGCTAGGAGTGGAAGGCAGCAGTGAGAATGAAGTGCCTGGGAGAGCTGATTTCCTGAGTTTGCTCATGTCAAAATGCAGCGTGGAGAGTGGCTTGCCACATGACACAGCAAACTGCAAGGGACGTCCACAGTCTGAAACAGTAACAAAGATTAACAGACGAAGTCAGAGTGATTCTTTTAAAAATATGGCATTCATATTGAACCATGATAACATTTCATAGTAATTACTGAATACTGAGTGACCTAACCTCACTTTGCAAAATGGTGCATGTGAACTACTGTGTTTTATGAAGTGTGAATTCTGTAAGTATTCACTAAGTAAAAACCTCTTATACTTCACAAAAGCAATTTCAGGTTTCTGTAGTATTATTTGAAAATGCATTTTACAATACTAGGAAAACTCACATTAAATACTTTGAAGATCATGATTTTAGTGTAAGATTAATGTATCCTCTGAAACTTGAGTTGCAGAGTTTACCTCAAGAGTTCTTCACCTTGAAGATGATAAAAAGAGCTACTTTACAACAATTATTTTTGTGATGTAGAGCCAAAGAACAAATGAGTTTACAGACTAAGTATTGATTGGTTGCAGCACATTAAGTTGAATTAATGGTGCATGCTGTTGGAACTATAGTGATTAACACCAAAATGGGATTACGTTGCTAATTCTGTGTAAGAAAGAAAGAAAGAATGACAGCAGTCATTATTCTGTTGTTGCGTAACTCTGAGAAAAATGGCTTCGGACATTGCAACGCAATGTTAAAAATTTTAGGGTGAAAATTTGATGCTTACCAATACATTCCTCACATTTTAAATAAACTGTCAATGTCATCTTCTTGATGTTTGACTACTGGTAAATGTACTTTGACAGGAGCAATATGAAGACTAGTAAAATTTTGTTCTTCAGTTAATCAGTTAAGGAGTATTTTCCTAGGAAGGACAATATTGGACTAAATAGTTGCATTTAATAGCACAATTTTTTGACTAGTTTGTTCTTATATCTAGCAAAAAACAATTTATTTAAGAACTTTTATATTTTGAGAAGAACAATACTTAGAAATCAGTTGCAAACCAATGTGCAATCAATGGAACAAGAAGATATGATATCTGCTGAAGCTCATCTCAAGTTGCAGGTATGAAAGGAAAAATTACTGCTACTTACTACATTTTTGCAATGAAATTTGTAGCTTGTCATGATATACATACCAATTTCTGATTATTATATTTAAATTTAAATTATCTTATGCATTTTTCCAAAAAAATGTTTATTATTTAATAAATTTTTAGCATATTTTTCTGACATTATTTTAGGATCACTGAAAACCTACATAAGATTTTCACATTATTATTTTCAAAATGCACATGTAATAGAAAAATTTCCATTAAAAATTCTAATTTTTTGTGCTTCTATTGTATTGAGTGTTCACATGTGAAAAAGCATTTCTTTCTGAATTTGTATTTTTACATGCTATTTATTATGTGCTGTGTCAGAATCAAATCACGATAAAAAAATACTGTTAAACATTCATTGTTCTGATAGTTGTCAGTTTCAAATTTAAAAAGACCCAACTATACAACATCAATCTATCTCACTCTCTAAAGTTATGCTTTGATCTACATTAGTTTACATTAATCAAATATAGCATCTCATGCTTTCATTAATTTAAGAAACTTTGTATCAGTGATGGGATTGATCACCGATAAACATGATGCTAAACAAACTACCCAAGTAATTACAGGCAGTTGTTATCAAAAAATCCTAGGTTTGGATATTGTGTGCCTAAGTGCTCTCAATATTCAGTCTGGTTTTTGCTGTGAATATTTTAAATATTACGTGAAGCTATACAAAAAAAAATAGTGTTAGAAACAAAATGCAAACACTAAGATAAAGCAGAGAGACCCTAGAAATTTTTTTTAAAAAGAAATCTGCTGGAAAGTAGATGTATTCTGCAGAATTCCAAAGGCCTGTTCCCTTTCAAGATGCATGAATTTAAAGGCATTGGAGAAATAAATGTAACGTAAATCTCTCTTTTTAATTGGTCTCACTGGCAGCTAAAACTAGTAAAGCAGATGGGAAAATGTTGGCATCTTTTGGGCTTTTGTTCTGGGGCACTCAGTAGTGTGTGCAAGTGTTTTGAACAAGACTGTGAGATGATGTTTGCCCTGTTCTGACACCCAGGTGATCAGTTTGCTGTAGGTTCCAAAAAAAAGCAGAGAGACAAGAGAAGAATGCCAGTATATCAAGAGACATACTTTCCTAATTTTTTGAAGGGAAACACACTAACATTGCATTTTATAGTGTTACCTGCTTTGTGGTCTTTAAAAAGAGAAATTCCTAATTCTGGAAATTAGGATTTTGATTTACAAATACTACTGCTTTTTAAAGACTGCTGTTTCCCAGGCTCCTCGTGAAGCATTGCAACACAAGGGTGAAAACTGACAGGCTTTATCTGTAGCTCGTTTCTGACCTTTAGTGGGCATCTCTTCAGCATTTTCTGTGTTTAGTGGCAAATATATCCCTTCTTTCATGAGGAAAATGGAGGCCTTTGAAATATATACATTTAAGATTGAGATTCTTCAGAGGAAGACTGCTGTGTTCTAAGATCAATATGAAGGTGCCTCTTTCCCACCAGTTTCTATTGGAATTCTCTCTGAAGATCTCAGTGTTGCCAGGAGAACTTGCTCTGCTTATATGTTGTATTGTGTTATATTAATTTAGAGGCACTGAAATGATTCTCATTTTTAAGTGGCCAAGCAGAAACTTCTTAAGTGCCTCCACAGTATCATGAACTCTCCAGCCTTTTCAATCACGAAAGCTATTTTTCATTTGTTCAAATCTCACAGCTTGAAAAGTACAGCATTTTTTCAAACTTGCATTTATATTGTGCATGTCTTCAAGTGAGGGAAAGGATTGTTCATAACTTACTAATGTAGTACAAGGTTAGGAAACACAAGGCTTAAGTATCTAAGATTTTGTGGGCCTAGCCTGTCTGTCAATATCCAATTTTATTTCAAAAGGTCTTTTTACAGAAATACTGAGCATATGTTAATTGCTCAGTTAAAAATAAAGAAATGAGAGGGAAGTAACATTTAAAACACTGGCACTTTTATACAACAGTTAAGGGATAGATCCTGCAATATTTAATATTAAAATATCCTTGTTACATATGTCTTTGTATACCTACCTACATACATATATATAATTGTAAATAATGCATAATACGTAATATTCCATTACGCCATTCACTATATGTCAAGTAAAAGATTAATGACTCTATTCACCCTTTTTACCAATTATTATGGGATGAAATTGAGCAGTAGGAAAAAATAACTGCAGCATTAACCTCTAAGAGTTTTATAAAGTATTAATAAAACGGGAAGGCTAATTACCCTGATATACTTTGTCCTAATTACCCAAGAGTTACAGAGTTTTGGAGCTTCAGAGAAGATTAGTATTCCTATGCAATGAAATTCTTCTACAATGCTATTTCACTATATTGTATAAATTGCTTCATAAATCATGTTACTAAATTATACTTGGTGTTTCTAAATAAGCCCTCATCACGGCAGGAGTTTAAATATCTTTTAAAATACTATGCAAAAATCTTGCTGTGAAAAGAACTACTGACGAAATATATTTGTGAAGAAAAGCATCACTTATAGCTACAAGCAAAACAAGGTGCTTCATCAATTATTTAATACATCATTTGCATATATAATTTGTAAAATAATCAGAAGAAAGCTGCTATTAAAATATGTAAAACAAGGTACAATCTGATTGAATTATGGATGGTTAAAATGAATTGTTATCCAGCTAGGAAGCTGAAACTGCCATTAACTAATTTTCATAAACAATTAAAGAATGTTACTGATTATTCAAACGGAGTGTTCATACTGTAGGCTAAATTGACATTCAATTCTGTTATTTTCAAAGTCAAAGGCTTAAAAATAAGCAACTTGCTTTTAGCAATTACAATTCTATATAAATTAAATATTCATGCAAAATTTAAATATAAATTTTAAGACTTTAATAAAACTTCTTTGGCTTAAGTTCTATATACGGTTCTGTTAAAAATATAGACGTGGGCAGTAAATAGGTTGGCAAAACAAAGTCTCAGTAGATTCAAATAATGTATGTAAATTATGAAGGCATTCAGAATTTGTGGGTGGGTGAATTCAGATTTCTAGAACTTCAAAAATATGAAAACAGCTTTAATTAAAGGAAGAAGTATGACACTGCTCTATGCAGTTAAGATATGCTGCAGAATATAGACATCCTTGCTGTTAAGTGCTTTGGAAGAGTCAGAGACTTCCCATCTCTTGCGAGGAGATTTCTACTTTCCTCAGAGGCTCATATTGCACTTGTGTATGTATTGAGATCCTGAATTTCTAAATCCTGATTGTGGGAGAATATCTTCAGAATTTGATAGAAGGTCTTGGACTATTTTCCTTTTTCAGAATTTGTTCTGTACATTATGAAACTCTTTGGAAAATAATTTCAACTGTGTTGGCGCAGTATCTCACTGTCTGTTATTAGCCTGTCACGCTGGAATGTATCTATTCCTGCAGCTCTTCTGAGCAGAACTGAAAAGTGCCAGTGTCAGATATGCTTGGAACAGGGAAGTTTTGTTATTTGACAGCTAATTTATCAGCTTCAGAGTAGTTTGTGTCCACTACTCCTTCACTTGGAAAAAGGGAAGTAAAAAATTTATACTACACTATATATTAATTTCCTCAATAATGTGCATTTAGGAGCTTGAATTATTTTTGGAATGGGAACAGACACAACAAGAAGGAACTAAAATGGAAACAAATACATTGGTTTACTTTTGGCAGGAAAGGACTCGTTGCTAGGGGGAGGAGGTTATTCAGCATATGTTCCCTTACTGAAATCGATAGAACAAATTGTTTGTTCTTAAACAAACAAACAAGCAATAAGTTTACTCAGCTACTTGTTTTAAAAAAAAACAAAACAAATGGAAAGGAAAATCCTGAAAAATCCAAAACTACCTGGCTAAGTTTTCTGTTTTATGTTGGCACACTTGAAAAGGAAGGGACTGTAGGTGTGGTGCTCTGGGTCATATGTATGGTTCTACCATACATGCCATCTGAACTCTAATAAGAGTGACAAGATCAATTTTTCATATGTCAAAGTAATGTAAGTTTTAATAGACATGATGGCAATCAAAAATGTTTCCTTCTGAAGTGTTTTAATCTGTCAGGAAATAAGTTTATCTCAAAGTCCACATTGTTTCTGCTAATACAAGCGCTTGTTTGATTTCTGCCTTCACTGTCACAATATTTTCTGCTTCAGGCTTCTTACATGAAAGAAGTTCTCCTGCATAAGCAAATCATGTGTCAAAGAAATATGCATATTTTCCCTAGTTTAATGCTTTTGAACTGAACTCTGAAGCTCAATGCCTCTGCTAGAGGAGCTATAAAGTCAGTGAATTAATAAAATAACAAGAGCAAAACAGTATGGTTTCTCTAAGCTGGCATTTCATGTGGCATATATTATTTTATTCAAGAAGCAAATTTTTATTGCCATATCAGCTTTTCCTTCATGTTTTTGAAGTCATATGGTAAACCTGATTCGTACTGAGAAGTCACATTCATTTCTCAGTTCTACCGGACCTGGTTTTCAGTAGTCTGCAAATGCACCTGCAGTGCAGAACATCAGAGGCTAAAATGAAAAGTGCTTATGTTGAGATTAAAAATATAGCATGAAGCAGTGCCACCTGCTTGTATATTACTCTGTTGTATCTATGGAACATACTAAAAACTGAACCCACGTTTTAGAGTATGAAAGTTCAAAAGCACTTAAAAGACAATAAATGATAGTCATTTCTGGTGTAGTCCTGAAGCAGAAGTGCTAATGTGTAAGATGGGCTTGGTTTGACAGAGGATGAGACATCTTGGAGAGGCAGAGCGTGAATCCCACACCACTGTTGTTATAAAAAACAGAACATGCCCTCAATTTCAGTCAGGTTTGCTATAAAACATATTTTTTTCTATTTTTCAGTCTTTCAGTTCTTATTCTGCCATTGCTTCTTATCTTACTGTATGAACTGCATTTTAGTTTTGTTCAGAGCCGCCCATATGATGCTGTGTTTCATATTTGGGACCAAAACAATGTTGATAACACATCAGAGTTGTGACTGTCATTGAACAGTGCTTACGCAGTGTTCAGGTTTTTCGAGCTCTCTCACTCTTTCTTTTTCATACCTTTTTTTCCCTTTCTTGTGAAATTCTGTCATTACCTTCAAACTGTCTGACTGTTGCCGTTTAAACCCAGCTCTTGTTCCCTCTGTATTTGAATCAAGTAACTGGGTTCCCACTCAGGAAGGCCTGGAAGAAGAAGAGTAGATGATTGTGCAAGGAAAGATTCACTCTCAGTTCAACACCTAAAACTGGATATTCATTGCTAGAAGTGGAGAGTACTACAGACATGGCACACTCCAGAGTCTTAGGTTTTGTTAAATTTGGCATGTATTTGGGATGCACTGCTTAAACATGTTTCTTTCAATTACCTTGAATTACTGTTTCCCAAAGGCCTCCCATTCAGCCATTTTTAGTAGATGATGGAAGACCAAAATGCACATCTTTGACACGAAGATCACTTTTGCAACAAATATAAGTTTTGAAGGTGGTACAAATACATTCCCATGGAAAAGGTGATTTTTTTTTTTAGTGTGGAGAACTGGATTTTCCTTGTAGCTCTCTGAAAACGAATGAGATGAATGAACAATTATTTCAATTTAGTATTATGAAAACAAGAATAAATAAATCCAAAGTAGATGCCTGAAAAAGAAAATCTGTTTGACAGTTACGTACAAGTGAAAGAAAAACAAAAAATATATTTCTAAGCAAATTTAAAACAATTGAAAACATCAGCCCCACCTATAATATTGCCTATAATATTTACCTGTTCTTTGTTCCTGTTTTGCCATCGACCGAAGCCACCTCCCTAAAATACATATTTAGACATTACTACTTCAGTCTTTAGAGGAGTAATATGCAACCTCACTGATCTTCTGAACTATTTGCAATGAGTGAGATATTCAGGATGAGTGTTGCAGACATTTATCAGCTAAAGGCATGGGTACTCAAAATTCACCTTTTGAGGGAACCGATAAAGCATATATATAGAATATAAGGAATAAAACAAAGACTGCTCTTTTTTTGGATAGTGTTAGTTAGAGTTTAACAATAGTTAAAAAAAAAAAAAGTGGGAACTAAGTGTGTCATCACAGAATAGTTTACTGCAGTCAGAAGTCTAGTGTTTGCATTATTTCCTCACTTAAATGTAAGAGGTTTCACATGTATACAACTTTCGCACACATCTATACAAACATTTCTACAAGGTCCAAACCCCCATCATTCTCCCAGGTAAACAGTCACTTAGCTTGTTTCGGTATGTGTTGGTGTAACAGAACACGGTAGTCTCCTTTGCTTTCTTTGCTGCTTGTTCTGACAGCTTCTTTCATTAGTGCAAACTCTTCAGTAGGCTCTTTGATACTCATTTTGTTGTCAGAAGTTGCCTCCAGCCTTGCAATTCTTTTTGAGTTTTTGCTGCCTCCTGCTGACTCTACATGGGAGAGGCACTCATAAGCTTTCTGAAGAATATATTTAGAATGGAAGAGGATAAAGACAAGGAGAAAGCCTCTCTTGGTGAAGAAATTTATGTGGTAAATATTGAGGAATTCATTCAATGTCAGTAGCAGGGTGAGCAGATGCAGCTTGACCTGCAGGTTGAGCTCTGGGTGGCAAAGCCCAAAAATTGGGCAAAGAAACTTTGCAAATAAAGGGCATGGGGACCTGTGGCCCAGCCAGGGGACTGGACACTCAGAGACATGGCAGGAGCTGAGGACTCTGCTGGAAGAGCCCAGAGCTTGGACTGCGAGGGTATAAAAAGCCCTGGGGTTTCCTTCTTTCGGGTTCCCTCCTTAGATGCACCAGCTCGAGCTGTTATTCTGTTGTTGCACCATGATTAAATTGTGTTAAGGATCCGGGTTTGAGACTCTGCTGTGGGAAACCGGGGCTTGAACCAGTGAGGAAACCTGATCTGACTGTGTGAGTGGGGTGTGCAGGGAGACAAACAGGAACCTGTCAGATCACTGGAGCAGCCCGCTGTGAAGGAACTTTGGTCCCTGCCGTGAAAGTCTCTGGTGGTGGGAGTGTGACTGCCAGAGTGTGGCTGCTGGATGGTCAGACAGGAAAGTTTCCTTAACAATAAAAATGTAAAACCAGAAAAACTGCATATAATTCAGACAATGATTGTATGTAATTCAGATGACAAAACCTTTTGTATGAAAATGAGAGAGAGAGATGTTAAAGGGATGTGACATAGTTTGCTCTAACAGCAAGCTTATTAACACTTCATGCTTAAAATGCTGATCTTTACCAACTAATAAAAAGAGCCCGTCTGCTGCACACCAGGTAACTAAAGCTCATAAGAAAAAATGCTTGGCAAAAGGAGAAGACAAATCTGCCCCGTTAGCTGGAATTGGATTATGGTTTTGGAATTCTCCAGTACTGTAGCAGCTGTTTTGTATACCATATTAACATATTATGTATGTTAAATACAAGTACACCATTCTTATTGGCTCAGAGCATATCTAAGATGACTATTCTGTCTAACAGTAAATATTTTAGTCCTCTTTCTCTCGACGCTTTTTTATAACAACAGCATGATAATCATAGAGATATTGCAAAAGCATAGTGATTTTCTCTCACAAAAAGTAGGAACAACATCTCAATGAGTGACATGTTTTTGTTAAAGCCGTATGCTTTTAAAATAACTTATAACTCGTTTCTCACAAAAATATATTTACATCACATTACAATAATGGTTTTGGTAAAAGTCCAAGCCTAGTCCTAATTTTTCATATTGTTGGGAATGTTTTCTCCATGTACTTCAGTAGTCCTGGCTAATGGTATAGGTAATCTGTGTTTCAGGGGACAATAGAGTTTCAATTTTTTCTTTTATCTTTCATTACTTGTATGGACAGACTGAAAGGTTTGTTGAGGTAGTTGTGTATTATTATGCAATTTAAACCGTTTGTTAAACAGTTAGACATTATCTTGCTCTCCCTTAGCAATCAGATACGATTTTTGTATGTCTTTTTTCTGTACAATAGAGGCTGAAAGCACTTTAATTGACAGAGGCTCAGCTAGAATTCATGGATGCCTCCTGAGCCCCTGCTGTGTTCTGCCACTCTTTGCAAACAACACTGCTGTGGGTAACAAATTCCCCTGGATTAGGGGAGTAGCAGGATTAGCTTTAATACTGGTGGGATATCCTCAAGTCTCTATAGCCAGTAATACACAGAGTACTTAAAGGTAATTACAGTTGTTAATATTTAAAAGCTGTAGAAATGGTCATATGAATAGGTTTAGCATACGGACTATATGAATATCTCTTCACGGAAACAGGAAAGAAAAAAAAAAGACCAAAATATCTTTTACAGGAGAGTTAAAGATAAATTTCTTTTCTGGTCTAAAGGGTCAATCTGCATAATAACAAAGAGCAGAGTCACTTCTAAGAAATATTTGGGAAAAAGTTGTTTTTAACATCACAAAAAATTATTTTCCACTGACATTATTGTAAAATGATGGTTGATTAAATTGGTTGTGCCAAGACTTTAACTTCAAAAAATAAACTAAACTAAAATTTAATCTAAAGCATAAATGCATTAGTGAAATTTACAGAGCACAGGATAGAGTGGCTTAGGCTGGAGAGCACTGAGTAGCCTTATCTGTAACATTGTAATCAGCTAGATCTTGAATTATATTTTCCAAATAAATTCAAATAAAACAAATATTATTCACAGATACATCTTAGAAATTAATTATTAAAGTGTTTTAACTTGTGATCTTCTAAAAAAAGGAAAGAAAAGGCCTTGTCAAATTCCATTTCACAGTATTTTAACTGGAAAAAAAATCCTCATAAAAGCTTAACTGTAATGGCTTGAATGGTTGTATAGCTATTTAGAATTCCCCACAGCCAAAGGGCTGCACACCATTACCTGTAACTCTTTAGCTGAAGAAAAGCAACAACTTTTAATCCAAACGAAAGGGCTTTTGGGACCTCGTGAAACAATATACATGCAATATCAATACAAAATATGTGCCTCTTGTTTCTCACAGTTATATCCTTGTTGTCACAAAGCAGAGAAGAGCAGGCTCAGTTCTTCAATACAATGGCGATTGCATCAAAGATTCACAGCATGTTTACAACAGAGGAAAAAAACCTCACAACACACCCACCTCCCAAAAAACCCCAAACCAAAATGAAAAAATGCCCACCCCATATCTGGGTAGAAATGATAATCTAAAGAAAATAATCTGGCAGCAATAGGTCTTTCCTTAAATGCATATGTTTACATTCTTCACAGTATCGAGCACTTCCGAGAAAGATGGCAAAAGAGAAAAAAATTATTAATTGAGAGGTTAAGACTAAAAATTGATGTTTTAGTTCACATGCTTAATTTTTTGCAGTTCCTCAATGGGATCTCTGTTAGCCCTTGTCTTATAACAGAAAAAGGCTGGCAAAATTTATGTTATATGTACAACACCAGCTTCTACCCTAAATTTCTGTTCAACAGGGGAGACTAAAGAGAGTGCTATTTTGTGACAGTCATCTAATGGATCCTTGTTTTAAATATATAAGGAGTAAAAATAGTTAGGCAGAATAGAGGTAAAAACGCTTGATATTAGAACCCTTTCACAGAATTTAAAAGAGCAAAGATGACTTCAAATCTCTCCTATTAATGCTGTTTAGGTAAAAAAGATTGGTTTGCATAATGATAACTTAACCTTGTGGGTCATAAGAATTGCTAAGGCCTCCAGGATGCTTATCTTTGGGTTGCAGAGCCCAAATGATCATAGTGATGTGTATGTACTACAGTTTGGCTATTACTTTTCATCAAACTGAAATTTTTCATTTTTGATCGTACTGTCTCTTGGAACATAGTATATTAGAGAGTAATATTTAAGGTTTTCTTACGTAATTTGATCTAGTTGCCATAAAGGTATTTATTTCGCAACATATTAGAACTGAACAAAAGATTTTGGTGCCCCTCATCCAGAGACAATGCCCTAACCAGCAAGTTGGAGCCATTCAGTTCTAATTTTCTGACCTAGTGGTAAAGAATTTGGAAGGTTTTTTTTTTAAAAAATCCTAATTTCAGAATTGTTAGAAGCCTACTAGCTACAGCAATCTAATAACAATGGTACTTACAGGTATCTGATCAAGTCAGAGGAAGAAACAGTAATTTTTCCCTGCCCCAAATAAGGAGTCTCCCTGTACAAGAACTGAACAATACTACCTTCTGTGACATAATGTCAAACATGCCTACTCAGCTGTTTCTTGGTTTACTTTTTCTATATCAAAAGTTCACCTCAACAATTTTGGTTTGGTTCACAGAAAACTGAGAAAACAGAGCAGATCAGTGTTAAGTTGCTATCCCAGTGTGTAGTGGTTCACCTTTGAAGTACAACATGAATAATTTCTGTAATAATAATTTCTGTGTCAGACAAAATGCTTGTTACATTTTTTTTCAGATTTCTTTTTCCTAGAAATGGAAACCGCGGGGCTGCAAATGCAGAACAGATTTTTTTGTAGGGGCTGCAGTAAGGGTCATTCTTGCTTGAATAGAATCTCTGAAAATTTAATGATTGCTCAAGAATCAGCCTTAGACAAAATTTTCAAAATGTTATAAGCAAATATTAAAATGGGTTACATCATGACTGAATTACAGTAAAGAAATTTTTCAGAACCTCAGGAAGCAGTTTAGTATCTTGAATAATTGGGAGGTGCCTCATGTTGGAATTGCAATGAAGGGGTGCCAGAATTTGAGTCCAGAGCTGGGTTTCTAAAGGTCGCTTTAGGATTTATGTCTGTATCATCTCTTTATGTTTGTCATCCAGGTTAGCTGGAATGCCAGTTCTGATTCAGAAGCATGGAGTTGGATTGTGAATCTAGCACTGTGCTAAAAATGCTATAAAGCTGTTGGGTCAAAACACACATCCAGCTGACCTGATGCACTCGCATCATGGTGCATATCTCATCAAAAGTCTTTGCAGACATGATTTATCAAGTGATAAGACAAATTCTAAGCATGTTAGAACAAACTCTGAACAGTAAAATTTAGGGAAAATTCTTTTTCTTTTCTTTGAGAAAATCCTACGCAAATTTATTAAGATGAAAAGGTCTCTGGTATAATCCAAATCCAGTTGTTCGTGACACACAGCATGAATTACTGTACTTGTAATTCATCCATTTTCATATTTTTAAACCAATTGCATATTTTACCATGTACATGCATCGAAAAAAAGCCTAAATGTAAACTTAGGAAAATTTTCTTTACAATATCTGACTTAAAATTTCTTTTGTTGGAATTCTCCTTTATCCTGTAAAAAGGCTCCCACAGGGAGCACAACAATATAAATACATAAATACATTATGCCATGCATTTTTCAGCATCCTCTTGGGATAACACTTTTACCTTGTTCTGTTTGCAGTCTGGTAACAAATATTGGTGGGAAACACAAGCTATCTCATTTTGCCAACCAAACTCATTATAAAACCCCTGTAACCAAATCTGGTGTGATTTCCTGGTCATTGCACTCCCTGTCAGGGTAAAGGTTGAGCTCTCTCACAAGCAACTACATATAGCATAAGCCTTTTTCAATGCCTGAGAAATAGAAACTGGTTTTAAGTCTTGCATATGTGATAAGAATACATTTCTTCATGAAGATAATTGAAACTTAACTTTTTTTTTTCCCCCTACACTCTCTGAACAAGCATAAAATGAAATGGATCCAGAGGTTAATTATGAGTATTTTTGTATTTCTTCCTGGCTGTAAACTTGTAGAGGCACTCTAATAGAGTTGCAAGAATTTGACATATTTAATTTCATGACATGGATTACTTCAAACAAACTATTTTGAAGGAGATGTAGCTTTTTCTGTTGAAGTTTGAATTAATTTACTTTTTTGGCAGGTTATAAATGTTTTTCTCTTGGTCTTATCTCATGCAAAGCTTCACAGGAAAGTGATACAAGGCGATTATTATGATCTGTGGTATATTGTTTTGTGGGGGTTTTTTGTGTTTTGTTGTTGTTTTTGTTGTTTGTTTTTTGGTTTTTTGGGGGTTTTTTTGTTGTTATTGTTGTGGTTTGGTTTGGTTTGGGTTTTTTTGGTTGGCTGGTTGTTAGGTTTTCGGTTGGAGTTTTTTTTGGTTGGTTGGGTTTTTTTCTGTAGGACTTTAATTTTTTTCATGGAACAGTGTTTGCTGGGTTTTGTTTGTATGTTTTCCTTTACCTGTTCCTGTTATCAGGCTCAGACAAGAATTTATTTTGCACCCCATCCCCTGTTCTGTGCATGTATGACTTTGGGAACCATGTTCGTATTTCATTTTTGTGTCTCGTTAGTGGACGTGGAATAATTCCTTGTTATACGATCTCAGACATCTCTTTTCTACAGCAGTTTCTCATATTCTCTTTCTTTTCCAACATCATCTAAGGCGGGCAAGGGAAATCTTCCTTTGTGAGATAAATTATATGGACTCTACTAGCTTGAATGGTAGTTATTCATCTTGTTACAGCTATTCAAAATACTCATTCAGGAATTCCTCTTATCTGTGTGAGATTAATGGACTTCTTATATTTTAGATGCTTGTTATCCATTTGACTTTCAGATATTTTTGTACTTGGAAGTCATCCAGCAGGTTTGTTCTTCAATTCCTCTTTTAAGATACATTCAAAAGTCATTGCCTTTTTCCTTCTCTTATTCTCTCTTGCTTCTGTTTTTGACCTGTGAAAGTAATTTATTGTCTTTGAAGGAGCAGTCCTAGTTTTATGATGGTCTCTCTGAGGTTGATTCCTGGTCTACCTGTCCCAGAACTGCTTGGCCATGGTTAAATAAGATATTATCTTGTTTCACACTGACTGACCTCACTGTGTTAGTTTCTTAATAAAGACATATGTGAAGACGTGTTTCATTTATTACTGTGATCTCTTTTGTCTCTGAGTTCTGTTCAAGCCAATACAGATGATACAGTTTAATGTTGTCCTGATCCTGTGCATCAGCCCTAAACAATTCTAGTCCCTCAGAAAAGAAGGTAGAAACGTGGAATTAAAATTTACTATTTTTATTGTTCCTACATTTCTGCTATTATGTCTTCTTTAGCTCTTCAATATTTCCTTTTTGCCTATGCCAAAACAGTGAGGGCCTGCTGCCCTGCAAGCTAAACAAGACGAGAGGAGAGCAATAGCAATGCAAAGATAAGCAAGGACTACCCCAAAAAGGAGTAGAGATGTTGCATGGCAAGTCTGTATCAGAGTCTGGACCAGGGCCAGTGGTCAGGATCAGAGACAGTCCAGCCACCATGTGACAAGGCCTCAGTGCAGAGGCGGATTTGAGGCCAAGCCGAGGGACCCAAACCAAAGTCAGCGCTGGGAGGTCTAAGACTGCACAGGCACTGTGACTGCACAGGCACAGTGGCTGCACAGCTGCAACCCAGCACGGATGACACCAGTGGTACAGTCACAGTTTAATAACGCTTCCCAAGGAAGGAGAGATAAGACCTCAATTCTACCTTTTTCTGCAGATAACCCAGTCTTAGATTCGGCCAGGTCCGCTCTAACTTAGCCAGCCAAACTCCTTGAAGGGCAGTGCACTTCCAGCTATCTAGGTGTCATGAAGCCTCATTTGCCTTAGCTTTGTGAAATTTTGTGTCTGGCCAGACATTATGCTGATCTCCTTCAGCAACCAGCTGACCCACCCAGTAGATGAGGGAAAGGCTGTGGATATAGTCTACTTGGACTTCAGTAAAGCTTTCAATACTGTCTCCCATGGAGAAGCTGGCAGCCCATGGCTTTGAGGGTGCTCTCTTCACTGGGTTAAAAGCTGGCTGGATGGCCAGGCCCCGAGACTGGTGGTGACTGAAGTTACGACCAGCTGGTAGCCAGTCATGAGTAGTGTCCCCAGGGCTCAGTATTTAGGCCAGTCCTGTTTAATATCTTTATTGATGATCTGGATGAGAGGGTGGAGTGCTTTGCAGACAACACCATATTGGGCTGGAGTGTTGATTGAGGGATCTGAACAGTCTGGACGGATGGTCTGAGGCCAGCTGTCTGAGGTTCAAAAAAGCTGAGTGCTGGATCCTGCACTTGGGTCACAACAACCCCTGCAGTGCTACAGGCTGGGGACAGAGTGGCTGGAAGGCTGCCCAGCAGAAAAGGACCTGGGGATGCTGGTCCTCAGCCAGCTGAAAATGAGCCAGCAGTGTGCCCAGGTGGCCTAGAAAGCCAGTGACATTCTGGCTTGTATCAGAAATAGTGGAGTGTGTCCAGAGAAGGGCTACAAGGTTGATGAAGTGTCCGGAGAGTGAGTCGTAAAAGGAGCAGCTGAGGGAGCTGGGGTTGTTTAACCCAGAGAAAAAGAGGCTCAGAGGAGACCTTATCACTCTCTACAACTGCCTGAAAGGAGGCTGAAGCCAGGTGGGGGTTGGTCCTTCTTCCAGACAACCAGTGCCAGGACAAGAGGAAATGGCCTCAAGCTCTGCCAGGGGAGGCTCAGGTTGAACATCAGGAAGAATTTCTTCACTGAAGGAGAATTTAGTCATTGGAATGGGCTTCCCAGGGAGGTAGTGGAGTCACCATCCCTGGAAATAATCACAAAATGGCTGGATATGACATTTAGTGCCATGGTCTAGTTGACAAGGTGATGTTCAGTCAAAGGTTCAGCTTGATGATCCTGGAGAACTTTTTCCAACCTTGATGATTCTATGATTCAATAAAATGAACCTGTAGTAGCACCCAGCTGACCTCCTCAATATTTTTGCCTACTCCACTTTTGCTTTCTTGTATGCACAAGGATATTTATGTAGAGTTGCTTTTTTGTTTTTTTTTTTATTTGCTTCTTTTCTTTGAAGAAGACTTGCACATACCTTGGAAAACCATAGCTTTAAAAACACTGAGAAAAATCAAAGTATGAGAAAGTTAAGGAAAAATCCTCTTCAGTATATATGAGCAAAGTAGAAAAAAAGAGTGTGCTGCCTAAAAAGTTACTGTTTAAAACAGCATGTTATGAGTTTCCAAGAATGATAGTTGTACATTCTAACGAAGTCTTCTAATATTTTCAATGCCTTCTATTTTCTTAGTGAATGAAGAGTAATTGAACGCAGTTATCAAAAGTCATGAAGGAACAATTTATAATTCTTTATCTTAGTTTACTAAAAGCTTATATAGCTGCAAAGTATCATTCGTCCAACCATGTTAAAGAAAATTACTTTTTCTTCTCTTCCTCACTGGGGTTATTTAGAAGTTTCTCTAGGTGTTTGACAAATTAAAAATTATCTTCTTTAACCAGAATGTTAAATTTCATTAGTTTTAAATCTGCAGAATATCAAATAAAAGAGACAGTGAGTTTTAATGGGATTTTTTTTCTCCTCTATGGAATATACCTTCTTTTATTCCTGTCAAATTTTAGGCCTTTAGGTATCTTTACAAGTCAGAAAAATGCAAGAATAGGTATAGTGTATTAAAGGACACTTGTGCCTGATAGAAGTATTTCAAACATAGAGAGCTCTGAAGAGAAAGTTCTATTTTTTGTGCTCTCTCTCTCTCCAAATATAAGATATAATTTTCATTTATATATGCTATTTATGATATATAAATATTGTAGTATGTATATTGCACATTTTATACAAAATGTATGTTATAAAATTATAAAATATTTTCATTTGTTTGAATCAAGCTATAGTCAAACATATGGTGATTCCTAGTTTTTGTTCTTGGCAATTTTAATATTATATGCTGTAATATAGTACTACTTCAGACTTTAGGATGCAGTATCAGTGCAAAATTATGCTGGTATCTAGCATAGTCAAACTATTTTACTGAAAGACAAATTTTGCAAAGATTTCTGTACTTTTATAGGTTATCTCTTAACTGTGATCAGTCTTTGAAAATGCTGAGTTTATTTTATTTGAAAAATGGCTTTCGTCCATCTGGAACTATGAAAAGTTTTGATCTATGTAAAGATCGTGTGTGTAGTGTCGAGAGATGATTATTCGTTGGGGAAAATCACTTTACCTTGTCCTATCATGAAATGACAGTTTGTGTAGGGATTTCTTCAACAGCCACTGAATAGAGTCAATAATCTAACATTGCCTGATAATACAAAGATCTCTAGTATTTTTCAACCTCCCCCATTTTCTTTCTAGTTTTGATCCCGCATCTGGCTTTAGTCAATAATATTTCTCCTTTGCCTTTGAGTACTACATTTTATTACAGAAAAATGTGTAACAGTGCTATAATTTCAAAATTACATTAAATCATTGTGCTCAGTGGGAGGTTTAGTGCATTTGTGTGGAGCAGAACTGTTTCTGTTCTATATTTGCAATTAATGAAGAGAAACCAAAATAAAATGAGACCAGTGTGGGTAATAAAAGCTCTCCTACCTGTGTACTAACTCACTAAGATTGCTATTCTGAAAGACATGTTCTGGAGGTGCTGAATTAAAAAGGAGACAATTCTAAAACTGAGGACCATTGTATAACTTTGAGGGAAGGTCACAATGTCCTCCTTTTCCATGGTCATTGCTACTTGCCACTAAAGATAGTGATGTGAACCTGTGAGAAACACATATACTTTTTAATCCAAAACAGTAAGGTCAAAACAGAGGAAAAATATTCTGAGATGATGAGCTATTAGATTAATTTGCTGCTTGCTCTGATGGCCCAGTTTTAGGCGCTCTTTCATTTTTGAAAGAAGGACTGGGATAGAATATTCTCCCATCTAATGCTGGCTTTGGTTGCTGGTTTGAAGCTGAGAGTCAGAGGCATGGTTTTACAACCTTCTACTGATTTAACAAGTAAATGCTTGACAGTGTGTAAAATATTTGGATCCCATGTTCCTTAGTAAGATGATAACTAACACGGGACAGAGTGGCTTTGCTTCCTCCCTTTCTTTTGCCGAGGTTATTGACATAGAACAAGATAGGAAGATCAGATTTTTTTTCTGCTCAATGTCTGAAAAAACATGGACTGAATAATACCATTCTACCAATTAATAATTAACAATTAATGATTAATAATTAATAATTAATAGGAGTCAGTTTAGAGTTCTTAAAAATACAAATGTTTTTCATTTAGGTTGGTTTTTCTAGCTATATAAATTTTATTATAATAATTGAAGTAACACTCTAGAAATTAATCCTAATTCAAGTCACATTCAAGCAAAAATCAAATTGCCTCTCTTTACATATATTGTCCATTTCCAAGAAATAAAACATACATTCATGGAGGCTTTATTTTAGCTTACATTATTTGTGCTATAGGGTAGAGAAAAATGTACCAAAAAGTCATGCAGGGTCAGCTGATTTAGAATAAAACTGTATATAGCCAATGTATTATTAACGTACTTGTTATTTTAATTCAACAAGTGTTTATTCAAGTCTGTATTTAACCATTATAAATCCAGAAAAACAAGTAGCAGAAAAAAATCAGAAAGAAAAGTTAACATAGCTTAAATTATCAATTAAAAGATTGCTAATCCATCAGCACACTCTCCTTAGATCACACTTGCCATTTATTCTAGATGAAAACCCATTCTAAATCCAGTTTTCCTAAGAGACGTAAAAGGTCATCAGGTCATAGTATACTACAGAGCATTGACTGGATTTTTGATACAGATAACTTCACTCAGTGGATTTTAGAAACTTCTGATCATTTCCAAAACCACTCCTACTCACAGAGAAAGCTCAGAAGTCTAAACTCATCCAGCTACCATTGAAAACAGGCATATTGGTCACTGGCCGGGGTAATAAGCTTGAGCTGAATATCCTTGCTTGAATTTTTCTGGCACTAAAGACCATGCTTATACAGTAAGACTGGTTTCAGGATTTGAATTACTGTTTCAAGATTATTTTCTGTACCATACACAATGCTTTGTCAGATGCCTTTGGAACTGCTCTGGATAACTACAGCATTGCAAAGTGTAGATATTCTGTAAACAATCAGACAAAGAAAAATGTCTAGCCATTGAAAGAATCCTTAATGACTTTCCAAATTATGTTTTGCATACTATTTTTTCCTGTTATTCTGTCCATGGAGGTTTTCATTATACACCCCTACATGACAGTAACCCTAAGCACGTGTTCCTTTACCTTTTGTCAAAATGGATGAGATTTAAAATTTTGAATGTAGAGAATAGTAAATGCACATTAATAGTAAACATTCAGGAAAAAGAAGAATAGAAAGAGTGATCAAATTTATATTCATTCTTTTATGGCTTACCAAAATTATTTGTAATTCATAGTATGTGTCCCATTGCTGACTTTGTACAAACTGCAAGAACAAAGTTATCAGACTTACTTAGTATGGGCTTTTCTTGACCAACGTGGAGTTTGCTTTTGACTTTTTTAGCTGCAACAGTAATAGTCTACTGCTCAGGTCACTATTGTCTAAGCTGTTTTGCTTTCGTTTTTCTTTGTATATCTGCATGATACATGATTATTATACTATTTTTTATGTTCTGTAATTAGGTGGTAATGATAATAGGCAGTGGAAAGATAAGTCTAACATGTAATACAAGGAGAAAAAGTAGACACTGGAATAACAATTTTAATTGAATTATTATGAAGATTTTTCCTGGCTTGGTTTGTTGGCTGGTTATTGTTTGGGTTTTTTTCAATTGGTGCTAAAATTGCAAAGTTAATATTTCAAATGTGCTAACAATAAATTGTTGATTTTTGAAGTGTTTTTCTTGGGTACATATGAACTGAAGGATTTGAAGCAGAACTGAGGCCTTAATTTAAGGCAACAGTGCGTCTAAATCCTTGGAGATGTTCATTCACATATGTCCCCTGTTCACTTTAGTTCTTTACTTTTGGTTCTGTGTATCCATGATTTTCTTGGCCAAGAGATAATTCAGGTTGGTGAGGATGCCTCCATGTCCCTAGGTTTCAATACTCCTACACTGAAACGATCATCTAATACTTCCATGAAGCATAAACCAGTAAAGCCACGGCTGATGTTGAACAATGTGCACAATTAGTCTTAAAAATGTCTCTTTCATCTCTTACTCATGGTAAACAATCACAAATTAAAGACTCAGGAAATGCAGCATTTAGCCCAGTCAGCATGAACTCATACTTATTTGACCAAAGAATTTAAGCTTTTTTCTTTCTTATTACAGTTTAAAAATATCAACTACAAGTGTACAATATCCCATTTAGTAACTAAATTTAAAAAAAAAAAAAAAGTGCTTATGTACTTTTAGAATTGTGAAATCTCAAACTCAAAAAATATGCAATGCCAAGGTATAATATATGCAAAGCCTTAGTTTCTATTCTTCATAGGAGTCATGGTGTAACCCCAGCCAGCAAACAAGGCCCACTCAGCCACTCGCACACTCCCACCAGTGAGATCAGAGAGAGAATTGGAAGGGTAAAAGATAAAAAACTCACAGGTTGAGATGAAGACAGTTTAATAAGGAAAGCAAAAACTGCACATACAAGCACAGCAAACCAAGGAATTAATTCACTGCTTCCCATGTCAGGCAGGTGTTCAGCCATCTCCAGAAGAGCAGGGTCTCATCACACTAAACAGTTACTCAGGAAGACAAATGCTACCACTCCAAACATCTCCCACTTCCTCCTTCTTTGCCCCTAGTTTATATACTGACCATGATGCCATATGGTCTGGAATATCCCTTTGGTCAGTTTAAGTCATCTGCCTCAACTGTTTCTCTTCCGAGCCTCCCATGCACTCCCAACTTCCTCACCAGCTTGGCAGCACGGAAAGCAGGAAAGGCCTTGGTTCTGTATAAGCTCTGCTCAGCAATAACAAAAACATTTCTGTATTATCAACCCTGTGTTGAGCACAAATCCAAAACACAGCCCCATACTTGACACTGTGAACCAAATTAACTTTACCTCAGCTGAAACCAGCACAATAGGTATGACTTATGGAACAATTTGGTTACTTTTTCTCATATAGATCATCAAGCAAACAGATATAGAGTGTTCTCTTCTATGTGAATCCATTATTTGAGAGAAAAACTTTTCAACTTATCTACTGACTTATGTGGAAGAAAAAATTTTGTTCATTAACTTCTTAAATTTTGAAGATGAGGTGTAGAATTTAGTTACATGTACTAAGCTCCTGGCTTTGTAAATTAGTATGCTATCTATATTATTTTTTGCAGCACACTTATTGTAGGAGTCAGAATTGCAAAATAGAAAGGAATTAAAAGTATGCATATTAAAAATGTTAGGTTGTTGTTTGGGTTTTTTAATGATTCTTCTGTGAGATTTTGAGAACGTCATTAATAATACCTTGCCATTTTAGATTGGAAGCTTGAAGCCTTAATTATTGATAGAGATAGCAAATTCTTCAGATATGCTAAAAGCATTGATGACATAATGATGACATAAAAGCTTACCAAGAAGTTGTAGATTGACCTCGGCTGGCAACCAAGGCCCACACAGCCACTCAGTCACTTCCCCCTCAGGGAGAAGGGGAAATAATTAAATGAGTAAATGAGTTGAGATAAAGGCAGTGAAAGCAAAAGCTGTGCATGCAAGCAAAGCAAAACAAAGAATTAATTCACCGCTTCCCATGGGCAGGCAGGTGTTCAGACGCCTCCAGGGAATCAGGGCTCCATCATGCAGAATGGTGACTTTGGAAAACAAATGCCATTGCTCTGAATGTCCTGCCTTCCTTCTTCTTCCCCGAGCTTTATATGCTGAGCCTGACACCATATGGTGGGGGACACCCCTTGGGTCAGTTGAGGTCAGCTGTCCTGGCTGTGTCCCCGTCTGACTTCTTGTGTATCCCCAGATCACCGATGTGGTGGTGCAAGTAAAAAAGGCCCTTGGTTCTGTGTAAGCACTGCTCAGCAATAACAAAACCCCTGTATTCTTACCGTGGTTCCCAGCACAAACCCTAAATATAGCCCTTTACTAGCTGCTATGAAGAAAAATAACTCTACCCCAGACAAAACCAGCACAGAAGTAAAAGGAAAAGACTGGCAAGTGTATTTCTCTATACATGATGTCTAGAGGAGCGACAGAAAAAAATTTAGATTTATGGAATACAAAAGTGGATTACAAGATATACAAATTGAATATCATTGAATATTAAGGCATGCAAGCTTAGACTGTTAGTCATTTATACTTTGTAGCTCTGGATAATTTAGTTTTCAGATATGAAAGTTTTTTTCTTTTTGATCAAATAGGAAGGGAAAGGCATTAAAAACACTTGTCAGAATTTTCCAAAGGTCTATCTTCAATATTTTATCTCTTACTATTTTACCAGAAGTTCAATTTATTTTGCTTGCTAAAGATATATATATATATATAGAGATATATCTTGATATATATAAGATATATCTTGATATATATAAGATATATTTATATATATATATATATTTAAATACTCATTCTAGATTTATGGAACCTCCTTCAATAAAAATCTGGATTTTTTTTTAATTTTGGATTTTTTTTTCTATTAGACATTTACATTGTTATAGAGATTTATTTTGTTCTATTGTATTTTATACACGTAAAATATTTAATGTTTGAGGTATTTTCCTTGCATCATGTCAAAACTACTGTTTTTTGATCAAAAATTTGTAGAAATAATATATTATCTTTTCACAAATATCTTTTTTCTTTTATTTCATATGCTTAAGGAATATTTTGACTTGATCTATATTTACTTTTTTTTTCTGATCATTAAAAATTACCACTTCCACAGTAGAGTACTGCTAAATAAAAATAGCATATGTAAAGTACATTTATTTAGAACTCAAAGACTAGAGTGTAGCTCATGGGAAAAAAAATACCAAAAAACAGCAGTGTTTGTTTAAAAAAACCAGCATACTCACTCTCTGGCAAACATGGCAACACAGTGAGAGTGGAAGAAATTTTCTTAAAAGTTGTGGAAAATACTTCTGTAAGCAGATCAGAACTGAATCACTGTTGTCACCCATAGATTTTGATTTCTTTTAAGATTCTACTCATAACTTGTTCATCAAATGCATTCAATAGGCTCAGAGGCAAATAGACTAAAAATAGCTTCAGGCTTTTTAGTGGTGGGACCTAGAAGCTAATTTTTGAGCATGAATTATACAGTTGGTGGCTGGAACAGCCTGAAGAAACAGAAGCCATGTCATATTCATGCTCTGCATAGGGTGTTTGTTTGTTAGGATTTACACCATACTTTAATGCTACACACCGAATATAAAAGTCCTGTACAGCATGATATACTTCTTCCTTGCCTACCTGGGCGGAGGAAATGAGAGTCACAAAACAGCTATAAATAGTGTTCAAAAAACCCACAAATAGACTTCTTTTTCTCTTTCTGTTCCTACTTCCTGCTTTTATGGGTGTGTATATTTAAGTGCTCATGGGCTAAAGAACCTGCGTCTGTTCAGTTGTGGGAGTTCACAAGTGGTACCTTAAAAGCTGTTGCCAATACTTCCGGAAGCAAATGGCATTGTGCCAGGGTTCAGTGCGGATGCAATCAACCAGCTGGGCCACCTTTTGTTCCCCCTTCAGTGATTTTGGATAAATAATATCCATAGTTCTTTATTTTAGAAAATACCAAATGGAAATTAGTGTTATTTTTTTTTAAAGATATTCTTAAGGTATTTAAGATTTTTTTTTAAGGTATTCAAATATGTGTATGCAGCTGTACTTTTGCATTCAAAATATTCTGAAATACTCAAATACTTTAAAAACAACAAAACCGGACATTAAGATTTCATTTCTGATGTCTTGATTTGGAAAACACAGTACTTTTACATATGACTGAACAAATAACACATTGATGTTTGCCTAGCTGTCATGTCAAGCCACTGTGATAAAAATGGTTAATTGCTAAGAGCAAGACTTTTTTAAACTCTTCACACACCAGTTTGGTTTGATAATAAATTATAGAATTACAGAATCACATAAGAGTTAGGGTTGGAAAAGGCCTTAAAAACTATCTGCTTCCAACCCACCTGGCATGGACATAGAACCTTGGGCTAGACCAGTTTGCTTAAAACCCCATCCAACCCGGCCTTGAACGCTTTGATGTCTCCTTCTAACCAATGTTTGTTATGTGATAAAAATAGAAGAGGAAGGAAAATCTTAAGAGATTACTAATTGCTGGTGGGAGGAGTGAATTTTCCCTTTAAGTACTTAAGACTTGGAATGACAACATGAATAAATTTGTACCAAAGCCAAAAGCCCCATCTTGATAGTGTCTGTTGCTGTTTTGTTTTTGGTTTTTTTTCCTGTTCAAGAAATGAAATGTGGTTCTGTCTTGATCCTAGCTTATTTTAGCTATGGATTTGTTCAGTTAGGAATATTATTATCCTAAAGCTTTTTACGGAGAGGGAGAAATAGTTACCTCTAAAGCGCATGCACATGGTTGGTGGAACTTCCTAAATAAGTTTCTTATTTACATATCTAGAGTTAGAACAAGGCCACAGGGGTTTGTGCAAGTTCAGCTGGTCATGTACAAAACAGAAGAAGATTTCTACACAAGTAGCATTTCGCTTCTGGGCCATCACTCCTCTTTACAGGAACCTGTTCTTACACACGCAGTCCCCGTGGTGCCCCCGCCCCGGCCGTGGGCTCAGCCACGCCCTGCGGTGGGTGGCTGGATCCGGCTGGAACCGGCTGTGTCCGGCTGGAACTGGCTATGTCCGGCTGGGGCAGCCCCGGCCACCCCTAATAGGGCCCCAGCTGCTGCTGGAGCCTGGCCATGGGAACTGTAGATCGTAATGTTGAGGAATACATCTTGTACAGGCAGCTTGGCTGCAGATTGGGCTCTGGGTGGGAGCCCGAGACAAGAGGCTGTGAACTGCCAACCTTTGGGATAACAAAGGGCATGAGGATGGGTGGTGCCAGCCAGGTGAATAGACACTGAGAGACAGCAGGAGCGGGAATTGCCAACCCTTTCAGATAACAAAGGAGGCAAAGACCACTGGTGATGCCAGCAAGGTGGAGGGACACAGAGAGGAATCAGGAGCCGAAGTCTTGGGAGGAATAGCGAGACTCACGCTTGGTGAGACTGTGAAGGTGTAAAAAATGTCAGGGGTTTCTTGGTTGGAATTCTCGGAGGCATCATCTTGAGCTGTTTCTGTGTAACTGCACTGTGAATAAATGGCTTTATGGGACATCCGAGACTCTGCTGCAGGAGACCCGGGGTAGAATCGATGAGAAAACCTGCTCTGACTGTGAGAGTGGGGTGTGCGGGGAGCGAAACAGGGACCTGTGAGATCAGTGGAGCTGCCTGCTGTAAAGGGGCTTCGGTCCCTGCCATGAAAGTCTCTGGTTGTGGGAGTGTGACTGCCAGTCTTGTAAATGGTCAGACCGGGTAGCTTCCTTCATGTTACCTCAAGCAGAACAGACCACCATTACGTTTTTCAGGTTTTTATCCATGCCATGTTTTATTTCTCATTTTACCTGGACTGCCACATGTACTGATTTTACATTGTAAAGACATTTACATTTGTTCGTTATATGCTAAGCAAGAAAGTTTTCCCTTTGGTGTATCCTTAACAGGACAAACACAACCGGCATAAAACTTTGCATTTCATGTTGCATGGAGATCTGTGAGCAGTCCTCTGTATTCTGAGGTGACATTCAGGACGTAGTCATTTCTATGCTAGAAAGAGGCAGATGATATTTCCTTCCCAGTGACCCTTGCAGACCTCTGGATATAATCCAGACATAGGCTGGAGATGGTGGTGAAGTGTTGCTGTTTCATTTCTGCAGCTGCTCCACTGCTGTTCACCTGCCACGCCAGGGTTTCTAGGTATCAGAGCAAATATGGGATATACAACAATGGACAAACCTTAGTCTTTCTGCAAGAACCAGAAAACCAGCAGGCCCCTCCCCCTCCCAACAACGGCAACAACTCCACACTAAAAAAAACCACCACAAAAAACCCCAACTCCCAAACAAACAAACCCAAATGAAACAAAACAAAAAAACCCCAAAACAGCCCACCCAAATCCAATACCCAACCAACCAGCAAACCCTTCTGTTGGAAAAGAGGAAGACAACTTCAGCAGTCAATTATGGTTACTTCATGTTCTAAATAGGTTAAGTAAGCTTGTGAATTAACTTTTGCTTTCACCTCTCAGCCGGGGCACGTAAAGACCATACAGAACCATCATGGGATGATCTGCTAAGTTCATTTTCTTTCCATAAGGATGTCTGAATAATTTTAGGAGCATTAACCAATCTGCTACTGCTGTTTACCAGTGGTTACTGCCACTACGGCTGCCACTGGTGTAGCAATACCAGCCACAAATACTGGTGGTAGTGCTCGTCTCCATCTGCCTTGCCTTCCCTTGTCTTGCTATGGGGCAACATAGAAAAAGACACAAATCCCAGTTACAGTGGGCCTTTATTTTTCAAAGAAAGTATTCAGTAAATATTCAATAGTGCATACTTCCAGAAGAATACAATTCATCCTTTGTACCATGTGAGTAAAGACATGCAGGACTTAAAATCTGCCTCTAATTATTGACAATGCTTCTTGAATCTCTCTGATAATTAGAGAATCACAGAATGATAGAATGGTTTGGGTTGGAAGGGACATGTGTGGTCTTCTAGTCCAACCTGCCTGCAATAAGCAGGGACATCTTCAACTACAACAGGTTGATCAGAGCCCCATCCAGCCTGACACTGAGTTTCCAGGAATGGGATATCTGCCACCTCTATAGGCAACTTGTCCTAGTGCTTCACCACCCTCATAAAAGAATATTTGCATCTAATCTGAAATTAAATGCATTTCAGTTTAAAGGGGCTGAAATGCATTGTCATAGAGATCTGCAATGTCCCAGTGTGTTGCTTTCTATGGGTCAGTTAAATTTGAGCAGTGGTTGTTTCACCTGCCTGACATTTTTCTATGCACAAATCTCCAATAAGATAGCCCACTGTCAAGTGTTTTTGCTTATTAGTGTGGGGGCCACTGCCCTATGAATATTAACACAGTAATAAAATAAGATTACTACAATCATAACCTAACTAGATTTTGCATGTTACTTTTCTCAAAGCAATGGAATTGGCTTTTTACATCAGTAGTCTGCATTTGATACATATTTCTATTTAACAGCTGTGGGCTGTCATGGGTGAAATGAGACTTTTCAGCCTCAGAAGGAGGAGCAAGTATTTGTCTTTAAACTGATCTCAGAGTGAAATTGTAATTTTTAAGACACTCAGGAAGTGGCAACAAGGTTACAGAATATCTGCTCCAAGTTATCTAAAGAAAAGCATAGTAACTTTGGAGTACACTTTTGTGATGAGGTAGCTTCAAAAGGTTCATGCACAGTATTTGATAATTTCTGTCAGTTAATTACTGTGAGCTCCATTTTACACAGATGCAAAGCTTGAAGTGCCTTGTTAGCAGCTAGAAACGGCTCATTGATAAAATGTATCTTGAACTGGTTTAAAGACATAAAGAAGATCGTTCCTTCAGGTTGGAAGACTGGAAAATCTAACACAGACTATGAAGAAGGACTATTCAATTTTTTTCAAAAGTTAACTGAATTTCTGGTTGCTTTATTGATACCATCATATTACATGCAAAACCTGATTGTATTAACTGATCCATAAAGCAATGTTTTTTTACCTGTGATTTAAAAAAGAGCAAAGAACCACCGAACAGAACAGATCACGGGCATAATATACTTTACTCATGTGTCCAAACAGCTATACCTTTGAATTCATTTGGGAAACAGGTTTTAGTCAATAAAATCCCAGGGTTTTTTTGTAGTGAGTTTTTCAACTGCTATAAGGAAGGCATGCTTATTTTTAAAGGATGATCAGTGGTCAAAATCTCAAAAATGAAGTCTTTGAGTTTTTTTTCTCCTTTTGGATTGTGGCCAAAATGATTGCTTATTTAAAGCTTGTCTTGGTTTATTTACGCTGTGAGGACCAGAATTTATTTGAGGTGTCAGTATAGCCTCTCTGACCCTTTCCTTCAAGAATTAACAGGTTGACATGAATAAGTCACTGACTCTGTGTAAGAAAGAGGGAAAGAAATTATCAGTTTGGCATTTCACCTAAATAAACAGACCCTCCAGAATGATTGACGTTACATATTCAAGAGAGAAGTACATATCTGACACATAGATGCCATAGAAAATTGTGATGAATTGCCTAGGGTTTTTCTTAATTATTATTGTCATAGTGAGAAGGGTAGGAGGGAACATGTTGCAGCTCACATCCACCCCGCTAATGTCAATGAAGAGGAGAAAAGAGCCAAGCTGAAATAACCTTTTAAATGTTTTTGCTGTATATTTTAAAGATATCCACAGTCTGAGATATTTATACAGCTGCATATCATTGTGTACGAAAGAAAAGCATTTATTTTCATGTATTTTTTACCTAGATTCTCTATAACTTTAGAAAGTCTCTTTACAGAATTAACAAAAATGTTGGAGTGTGTATTTTTATTTGGTGAAATGTTCTCCTGTGAGATGGTTCCCTTATCTACGTTAAAGTGGTTTTCCCAGCTAGAATACTGTCTGTAATTACAGCAGTTACAGATAGACAATTCAGGGCACAAGACATTCTAGTTCTATTTCAAGTACAATCTGAGTTACTTTATGGGAAAAAAAAAAAAAAAAAGAAAATCAGATCAAATTGTGTACTGCTGCTGTTCTAGTTCTTGAACTTTAGTTTGAGAAGCATAATTCTGTCTTTTGAAAAAGTGTCATGTAATATCCATTCTGCAAATTCATGGTATTTAAATGCCTATTTAGGACATCTTAAAGCTTTCAAGTGAGTAATACAAACAATTGCACTTATTTTTTTCCAACCAAGTCTGGTTAAAATGTCAAGTGGGGAAAAGGCTAAAATGTTATATCTGGGAAAAATGTTAAAAACATATTAAGAGAAAAAATAGTGTTGAATTTTCTGTTATGGTCCTTCATATACAATCTTGCATATATTTCCTGGTGCTTACACAAAATTTCACAATTATTTTCACTGAGTAAAAGCCTGAAAAGTGCATACAGTAATATAACAGTTCAAAAAAACCCCAAAAAAACCAAAAAACCTCTAAATCCTATCTCTGGAATTAGACATTTTATACTAAATTGCTTTATACTAAGTTGTCAGAAAGTGCTTCATTGTACTAAGGATTCACAGTTCTGGAGTCCCTTCTGGAATGGGATATTCAAAAGGGAGTGAAGATCAGTACTTTTTCTTTATAGATGTAGGCAGATCAGCAGAAGGAACAGTCTCTCTTCTGAACAGATGTACTTTGCACACTGCAATGAAAAAAAAAGTGCTAACTGAATTAAATTAAGTAATCACAGAAGTAAATGGCCATGATCCATGTCCATTTTGGATTTAGCTTTGAAAATCTAACTTTAAATAGGCAGTCCTTTTTGTATTTAGAAGATAAAACAATAACTGAAGAAGCCACCTACTATGGGAATTTATTAAATACTAAATTTGGGGGTCCTGAGAACTGTAACTCTTACCCAGCTTCTGGAGTATTGGCAGACAGATTGCTTATAGATTGCTTATAGATTTAACTTAGAGAACTTCGGTTGCAAGAAGTCAAAGCTTAGTTGGAATATACTTGCTTTATTCCTTGGAAGGGTGGTGCATCTCTCACAGTCATTGTAACTAGACATTTGGTATTTATTCTAGCCAGTAAAATACAGTTATTAGAATGTCAGTACTGCATTTGATCACAAGATTTACCCTAGAGACTAAATTTATTGTATACTTGTAATTGTTTAATTTATAACCAAATAAAGTGTTTCTTTTATTGAAAAAGACAACTACTGGAACTATTTAGCTGAAGTATTAGGCACAGAAATTAGACCTTTAAAATGAACATCTTTGTTCTATTAATTTTTGTGTCTTTGGAATGCCTCGTCTCTTTCTTTTCCAATTAAACCATGAGATAAACACTTTTTTATAGATTCAATCTCTTACTGGTTCCTTTTATTGATTATAGTAGGATTATTATTTTGATTGAGGCAGGTAGAGCAAATGACAGATCTTGTATTGACTTTGATCAGTTTCATCTACAATCAGTAGAAAGAGTGAAATGTTAATGATCATGCTGTTTAGGACACAGACTAGAATTCAGTTCTATTATCACAGTAAACATTTGCCTTCACATTACCTGTGTGTCACCATGATTATACCTACTAAACCTGCTACCTACCAATTTAGAGAACTTCTCTATTTTTTTCCTGTTGATATCAGAACATTTCCCTCAGCAGGTACCCAAAAATAAAAGCAACTCCTACTCCTTTTTCCTTCCCATAATCTGATTCATTGGCAGTTTTCACTTCTAATCTTGTTTATCAGAACTGTTAGAAATGTAATGTATTTGTAAGCTTTGAAATGTTTTAATTTCAACAAGAAGGAGAGGGAGATAACTAACTGCACTGACGTACCAGTGATTTTATGATGTGGGCATTATACAGAAAACCAAAGAAGTTAAAATGACACCTTTAAAGAAAATCGTCGTCAGCTGACGTTTTTCTTATTTTGTGATAATTTTTCTTGGTGATGAGCTAGAATTATTCTGAGCCTATCTGTTCTAACTCTGAGAGAAAGAGAGACAATGCAATTCTCGGTTCTGTTAAGAGGACTGTTAAGAGACATCACTTCTTGGCATGTATAGAACTGTAGCTTTTAAATAGGGGAAAGTAGGAAGAAAGGGGAGACCCCTCACAATTGAAATGGTTTGAGCTTTAGAGGGCAGCTCAGCAGGAAATTTAGGTAATGGTTCTGGTCACACGACTTCATGTTCTACCTAGGTTTCATTTAAGAGGTGTCCTAAATGTCTTGCTCAAAGTCACATTAAAAGTCAGAAGAAGGCCAGAAAACAGATTTTTTATGTGTCAGTTTATCTTTTATTCTTTATAAACAGCACCTAGGTAGACTATCCCATAGGTAACAGTTATTTTCTAATCTTAATCTCTTTCTCAATGTCAAAGCCTATTTGGTTAAATCCACAAATCCTGGACAGTGAACTGATCTCTCTTTTTCTCTCTGTCTCTCTCAATTCAATGGAAAATCCTTAAGGTTATATTGACAAATGAGATTATCAATGCATTAGGCTCATGGCTAAGTGTTTTGTTACCTCTTCTTATTTGTTACACAGTGGTAAACATTTTACTCTGAAAGACAATCAAAAATTTAGTATCACTTACCAGACAAAAAAAAAGGAGGTAATGCATTCATTAACAGATGCATATCAAACAGCTAATTAAGGAAATGAGGGTTTTATTTGAAGACACTTATTTTAAGTCTTATTTATATACTAAAAAAAAAAAAAATTGTAGTCATGTTCAGCTTCATTGAAGAAATGGCAGTGCTTGGTAAAATGGTAGATTGATTTTTTTAAAGGAAAAGAAAAAGACAGCCTTGTGAATCAATAAAATATGTTATAAAGTGGTAGTATATTTACGAGTAAATAACATTGTAGGGTGAGTTTATAACCTGTTGCTGGTGAAAAATGGAATTTTCCAAACTTATAAGCCACTGAGACAATACAACATGTTGGGTTTATTTCTTTTGGAAAGAATGCTTCTGGATATCCCATAAAATTGCTCTTTACTACTGGCTCTTCATCAACTCTGTCATTTCAAAGTAAATTACTGACTTTCCTACAATTCTGAATGAAGTGGTATTGCAAAAACCAACAACTCTTCATGCTGAGCTATGTGTTTAAGCCTTACACATAGTTTATTGTGTGATCTCCTAAGGAAAAATATATAATGGCAATTTTGTTTTCATATCAAGGTTTTGCTTTCACTTCCTGTCACGTGGTGTGAAAAATAAATGGTAATGCATTTATTTTTTAAAGAGTTTTTTTTTAATCGTTTGCCTGTCAGATAAAAATCTCTTACCCCAGATCATTAGTGAAATTTTATCTGTTGACTTCACTGACATAATGGTTTTCATTTTCCTTGTATTTGATTATTATATAATACTAAGAGAGTAAAATATTTTTCATGACTGGACAGAAATGCTTTGCAATCAAAATTTAGTCTTTACAATTGTTGCAAAAGTATCATTACCAGCAGCAAGTCATGAAATGACACTGAATTCAAAGTGTAGTGTAAAAACTAATGATTAAGGAGCTCATAATACTCTTACGTTAGTGTCTTTGTTGTTATAAGGGCTTAATAAGTTTGATGACTTTAGGTGAGAGCCAAATAGTTTTACTGTAAGAAGGCCTTAAAGATGGTACAATACAGTTGTTATGTAGTGATGTGTGACCGTTTCCTCTCTGTCTTCTCCTCATGACCTTGAGCAATATAAAGACATGATGTAGATCATTAAGTATCAGGAATGATGAAGGGACAATATTTTTAAATTGATGTCTTCCATAAATCATAAATTAAAATGAAAGGATAGAAATTTATTCTTAAATTTTCTAGCATGGGTAATTGCAGCTCAGGCAAGTCTTAACAAGTGATTTTGTGGTCCTAACGTATACTTACTATGGTGACAATTTCTTAGCTAAGAGTGAACATAATGCAAACTTATATATTTCATTTGGTGGAACTGTATTGAATCTTTGGTGAATGAAGGTCACTTGCTGGAAAATTTCAGCTTTTTAGAGTCATCAGGAGTTTTCTTGCACTTCATTTGGCAATAGTAGTGTTGTGTGTGGCCCATCAGTTGAAGGAAATCGGACCCAGGCTTTCAGCCCAGTCCGGCTGGTTGCAAGTTCAGTTTCTGTTCCTGGGGTCTGATGAATTCAACAGCTGTGAAAATTTGGCATTTGCAATCATCGAAAGAGTCTCACTTTTCACGATGCAGCTTTATCTTTAATGGGCTGAACAGTATCTCAGGAGGTCTGCGTAACTGCCTGTGCATTGTGAGAGAGTGCAACCAGTACACACACACACACACACACACACACACACACACTCAAACTGTGTGTGATGAATGCATCTGACTCTGAACTGTGGCTTTTGTGTGACTTGTAGGAATTTCACCATAGAAATGGGGGATATAGAATACATTCCAGTTGCAAATATATTCTATTTCATATAGAAAATCTGTTTGAATTAGAACTTACTGCTAAAACTAAAATTGACCTTTTAACCTCAAATTTTTAAGTGGCATTTTAATCAAGCTAAAATCCATATGTTTAATTGCACCAAAAAGGTAAACATTGGACAATTTTCCCTCACAATTCCTAAACATGTGATTTCTTAGCTATATGAAAATAGGACGGGCAGTGGTGGGGAAGGAAGGGGGCTATTGTCTGCAGGAGTGGCTTCTGTGAGAAGCTTCCCCAATGTCCAATAGAGCCAATGCCAGCTGGCTTCAGGACAGACCCACTGCTGGCTAAGGCCAAGCCAATCAGAGATGGTCGTAACACTTCTGGGATAAAATATTTAAGAAGGAAAAAAGAAAGTTATTGGTCAGATATAATTGTGCTCAAAGAAGATTGAGACTATGTGAGAGAAACAATGATGCAGACACCAAGATCAGTGAATAAAGAGGGGAAGGAGGTGCTCCAGGCACTGGAGCTGAGATTCCCCTGAAGCCCGTGGTGAAGACCATGGTGAAGCAGCCCATGGAGGTCAACAGCGGTAAATGTAAAATGAAATGTTGTGAGCGAGCAGGCTTTTCAAGGCTTCAGGAAAAGGTGGACTAATAAGCTCCCAGCCTGAGTGAAAGCTGTACATCTGCTTGAGCCTTAAGTTGCTTCATTAAGCTTGAATGAATCTTAAATTCAACTGTTGGAAAGAAATTGGTCAAAAAACATACCAAATCAGAACAAAGTGAGAATATAGAAAAATACTTTCCTTTGTTTTTTTTTTTAACTGCTGATTCACTCACTAAGAATGGACAAAACCACTATCGGATTTATATAAGGGAAATTTATTTTCAGGCCTTGTGATCACCAAAATGTCATGGTTTAGGAATGGCACTCCCTAATTTGGTGATCCCCCTGCCACCAAAGCTCCAAACCAGTGAGAGACACAAAAGGTGGAGATTATAGGTTAAGATAAATACAATTTACTGGAAACAGCAATGAGATAAGAAACGGAACAGTAACAATGATGATACTAATAACAAAATTATACAAATGAGAGTGATTTATATGCCAAAAGTACTCACTGACCAACCCAAAATGACCCTGGGACAATGAACAAGGGCGCACAGACCCTCTGTGCCCACACTTTTTTTCTTTCTAGCCATCAGCCATGCCCACTTTCTTCTGGAGAGTGAGAATGCCCCTGGATGTGACCTGAGGTGCTATAGAGTAACAACCTAGACACACCCAAAAAGCTCCTGGCCCTGTCTCCTCACAGCTACTGCGAAAAAATTGACTCTGTCCTAGCCAGAAAACAGGACACTAAGGAATAACAAGGAGAAGTTGGACACACCAGCTATTTTGGTTATAGCAAGTAAAAGGCTATAGATAGAAATCCCCATCTGCTGGAAAAAGGAATGCCATAAATATATTGGTAAATTACAGGGAACCTGTATTTGAACCAAGTTGACAGCTGCAGTCTAGTAGGATGATGATTTATTTCCCAGTGTTTGAAGGTGTTAGAGCTTATTCAGAAAAAGCTAAAAGAATTAACTTTAGCATGTGACAGTTATACGGTTTTTTAATTGTTTCTGTTGCAGAAATTGGTAGTTTTTAATCTGATGTTAGAAGCAAGGGGGGTGGTTCAAATACTCTTCTAGTGAAAAGCACTAGAGAATTTCAGTTTTAAATGAAATTTAGCAGCTGGCCATGGCTTTTTGAACTACTAGAACAGTACTTTGTAAGATTTGTTAATCATTTTGAAGAAACACAATGCCATCTGTAAGAGTGTTCTCTAGGCAGGTTTTGGATAATGGCTTCTCCTTGAGTGACTGCCCAGAATGGCCTTATGAGCCCAAGCCATCTGGTGTCAACATGACCATATTTTTCAATTCAACAATATTTCAATATTTTATTCAATTCATACGTAAACTGGGGAAAAAAGAATTTGAACTAGCTTCTTGTAAGCAGTTAAGTGGTTGAACTCCAAAACTTTCCTTACCTTTCCTTGTCTGTCTCTTTTTCTTCTTTTCCATTTCTCTGGGTTTCAGTAATCTATCACTTCTACATTACAAGTGTCGTGTGGGTTTATTTCTGTTGTTTGTAACGGGTCAGTGTTTTACTATTTCTACTGAAGGAGTTGCTTAAAGAGTATGATGGAGTCATTCTACTTAAAGTAATTTTCTAGTCTTCTAAAAGCCAGGGTGAAATCGCATGGAAAAATATTCTGTAGTACTCTGTACTGTCGAAGTACATATTATTTTTTGTCTTGGTGTTTTAATTTCAGATGCATTTTCTGCTCAAATCTGTATTTTCTATCACATCTGTGATCTTATTTATTTATAAGGCAATATCTGTATACTTTTGTTTACACATATAAACAGTGCCCATCTATCTCATTATTAGAGTTCCAACTTAATACTTTTCATTTATTTCATTTTACAAAAGACATATCAGGGGAAAAAAAGGGGAATTAAATCCATTTTGCGTCCTCCAATCAAGAAATAAATTACCATTTTTTTTAGTGTAGTCAAATTTATGTAGACCAAAATTATTAAAATAACCAAGTCTGACTTTATGTGTATTTTTATGTAAATCAAAATGGTTTGCCCTTTTCTGACCGTGTCATAGTTTTAAAAATAAAGTCTACTACAGATGATTTGGTGAATGTAAAGACACTGTCTATAAACAAGTTTAACCATGATGCTACACTGCTGTTCTTTGCTGTAAGACATTACATGGAAATGGAGAAAAGCTTATGTGCTGCTAAGTGCAGCACCTAAGAAGTGTCCTAATAAATATCTTTGCAAAGAAAAAAAAAAAGGTCTCCTGCACTATATGTATTCTGATCATTAAAATTGTTCACAAATTAATTCTTTTATTTTGATCTGGGTTAAATCAAAAACTTTGGAAGCTTGAAATTATCCTCAGGGTGGGGGTAACTGATGTTTTAGAGAAAATGTGGCGAAACTT
Organism: Cnemophilus loriae; assembly: GCA_013397755.1. Taxonomy (NCBI): domain Eukaryota; kingdom Metazoa; phylum Chordata; class Aves; order Passeriformes; family Corvidae; genus Cnemophilus; species Cnemophilus loriae. Next base: position 332,076 of record VZTF01001496.1, read on the forward strand.
ATGGTGGAAAATTTCATTCAACTAATTCTGCCTGTGAATATATTTGTGGATTGAAGCTGTGCTCTATAACCTTTCTTTTCTTCCAGTACTTCCAACTTTCTGAATTCAAAACAACTGCAGTACATTCAGTTCTTTTATACAATGATAAAATATACCTTTTCTCCAAACATTGTCAAGACATCAAATATATACATGCTTTTTTCTTTTTCAGTGATGGCAGTATTCTGTGCTACATAAAACAAGTAATTTCTAGTACACTTGATAAAGAATTATTGAAATGTTTTGGTTTCGTTTTGACAATAAATATTTAAAGACCAAAATTTTGTTAGATATTTATGTTAGATATCTAAAACTGTTAGATACTTTACAATATGAAACCTTTAAAAAAATGTAAATAAATGTAAATCTAAGGAGCTTCATGAATAATCAAATTGACTCTATTACATTAATTAGTACATCTAATACCTTGTTTAATTGAAACAGTGTCTGCACTTCTGTTTGACATCTTGACTGGAAAGAGGTTAATGTTTACATATGTAAGCTTTTATTTTCATCATAGTAGAGAGGCAAAGTACTCATTCACTGCAATCTCGTTCAGTTTACAAACTTCATAGAATCGCGGAATTACTTGGGTTGGAAGGGATTTTAAAGATTATCCATTTCCAACCCACCCACCGTGGGCAGAGATACCTTTCACAAGATCATGTTTCTTAAAATGTCATCCAGCCTGGCCATGAACACTTCAAGGGATTTGGCATCCATAGTTTCTCTGGGCAATCTTTTCCAGTGCCTTAACACTCTCTGAGCAGAGTTTCTTCCTGCCATCTAAGCTAAATCTCTTGTCTTTTAGTATAAAACTGTTTCCCCTTGTCTTATCTCTATCTGCTTGGGTAAAGTGTTGTTCTTCCTCTTTTTTATAAGCCTTCTTTAGGTACTGGAATGCCACAATGAGGTCTCCAAGGAACCTGCCTTCCCCAGGCTGAACAACCTTTTCTCTCTCAGACTGTCATTGTAGGAGGGGTGCTCCAGTCTGCTGATCTTTTTGACCATCTTCTGGGCCACAGCTTATCACTCAGCTCTAGAAAAGCTTTTTTACAATATCTTTCCACAGGGAATTTTATGGTCTTTTGTCTAGCCTCCAGGGAGTACTTGTCAAGGCCTTCTTGAAGGTCATTCTTGCAATTTTTGATTACATTTGAAAAGTATTCAGAACAAATTATTGAAGGAATAGGGGTTCCTGTGTTATGCATTTTTATTTTAAGACTGGTGTTATCACTAGGACAATGAGTAAATGTCTAAAGAGACTGCCATAACTTGTTAAATTTAAAATTGTGGGTGTTGGAACCTGAAGCATGAATGCCCAATATTTTTTAATAACATTGGCCACTGAAAAAAGATATTTAGTATAACACATCTATACACAATAATACTTTGCTTTGAAGTCAAGGCCTTCAAAGTATTTCATCACATAGTTTACATAAGCCTGAGTAGTTAATTAATGTATTTTCAGATTCCAAATGCATCTAAAGCAGGTCAGCGTGTCTGGAGTAGAACTGATATTATAACAAGGGAGATCTCTTGTTGCCTGTATTGCTGCATGAAACATCTGTTGCACCAGCCCTTCCTCCTGCCTAATACTGCTCCTTGATTAAACACTTCCCATATGCTAAGCTAAATTAGGATGTTAATGTATCTGCTAATTGTTTATTATTATGATTACAATATTTTAAAGTCTGATTTATGTTTATAGTTACTGCCAGTCTTTCTTCTTTACTATTGTGTTAGAATCAGAGCATGTGAAACATCTTAAAGGAATTCTGATTTTCCTGTGTCATATGTCAAGTAAAACAATAAAGATGACCTCCAAAGCTGTGGAGACTGCAGTCTTTATGATCCCAACTGAGAAAATAGAAGAAATCTTATTGATTCATTCTCCATCAATTAAGAAAGAATATATTTTATTTTTATCAAGTAGAAATTTAAATCACTAGTCCTAACCCTAGAGGTTGTATATAGAATGTAAATCTGTCAATCATGTTAATGAACTCACAACTACTCTTCAATTATTTCTGCAGAAAGGCCTGAGAATGTGTAAGTTTTGCAGTATACAATAGCCTGACGTGTTGAGAAGTTCCAGAGTTAAGTTGTATCCACTGAGAGTGTTCTGTCTCTGTACTACAAAAATGTCTGGTGGTTGAAGCATCTTTGATGTTCTCAAACCTGCTGTTAGAAAAAGAAGTAAAAAATCCCAAACCTGACTAGAATATTTCCTCACTTTCCTCCCTGCCCCGTGACTTCAAATGCTTTTTCTAATGTTAGTCTCATGGAATACTCACCATTTCCTCTAGTTTATGGTTCCTTGAAGAACTGGGATGCAGTACGAGGAACTGTGTATGTAAAGGAGAGGCTAGTGTTATTTAGACTGATCCTAAATTTATTTGTCATAAATACTGGTTTATAGATGTTTAGTTGATATTTGCATTTCAGAGGAACGTTGTTAGTGCTTTAAGAAAAATCCTAAATTAGTGCATAGCTTTGCTGAACGTTTTGCATAATTGATATTTATTTATGTTTTGCAAGCTTTAAGTAGGAATATTACTTTCCATTTTCATTGAGACACCATTGTTTTGAAATTTTTAAATTCTGAAATGAATATTTAAATGATAGTTAAAATACACTCAGTCTGTGAATGAGCTTTGAATGTAGAGAGGCAATTCAAGTTTGATGTGAGAAAGATGGAAAAAAACAGAAGAAAGATGCAAAAAGCGTGAAACACCTTTTAACACCCTAGGTAAATGAAACTTTATACAGTGCAGAAAGAGTACAAATTAGACATAGGTCTTTCAAGAGCATGCAAAAGTCTTTTTCTTTAACTGAAGTTAAACCAGTGAAAGATTGGGCATGTGACTGGGTGAATAGAAATGAGGTATCCAGTAAATGCTTGTAGAAACTGCAAGGTTTAAATATATTCTGGAAGTGAGATACTCAAATCAAAGATGATACTTTCTCTTCTCATGTCGTGGATCTCTGTAGCAATGGATAATGCTTCACAGCAGTGGATAAAGTGGAAATCTGGCAGGATTGTAACAGAGGAAGATAAAGGTCTCTGACAGGAATTTGTTTGGGCACATTTTCATCTATTTTCAGTCTGAATGATAAATGTTGGAGCTAAAATAAATCTTAATACCTAATTTTTAGGTAAATTCCAAAATACTGGCAGGTAAAGGTTTTAAGCATACTAATATGTAAAAGTATACACATGTGTGAGCTAAAGTCCCTGGTGTCTCTGAACCAGTAGAGGCAATAAATTGTTATACTAATTTGATAGATTTGCTCTTTTCTTTTTTCCCCATCTGGAAAGATAAAATCAGGCAGGTTTGTTTTATAGGGAATTGGATTTATTTTGTCATGACAGCATGTCATGCAAACACCATCTGTTAAAAGTACACTTGACAATTCACTGGGGAAAATAGAAGCTAAAACCTGGGCCATGTTTAACAAGGCCTGTAGACATCCAGGAAGATGTGTTGAGTTCCAGACATGGAATACCTGTCCTATTTAAAGAGATAGTATTTCTCTGGATAAGCAAGAGGCTGAACCACCCTGCCCTGATATTGGTGTGAGAGTGTGTTGACAGAGTAAAGTAATGGCTGAGAGGAAAATTTTGCAAAGGTTGTCATCCATCTGGGGAGATCACTTCATTCTGTTCTATGACTAAAGTTTCATTCAGCATTTACTGATACTCAAAGTACTTAGGCATTTCGTATGTATGTAAATCTGTAAAAGGAGATGACTTCACTCCAATGTGATGTCCTTAAAACATGGCAGCAAAGGTAACATTCTCCAGCTTGTGTAACTGTTGTTACCACAAGTTTCATGTTTAGTAAACTTAGTAAGTCAAATAACAATATCAGACCAGGTTTTCACTATAACTGCATTTCAATGCTGATACTTTCCAAGAAACTACAAGATTAAACTTTCAGAATAAAATATGTGAATACTAGCAAGTATACACTTGTTCTGAAAACCTTTATTCACACACAAAAACTTTATCAATCTAAGAAATATCAGTGAAATTAGCAGGATTGTGCTCTGGTGTAGACAGTTTTCAAGATGGTGAATTCCAGGTGCTATACATGGACGAAAGTCCAGATGAACTGAATTTTTAGTCATGTCTGGCTTTTGTATTTAGAAGGAAATATTTTTTTTAAAGTAAGACCTCATCTTTTCAGTTGCATCTTCAAAGAAATTTTTGATATTATCATAATCTTTCTTGATGTTGTTTAAAGAAAAAGTATGCGGTACAGTAAGTGTGTTAAAAAGATGTAGAGAAAGAGATGATTCCTGTATTCTTAAAACATTCTAAATGAAAAAAAAAAAGTGAATGTTGAAATATACTGTAATCATTGCAGCTTCTCAGCTTCTCTAGAGAAGAACCTGTGCTCAGGTCAACAACTTTGGTCTGTAATAATGCGTTGTCTTAGTTGTATTTTTGTAGTGCTGTAATGCAGTTTTTTAGTTCTTTAAATCTTCTCTTGTAAATATTTGGATTTCTATATAAATTAACTGTCCCTGAAGCTGCCAAAACAGACATGAAGATTTGTAGCTCTTAACATCTGATTTTATGTATCCTACTTGTCACCACTGCTTTTGCTGCTGTATTAAATTTGAAAGCATATCACTGTGTGGGAAAACCACCTGCTTTTTACATCTAATCTCGCATCACCTTTCGGCTGTAATGCTGTCATCTGTAATCCACTCAGACTTGTGTAATTTATTTTGTGCTGCTAAAATAGTCCAATTAACATTTTTTTTTGTTTTAAATTTAAGAAGAATGCTCTGTTGTTTTCTTAAAAAATTCCCAAAAATCTTTTAAGATGGAAAATATGATCCGCAAATTTCTACTAGTTCTGTTTTTTGTGGAGGAAACAGAAAGACTGGAGGCATATAAGTGTAGAGGGCTGGCCCTGGCTGGATGCCAGGCACCCACCAAAGCCTCTGCATCACCCCCGCTCCGCAACTGGACAGGGGAGAGAAAATACAACCAAGACTTCATGAGTTGAGATAAGGACTGGGAAAGATCACTCACCAAATACTGAGGCAAAATGGGCTTGAATTAGAGGTATTGCATTTATTACTAACTCAATCAGAGCAGGGTAATATGAAGTATAGTAAGACCTTATAAAGACCTTCTCCTAGCCTTCACTGCTTCCCAGCTCTACCTCCTCCCTCAGTTGTGCAGGGAGATGGGAATGCGGGTTATGGTCAGTTCATCACGGGTTGTTTCTGCTGCTGCTTGCGGAGACGAGTCCTTCCCTGCTCCAGTGTGTTGTCTTTCCCGTGGGAGATAATTCTTCATAAACTTCTCCAGTGTGAGTCCATCCAGTGGGCAACAGTCCTCCCCAAACTGCTGCAGCATGGGTCACCCGTCCGTGGGATGCAGTCCTTCAAGGTCAGGCTGCTCCAACATAGGTCCTCTACGGGGTCGCAAGTCCTACCAGCAAACCTGCTCCAGCGTGGGCTCGTCTCTCCCTGCATCTGCATCCCAGTGGTTCTCCATGTGCTGCAGGGGCACAGCTGCCTCACCGTGGTCCTCACCATGGACTGCAGGGGAATCTCAGCTCCAGTGCCTGGAGCACCTCCTCCCTCTCCTTCTGCACTGACCTTGGTGTCTGCAGAGCTGTTCCTTTCACGCGTTCTCACCCTGCTTCTCTCTGGCTGCTATTACAACTGCGCAATAACTTTTTTTCTCTTCTTAGGTCTGTTATCCCTTAGGTGTTACCACCATTTCTGATTGGCCCAGCCTTGGCCAGCAGCGGGTCCATCTTTGGACCCGCCAGGGATTGGCTCTGCTGGACATGGAGGAATCTTCTGTCAGCTTCTCATGGAAGCCACCCCTGTTTCACGTTTTCCTTAATTACCATTTTAGGAATGTAGAAGGAAAAAAGGGAAAACAATGTTCAAGTTGTTTTGAGTTTTGAGAAGACCATAAGTTTGGATATTTATATACATAGTATCATTTAATTATCTGACAGTCTGGATGGAGAAACAATGGAGGGTGAAAAGAGTGGAACATTATAGGATACCTTGTCTTTCTATTCTTAGCTGAAAACAAAAAATAGAGATTTGAGCCTCATTTGCATGAGCACATATTCAGCTGGCTACAAATGTCTTGTTTGGTGGAGTATTTTGTATATTTTTGAGATTAACTTTATCTTCAGTCAAGGTAGTGATTGGTCAAAAGTTGGACTCAATGATCTTGAAGGTCTTTTCCAATCTAAATGATTATAGAATTCATAAAAGTATTCCTGCTGTACAGTTCTACAGAATCACAGTTGGGTTCTTGCCTTTTGTTTATTTAAAATCTTACTACGGACAGATTTTGTTATGGAGATTTTATTTTCTTATACTGTCTTACTCTTAAAATGATGTGTTGTGAAGATTTCAGAAGGTGATTTTGTGAAACGTTTTTTTCCTGTCTGAGGAAAACTGTGGATCCTAGTGTATCCATAAAAAAAATGACTGACTGTGCAAAATCAATCATTTATTTTCCCACAGAACAAAAAATTTTTTTACCATAACCAATGAAAATAAATAATTCACCAAATAAGTCCATTATATGGGGATCCTTTTTGGCGATGATTTAAACTGGTTCAAGAAAAAATGGTAAAATATGGTCGCATTCAGGCCATGGAAGTTTATGCACGGGAAAAATTAAGAGTCATCTTTAGATCTGCATGTCTAAATATGTTTTTTCCTTTACTTTGCAGTGACCCAGGGTGGGGATGCTATTGCATCTGATACATGTCCTGATCCTGGAATTCCTGAAAATGGGAAGAGGGTAGGCTCTGACTTCAGGTAGGCATATTTAGTTTTCTATATTATCAAGAGGAAGGTATTTCCTGTTGCATTTATACGTAGCCTGTAACTGTAGAAGTGTATAATTTCCCTAGTTTTACATATATTGATGCTTTGTCAAAATAGATTTATTCAATTGCATATCTTGAATTGTTTTTGCTTGGGTTGTTTTTTAAACCAATGCATTTAAAATAGGAATTTTAGAGCATAATGATCTCATCTATGGAGAAAAAGCAGAACTCTGTGGACAGCATAGAAGAAGAAGAAGAAGAAGAAGAAGAAGAAGAAGAAGAGGAAGCAGAGAGTATTATCTGTTTTCCCACTTTGTAAAAGCTGTTTAAAAGCTTGGGGAACATGGGAAATTCAGTGTCTGAGGCTGTGATGAATGCCATCTCTTGTTTTTTCTTGTTTTCAACTTTTGTTATATTAAAAAAAGATGACAATGTCAAATGGACCCCTATGGAGAAAGGAGGAAGTTTCCTCTTTCTCTGTTGAGGAAAAAAGGCAGAGACTTGATGGTGCAGCAGAGAAGAAGGTCAAAGGAAGAAGATGGGACCCTCCAGCTCATGCAGAGATTTATAAATTGCTCGGCAGGGAATGGACAGTCAGATCTTAAAGAAAGAAACAATTCATAGGAATTAGAAGGAACTGTGCAAAGTTCTCTGCAACTCTAGAAAGCAAATTAATACAACTTGCCTCCTGAATCAAGGGTCTTCCAAGCTAGGTCATAACTGACAGGAAAAATAAATTAAAAATCTATTCTCTTTCTGACTGACATACTTTTTGGATTTTTCTCTATTTATGCTCAAATGAGTTTAAGAAATCATAAAAAACTCCAGCATTAAAAGATTCAGTTATATGCAAAGTCATGGCTTCATTAGTGACAGGGCAGCAGTTCAATGTGTTTTAAAAAATAATGAAGTGAAATAAGCTTTCAATTAATAGGCTAGAGAGACAACTTTTCTAGATGTTTGCTGATGTCCTCTTCTGTGTGTTCTGATTCAACTTGTCAAGCACCTCTACTGCAAATGAAATTGTATGATACAAAAATATAGTATGTATTTGCTGTCCAAAGGGCTGCTGTTTTAGGAAAAGAAATGTAATTTCTATCTAGGTCCTTATTAATGTTTGATGTATTGCAGAGAGAAACGTCAGGCAGTAGAAGACTAGTTAAAAATGGGATGCTAGAATATAACTCTTTCTCAAGAGGTACCAAAGTGCCTGTGTGTATTCATCCAAGAAATACCTTTATACTTCAACTGCTATTTTGGAGAGTATTTTACTTTCCTGCTTGTGCAGGCATGCCTCAGTATCCCTCCTCTGCTTCAGTCTCTCCTCATAAAGCCATAAATGATGCAGAACATGCCTCTTCTGAATTCCTCCAAATAAAATACTTAGTTGAAAGGATTAGAGGCAGTATCTAGGATCACTTTGTTATCAGTGGAGAGAGAAAAGCATCTCTGGAAAGAGTTAACAATGACAAGACTAGAGGCAATGGAAATAAGGTGGGACATGGTAAATTACTCCTAGATTTAGGATTTAAAAAAAAAAAAAAAAAAAGGTTTTTACTATGAGGGTAGTAAAACATTGAAGTTTGTGATAGAATTTGTAGAATCTCCATACAGAGAGGCATTCAGAACTCGCTCAAGTGGGTTGCTGAGCCCTCTGTTCCAACTGGGCTTGCTTCAAGCGGACTAGATGGTGCCCTCTTCCAATCTAATTTATTCTGTGAATCTATAAACATCATACAGCTTTTATGTGTTCATGATACACTGTTGGCCAAACCGACTCTCATCTAGTTGTGGTCTAAATCAGTGGCATATGAACAATGGTTAAGAAACAACAGCAGGTCTTAGAACACTGATGAACTTGAAGAGGGTAAGAAAGATAATTACTTTTTTTCACCTCTAGGCTGTAGTCTGTAAATTGAAAGAGAAAGGGAACTAAAATAGTTTTGGTGAAACAGGTTCAAAGATCCAAAACTTGTGAACCCAAACATGGAAGAGTTAAACAACAAATTTCCCAGCAATGCAGAAAAATACCAAGGAGGAAAACCCAAAAGAACCTTAAAGCTCAAAGTACATTTTAAGATATCCGAGGGAATCTAATGTCAAAGAACCTTGCAAACCACAGATAACTGTGTTTCGAACACAGTCTCTCAGGAATGAATGTGGGTTAAAGGTATCTTAAATGCCTGGAGCTTACTTATGTGCAATGCTTATGCTTACTAAACTGACAGAGCAAGGCTCTTTCCCTCCCTCCTTTATCCCATCCAGCCTCTTATAATATTTTCATTTCACCAAGTGTATCTTACTGTTCATGAGGATAAATGAATGCATAAGGTGTTCAACAAGCAACATCATATAACATAAGATAAATAAAACATGTCGTATACTTTGATCACATTAATTGTGTGCATGTTTTGGGCCTGCAGTTCTGAATATTATTTGAGAGAAATGATGACAGTTTGTTTTCCTCCTAAACATTACTTATTATCTTAAAAATCATTATGCAACAGCATCTGTTTTTCATGTACTTTAAAGTTTGTTAACATCTATTTAAAACATATCTATCTTAAAGTTAACTGTCTAAATCTAGATGGACATTTAAATAGAGAATTTGGCTGGAATTTGGTTTTTGTTTCTCTGAAATGACAAATCAAGCTCTTCCATAGGAGTAGGGGAAATAATATTTGCTGCTGCTTGCATTTCTCCAATGTAATAAAAATACTCTGGAGAGCAAAGAAAGGCAATGTTTTTTTTTCTTTACTAAGAGGCAAGTATAAACACCAGAAGGAGCTATTGTTCTTGTCAGGAGAATGACAACTATGAATATTAATCTGAACTAAAACATGTGAAAATGCACATTATTCAAAATCTTTTCCAGTCTGCTGAAAGACATGTTGTGAGTGGTTTTGATGGAAAGGCAGAGGGTTTATTTTCAAGACAGCCTGAGACCCAACTGATTCAGTGATGACAAGTTCTTTGAAAAGGGTTTTATTGTTTTCAGCATAATAATGGCATTCATTCTAATATCATAAAGCAGACAAAAAGGTATTGAAATCTTAACCTTTTCATTCTGTCCTCCTGCCACTCTTCTGCTGTGTTCATTTCAGGAAGTAGGGAGATGATTTTCAGTGATTTTAAAACAATCCAATGAATATTTGGATTCATTTTGGGGGAGAAATGCCAAGTCAGACTTGGCTAGAGTAATGAGAACATAATCAATACAATTTTGAGGTCAATATCACATTTTATTTTTATGTGAGATTTCAAACCCATAGATTGTTTAAATGAAATCTGAAATGGATCTAAATAATACTGTTTCAGGTCTCCTTAAATATTATTTAGTATATGTGGTGTGGTAATGTGAAAATCCAGTAATTTTCCACAATTTCACCAATACTTGTAAAACAAATGGCTTTTAAATTTCCAAAACAAATTTTGAAAATTGAATTAGCTTTTTAATGTTAGTATTTGCTTTTTCAAAAATGGCTTCTTCCGGCCAAATTCTACCTTCTTTATAAACCCACAAATTATGCTTTGCTGGAATTCAAATTTAAAATAAAAAAAGAAAAACAAGGAAACAGATTTCTTCCACATGTTTAAAGTTTACACAGAGAAGTAACAAAGAAAAACACAAGATTTCCAGTGCCCACAGATTTGCTCAGTGGCTAGGGAGATAGAGATGGAAAAAAAATAACCCAACAAAAAACCCCCAACCCAATTAAAAACATTCATTGTTAACTAGTGGATATTAAATGAACCAATAGATTTCTTTGAAATCACACATCAAACAAGCTCTAAGACATCTTCAAAAGGATGTCCCCTTTTAAATGGGAAACTGTCAAGCTTAATCAATGGAGAAACTCAGCAGTTTGGTTGTGTTTAGTAGTTTTATTGTAGACTGTGGTCCAGATGCATCTCCTCTTCTAAGATGCTTATTTATATCCATAAGGAGCTTTTGAGTACTTCGTGTCCCTACCTTGCTCTTTATTGTCACATTTTTTGCTATATTTCTTGTTTGTTTTTATTATGTTATATTCAGCACATTTATTTTGTGTCTCTTAGTTTGTGCTCAGACATTTCAAAAGATTATACCCTCTGTGTAAAACATATGAAGTTCACATTAATTGTCCTTAGGTCATTAGGTCCAAGCTATTTCCAGAGCTTTAGAAAAAAAACCCCAAACCCCTGAAATACATACTTTGTAGAATAATATTGAAACAAATTAAATCATCGTAAGTGTATAGCTTAAATTAGTGTGTAATATTTTATTTATACATTAATAAAAGCTTTAAAAGTATTTCTGTAATGATCAAAACCCAATCTAAAGATAAAATCTTTACTTACTTCATTAGGCATAAAAATATTTGTATTCTTCCTGCTCATTTCCCCCCACCCCCCTTCTTGCTTTCTTGGGGGGAATATTCAGGTATTTTAAATCATAAATTGCTGTTGTAGATATCCAATAATTATACGTTTCATTTCACTGTATGTTTTTGTGTGTGCACAGTTTCATAATTCTCCTTATGTGCTTTGATACTGGAAAACTGAAGGGAAATGTTGGTTTTCACATTGCTTCATGCAGCATTACACTTGTGGGATGGTCTTTATCCAATATCATTTTTAAATACTTTAATTTTCAATGTGCATTTATCACTACAAGGTAACTGCTTTTTTTTCCCGTTTGCTTAGAAAAAGAAATGCAGTGATACTAATTCTAGAAAATTGGAGAAAATGCCATTAAAAATATGCGTTTATGGCATTAAAATGTCAGATTAATGAGTAGTATTTTCTTTACTGATAAGAGAAATTTTTTTTTATTAATTTGAGCTATTTATTTGGAAAAATGCTTGGTCTATTTTTCTGAGGGTTTTAAGAATGTTCTGAAGATTATGTTCTGAAGAATTTAATGTATTTTGCATGAATTATAGAAGAAAAGGGACAATATTTCCCCCGCCTTTCTGAGTTTTCATATTTAACAGCTCAAGAACAAAGTGATAGGAAAAGCAGTTTTTAAAGCTTTTCTAGATTTGAAGCATCATACTCGAATTTTAAAATTACCAAAAAAGAGAAAAATAAAAGATTCTTATTAAAGTTTCCTGAAAAACTGAAAAGAACTATAGAAACATGTCATAATATTAATAAACAATATAGTTAGTGTTTGTGAGATCCTCTGAGAAACTAAGAAAATACTTGTCCGTGAAGGATGGGAATGAGCCGGATGATAGTGAATGATGTTATATGCAGTTCTTGACCTCACAGTTTTAAGCACTGACCCTCCTGACTGCCGTATGGCAATCCCCTGGTGTTTAGGACTCGGTAACTAACAGAAACTGACCTGAGAAGTCTGCTTTACTGAGTTCGCTTAGTTCACGACATGGGATTATCAAATACAGCTTTAAAAGTGAAAGAAAACAAACAACAAATTCATTTAATTGTGATGGGGAACAAAGAATGTCACAAACAATAAGTAGAGTCAGATATGTAAATATTGTTTAGGAAAACTCTCCGTGATGTAGACTGTAAGTGCCTACAGTTTTTGAAAATCTTCATAACGATTGGTCAGCATAAATAATTCCAAAGATAACAGTCAAATTTCAGTCCTAAAAAAGTTTATCATTTAACATCATGTTTAACAGGAAATTTCAACAAGGTCAGGAATATTTAATGAATTATTGCCATTGACTGAAATTAATATTTCCTGGTTGTACATGTTGACAAATTACCATATCTAATTGCTTATTCTCTCATTTGAGAGAATATAACAATGTTGAAATTATTCATTAGGTAAGTTATGTTGCCTGAAAGAGTCATGATTATAAATTTTCTTAGAAAAAATATATATCTATGCATTCATGGTACTATAAAAGAACAAACTTAGTATCACGATTGTTTTGTATTCCTGGACTTTCTTACTTAAAAGATGGGCAAACTGAATAGTAGACCTCTTCCCTGGAATATAAGTTGGTTTTTGTGAATATAATATTGATAGAGTAGAATTTTGCACCTTAATTTCTTTGTTTGGATCTTGAAATATTGTCACTTGGCAATATTTACATTTGTTTGAGGATGTTGATACTAAAATATATTTAATTCCTTCCTTCTCTCTCCCGTTTTTCTCCTAGGGTGGGTGCAAGTGTACAGTTTTCCTGTGAAGACAATTATGTGCTGCAAGGTTCTAAGAGCATCACTTGTCAGAGAGTGACAGATACACTGGCTGCCTGGAGTGACCACAGGCCAATTTGCAGAGGTAACTGCTATTCTTCGGAATTTCTTTTGTGAATTTTTCTTTGTGAAGTTTGGAAGGGTAATTTATGGTTTCTGCTGCAAGGAAAATCAAAACTAAGCAAATTAGAAAAGGTAACTATATCTCATGTATATGTGTATATATGATTATAAATATACAAAGATTTTTATGTAGCTTGAAGCATGTAATCAAATGTGTAGAGAGAGTATCAATTTAGGGAGATAATTTCCTTTAAACAGTTTTAATTTCACTAAATCTTCCTTTTGTCATGACAAGCTTACTTTAGGTAGAACTAATTAGTTAGGTTTATGTTAAATTTTTCTAAATTAATTCCCAAATAGGAGTTTCTCACAGTCATACTATGTTCCTATCAGTCCCAGATATGTACCCCAGAAACTGCCTCAGAAACCGTGTGTTGCTGATGTAAATGCTCACAGTTTCCTTGAATTCTGCACACAAACCTTACAGTGATCCATTCTTGTTTTCTGTAGGCAGTATACAAGGCTATCTAACGTTTTTATGCAACCTTTTGCAGTAACTCCATTTCCTAAACAGACCTCTGGTCTGAATTTCAATTGTACCTCTTCCTTGGCTCCCCTCCCCTCCCCTCCCCT
>VZTF01001496.1:345824-426657 GCA_013397755.1 Cnemophilus loriae
CCTCTTTTTAACCTTATCTTGGAGGTTTGAATGGGAGTAACGTAAAAGAGTAACAGCTTCACTGAAAAATCTCTCTGAAAGACAGATGTTTCCTAGACTTTTTTCTTTGTGGATAGCTACAGGAGGGTCCAACTGGATTCTTTTATTGCTACAAAGTTGCACCTCTGGATTAGTTTCTGCTGCAGCAGACCTCAGGCAAGAGGAATTGAAAAAAAACGAATAAATATTAATTGTGTGCTAGTTATGGTGCTGGAGGTATGGTGTTTCTACCAGTTACTAGAAAGAAAATGTCTTGTATTTCAGATCTCATGAATCTGCCCTTGTTATGCCCTCAATGAAAAACTATAGATTTCTTAATACAGCAGCAACATGCCAAGCTTTCTGTATTGCTAGTAGGCAGCATACAATGGCATACTTAAATGTGATTAGTTGTTTTGTGACACTTAGGGGCATGGTTTAGTGATGGACTGGACAGTGGTAGGTTAACCTTTGCACTCGGTGAACCTAGAGGTCTTTTCTAACCTAAGTGATTCTATGACTTTTTTTCCCGTTTTAAGTACAGACACCTTTTTAATAACTGTTAAATTATGCTTTCATGCAATTTCCTATGTAGATGTGAGGGATTTTTTCAGACTTCTACTGGGATTGCTACAGAAGATTTCCATGTTATGTGCCTGAGACTTAAGTTAGATTCATGGGTGGCTATTAAGACAGTTTTGGTCAGAAACATGGAATCATAGAATGATTAAGGGTTGGAAGGGACCTTAAAGATCATCTAGTTCCAATCTCCCTGCATACATGGATAGACGTTTTCACAGAAAACGGAGTCCAAGTTGAATCAATCTTGTCACAGAGTTATAACGAGTTCTCAAAGTCTAGTCTGTAACATCGTTACAAAGGACCGAGTGCTGGTAGTGCATTGTGATGGAAAGGCAGAAAATCTGACAGTCATTTTCATCTAGTACCTTTTTTTCCTATTTGTACTAGTCACACTTCTATTCATGGAGAAGATCAGGCTTCCTCCAAGCAGTTCATGAAGTAAAGAAATGCTCATATTTTGTGCTTTAGAATGGAGGCAGCCACAGAGAAAGATGAAAACTAAAATTTTCCAAAGTATCAGAAATATATTGGGTGTTTTATTCCAATATTCAGAAAAAGAATGACTAAGTTTCTAAAGAATCTAGTCATTCCTCTTGCCTTTACTGAAACTTAAGTAACTGAAGGGACTAAATTAGATTAGAAGGTAATGCAAGATATATGGAGAGATTCTGAGATTCTGAGATTTGTATCTAAGTACTTAGAAATTATATGATATAGACTCTCTGTTTAGCATGTTGACAAAGTACTGTAGTACCATAAACGTGACAGTGACATTTTGAAATATTCTGAGTTCTATGACTCTGTGTCACTGGAAATTATACGTCTAAATATTTTTTAAATGCTTCTAGATACTGAAATATTTTGAGAATTTTGAATATTTTTGCAAAATATATCCTTAATGCTCTTTAGCAGATAACTGAATATGTTAAATAATATATTTTCAAAATGCTGACTATTTAGATTTGCTGAATGTGGTAGAGAGATTCACGACTGAACCTGTACTTTACCAAAGTCAGACTACATACTGCCTAGAACTATTTTATATTTTTTTTTCTTTCTAATTATATTGCCTATGGTGTAAAGAGCTAAGACACCACAGAAGGTCATGTTTAAGTTAAGGACATACAGTTACATAAATATTGTGATACTGTGTTTCTTTCCCCAAATCATGGTGAAAACATGAAGGAGAGCACATACTGGCCCTTCTTACATTCATGGGTAGAAGGCTCCCTCCATCCATTTGGAAAGGGTAAATCTCTCTCCAAACAGAATATTGATATGATAATTTTGAGAATTCAATTTACATAAAGTAAGAATAAAGTATTGTAAATGTTAGGCTCATTAATTGAAAAGTGCTTGTTTCTTCCTCTGTAGGTAAATTTTCAGGATTTTTTTTGTCTGGCCGAAATGTTTTTAAGGGCACATTGTTGTAGAACACTAGAACAGTAGAACATCAGCACAGTAATACTTTCATGGCAAGTTGCTGTTAATGCTGTGGCAATTTTACAATATTTATTTTAAACAGAGCATCCAATCTAAAGCAATCTGATCTGTTGGTTATCATTTTAGCTAGAACATGTGGTTCCAACTTACGTGGACCGAGTGGCGTTATAACATCCCCAAATTATCCAGTTCAATATGAAGACAATGCACACTGCGTGTGGGTCATTACAACGACTGATCCAGAAAAGGTATGCTTTTCCTCTTGTCTCAAGTGAAACGGTAGAGTTTTGCATTTGTCTTTAAAATATTTCGTACATATTTGCACAAATGCATGAACACACCCAAGTCTGTATGTTCATTTAAACGCAAAAAGGAACAGAGTAGAGATGTTACGAAAATACATAGGGGACTATGGAAGAAAAAAAGTAGCATCTAGGAGAATGTCCACTCAGAGTAATAGGTCTAAATTAAAATTTTCAAGTTTTAAATACATTTTTTAGTGAAATACAAAAAATCATAATCAAAATTCCACATTGCTAAATGAGTTAATAGTGAATTTTTCAGGTTGTGTCTCGATACTTATTCACTGTTGAATCTTAACATAAGATTTCTTGGCTTAAAAACTGGACATTACATGTAAGTATTTTGACATCTGTTGTTAGTTGTTTTACTACCTACATAACTTCTCTTTTCAATCCACTGTTTTCCAGTAATGATTCTTAATACATAACTATGTATTAGTCATCTAATTATGCATAAGATAGTGGTCATAACAAAATATTTTCACTGTTTTTCTGCAAAATCAGTGAAGGACAGAGACCCTCTACCTGTAGGAAAAAAAAAAAGTTAAAGAAGTACTTTACATATATTGTACTTCTGTGTAGTGAAATGGTGAGTAAATGAATTATATTATGTCAAGGAATGTACAATCTATATGTATTTTCATAATTATAAATCATATATTTCCTGTGCAGCTTTTTGGAAGACTGTATTCTCGACTTCTCTAAAGTAGTTAAGGAAAAAATGTTTATCGAACCATAAATAAGTGAAAATGTTTAGCTGCAGAAAAGATAAATGTGCTGCATGCTTTCACAGCATATTGTTGAGATGTAAATACTGTTACATTGCAAAATTAAGTTCACTTTTTCTTAAAGAGGATTCAGTATGCCTCAGTAAAGACAGGTATTCAATAAAAACAGGCGAAAGTACAAAACTATCATATTGAGAAAGATTTTACTGTAGTAGGACTACTCTCTGAACAGAAAGGGCTGTTTTCCAGTTCCAAACTGAACTGTCATATTTTATTTTGAATAGCCATTAGAAATGAATATTTTTCCCAGAAAACCTTTGACTTTAAAATCATTGCATTTTATAGAAGTTATTAAATCACTATGCATTTTTAAATATAGAAAAGAATTTAAATTATAGAATATGTCTGAAAATTTAATCCACTCAAATTTATATTCAGTAGTGTGTTGTCTTGTCAATTTTGTAAAACACAGTATATTTTTATAAGAGAAAAATCAAATGTTCATCAAAAAAAAGTGAAATTACTACTAATAGATAATAGAGGAGAGTATTGGCATCTTAAGGCTTTCTTTATTCAGTTCATTCAAATTTTTTTCCTTGAATTTTCAAGAATTTAATTAGGGAGTGTTTTGATTGCAAGAAAGTTTAACCACACTAATAGAAAATTCACTACTGGCTATGCTATTAAACTGTCCAGTGTATGTTTTCTGTGGAGACTCAGACTTACCTATGAAAAACAGTAAACTCCCATCTACTGCAATAATGCACAAGTTCTCTTCATTCTATGCAATATGTCTTTCTCAGTGAATTTAGAATTTTAGTAGCCCAGAACCTAATGAGTTTGGTGTGGATTAATTTATTATTCTGTTCACTGGACCTGAAAAGGCACTCTTAAGCAGTATTCTGTGGGCAGGTTACTAGTTCATCAGACAAAAGAATACACAGGAGGACTTGCACACCCAAACAGATAAATTATATTATGTTCAAAATTAAGAGGTCTAAGTAAACACTTGGAGCTTTCACCCAGAAAAAAAATCCACACTTGTCACATTAAGCTGTGTGCAAGGTAAAGAGACACGCTAACAGACACTGATAATCACAGCATGAGAAAAAGAGGCACAAATTTTAAGTCTTTTATTTTGGACAGGATGGGCAATATTGAACAAGTTGTCTTTTTTTTCAATCTTGGATTTGTCTAGCAGTGCAACCAAGGAAGAATTTTCTTAATTTCATGTCTCTTGGAAAGACGGTAATTGCTTTAGGACCATGACAACTGTAAATGTGAAGTCTTAAAATCAGACTTATTTAAGGCTTACAGTATCATTAGATTGCTTTCACGTAAAGTCTATATTGTCTTTATCAGTATTGGGATTTCTATCCCCAAACAACTGCATCTGGATTTAACACACACCCTTTCAATTAATAAAAGATGTGAAAGAAAATCCTTTTACTTTACAGACTATCTGACTGAAATGGAACCCTGATTCTTTTTAAAGAAAAATATCTTGCTATCATTTTGAAATCCATGAACTTTAAAAAAATCAAGTACCAAAATAATTTTCAAGCTGCCAAAACAATAGAATTATTTTTAGATATGCTGAAAGTTTTGCAGATTTTCACCCTTGGCTTTTCTTGGAGTTATGAATGACAGAACTCTTGAAAAATGAACTGTGTATCGAAGGTCTGATTTTAAGATTACATTGAGAAGTCTACTCTTTTGACCGGCAGATCTGGAAAGATTTATCAGAAGGCTTAGGGTCCTGTTGACTTTCTTTTCCAAGGAGGCAGACAGCTCATGACATGTTGTTACTCTGTATTCTAAATTACTTTTGACTTACTCTAAAAGTGAATGTGTGGCCTTTTATCAGGTTAGTTTTCAAATAGAATTTTACAAGATAAGACAGTGTTTTCTCTTAACATATCATTCAGTGCAGTTTGAAGAGGATGATGTAGTTAAAGAGGTATCCTAGGGGGTTTCCTTCCAAAAAAACCCACCACCCCCCAAAAAAACCCCAAATAAAAACAAAAACAAAACCCAACAAAACAAGTAAACAAACAAACAAAAACCACCTAAAAAAACCCACTCTGAAAACATAATAAGCTGTAATATTTTAAAGAATACATTTTTTAAAAAAATGGACACATTTTCCAAATTTTGCATTCTGAGGCTGGCATGGGGGCAGATTTTTAATGCCAACTCAAAATGAAAACAAATTTCAGCATCCTATGTAGACAGTAGCATAGTTCCACATCTTAGTCAACTATATCAAGATCATTTTTAGTTAAATGTTTTTCTAGTATTTATTTGCCTTTTTCTGAGCAACACAGAAATCTAAATTTTATTTTTCTCCTGTTCGAAGGTGTTCCTGCTTATTTTGAAGAGTTGATGTTCTTCCTTAACCATTTATTTGTTTCCTCTGGATCAAACTATTGTAGCTTTTGATCAGCATCCTACTGAGTCATTTATTAGACTTTTAGTACTTGCAAATACAACTTTATGGTGCTCTTCTGACTCTCTGTCAAGAACATGCTGTAATTCTTTACAACTCCATTGTTTTAGTTCTTCTGTTACGCAGTTTCTCAGCTTTCTAGAATCAGTTACTTTGAACTCTTTTGAGGACTTACTGGGATGTTCTCTTTACCTCTTCCTTATTGTTAGTATAATCTCGTTAGTATGTACTAAGTATGCCTCTACCCCTTGCTGTTTCAATTCCTTCTCCAGACTGTGGATACTTACCGCCTTGGGTTTCCTGCTGCTTTCACTGTTTTATGGTAACATTGCAAGGGCTCCATTTTTCAACCCCAGTGTCTATTGGAGGGCAAGATTTGTTGCATTATTGCATTGTTGTTTCAGCAATGATACCTGATTTTGCCCAGTATTTTCCTGCCTGATTGCTGATTGCGGTATAGTAGATGTGCCATGGGCTGCAATATTGCTAAGTTTAATGACCTGGTAAATAAAGACTGTGTCCCAGTTACAGGGGTTTTTGCTGAAGGATGTACTTTCTGCACGTTACAAAGCACAAATATAGTAAGTATTTGTTTGAGCCTAGCAACATCCTTCTTCTATACAAAGTAAAAGTTATTCACTGCAATTGCCACAACTGAAGACATTGGAATTAATTATAATGAGAGTGGGAAACTTCACATGTAGTTTTATGGGTCTGAGCTCTCAGGTATTTATATAAAGTTGGATTACGCCTCAGTATGTTGGTATAAAAATATGTTGGCATAAAATGGTATTTCTAATTTATTGCCTTTCAAAGCACATAGCTGGGGAACTTCAAGACAACATTTTTATTCAGGAAAGCTTTCCCCAGTTCATACCTAGGGAATTCACATACTGTTAAGGTTGATTTTGAGATTATTTATTTTAAGAGAATTCATTCTTGCAATATGCTGTAAAAGAGCAGTCTTACTAAGTAACATACAATAATATGCGGGGGTTTTGAGTGAGATTATCTTGCTGATTCACGGATTGGTTCCAAAGTTTGTGGTAGCTCAGGCATGATCCATTAGTGACACTTGTCTTCCATATAAGTAGCTTATGCACGTATAATACTTCACAATGAATTCAGAACCTGTGTTTGGTCCAATTAGGTGGCTTAATATTAGAGTGGGATTTTTGAAAATGTGCCCATGAATAGCTTGTTTCTTCAAAGTTTCATTATGGACCAGGCTCCTGTCCCTCCAAACGGCTGATCAGATCATCCTGCCACACATAATAGGAGGTTTAACGTCTACAGAACCTGCAATGTAACTATATTCTGACTGGGGAACAATCTCTTGCTGACCACCACATAGCTCATCCCTAAGAGATTATTACCATAACCCTACCACAGAATTGATTTTTAGCTGTAGAATTTATCCTCTCTTACTCTCCCTCAGTGTTTTAAGTTGCAGACATCTTGAAGATCAAAAATAAGTAAATCTAAGAACTACTTTCAATAAACTTTTGTGTATTCGTGGCAGCATACAGGCTCATGCTAGTGATTTCTTAGGATTGGTTTAATAGGGTGAAGGATGGTCATTGCGAGTTTAGGATTGCCTTATTTGTACATCCTGTGCCATCTAGATCATACAAATAAATTCAGACCTTTCTGAAAGAGCTATTTCCCATTGCAGGTGGAAAATGAAAGCAATTCGTATTCTCTTTTCTCCTTCATATAGTGTTAAAACTGAATTTTGTGCCATATGTGAATGTACATGTTTAAAATTAAACTTTTTTATTTTTCATTTACTGGAACAGCAGCTTTGATTTTAAGGGGCTATGACATCATTGACAAAGAATTCACATAGTTTGGAATTAATATTATTAAAGTCCTAGTAATGAAATAAACAAATACTGGTTAGGGTTCCCTTCTGCTTTGAAATAGGCTTGTGTATTTATTTTTTTTTCATAATTGAGGATTAAAATTTTGGAAAGCAAAATATAACTAAAGCATTTACACGAGAAAACTGTCGTTGCAGTATAAGGATGAGATTTTAACCTTTCAATGTCTTAAAATCTTGTACAAGACTTCCAGGGTAGCCTTGGTTTTGTAAGTCTAAAATACATTTCAAAAACAAACAAAAGAGCTTGTATATTTTAGTATAATATTCAAAATGTACTTATAAACCTACTGGAAAAATCATGTTATATATAACTGACTCACTAGAGTATATGTTCATCTTCAATTTGAATTCAAGTACATAAACTGTAAGAGAGCTCTATATACATACAACTGTTATAAAAAATACATATATTGTGAAAAAGCAAGCATAGTTTATTTTTTTAAATGATATATTTCTGATGTTTTTTGTGTTTTGTGTATACTTATTGGAACATTATGATTTTTATTAAAAACGCTGATATTTCTACCTTTCAAAACTTCATGTGAGTGAGATGTTAGGGCTGGAACAGAAGACGCCGTTTCCACAGTGAAGCCATTTAGAATGGAATTTGATTTGCACATATGGGTGCTACAAGTCTGAACTCCAATCATACTTGATGTACATCTGTCAGATAGTCAGTAGAGTCAAAACAGTGCTTCACCTCCTCCTGAGGCAGTTCACTAGACGCTGGTCAACTAGATCAACACTGTGCTTTGCTTGCTCTTGCTGGATCAGAACCAAAAGGGACTTAGACATTTAAAATTTCAGCCTGAAAGGTTTAGTATATACCTGGTAGCGTGGAAGTATTTTACTTTAGATGAGGGATATGCTGCACAGATTGCATGGGAAGGGTCACATAATGGTCATATGCTGAATGAAATAACATCACTTTGGACTAGAGTTATACCAGAATTAAGTAAAACTGTTGAAGAAAATCTCTTCTACGTTAATATATCTATTTCTGAGACTGAGCCTTCTGGAGAAACTGATAAACCCAAATCAAAACCACTTTCTATACTGAGTTTAGATGTCTCATTTGATCATTAATTACAAGTTTTGACTCTTGTTTTCTTCAAACTGGAGGTAGTCATGGAAGACAGACGCATGGGATCAATACTCATCTCATGACGAAAGCATCCAAATGCAAATTTCCTGCTACACAGGAAAGTACTGTATTTCCTGTTCAGCAAGAAAAGCTAACTGAAGGAGCAACCTTAATGCTTCTAGTGTTATATCCTGTGGTATTTGCTTTATTTTTTTCAGGCAGTTTCTAACATTAAGTGCCAAAAAACATCAAACACTTAAGGTTTTCCCACATAAGGCCATTGTCACAAACACAAGCTGACAGTTATTATTTATTACTTACCTTCCCTCTGACCTTCCTTCCATGCTGTTTTTGAGCAAAGGAGACTAACTACTGAGCCTTATCTGTCTTCAGTATCTCATATTTTCTTTCAGGATATCAGCTAGATTCACACAACTGAGATTTAGCTGTAGGGTGTGAATTTTATGAGCCTCATATGGATCTAAGTATGACATATTGAGTTGGAAATGGAAATTTAGGGGAAAAAACAAACCAGTAAGACTTCTGGAAAGAAAAAAAACTATAGAAGCATACACATGAAAGAATGGAAAAGCTGAAGAAGGAGACTTAGCAGTATATTTGCTATGATATTGTCTTTGATTTTACAATAAGTCCATAATTCAGACAGACAGTTGGAATGTATTAGATGGTAATGCAATGCTCAAGGCAATCAAAAGATTCAATGTCCAAAAAAAGTGTCGACAAAAACCTAACAAACAAATCAAAAATCAAAACCTCCAAAATGATCAAAATGATTTTGTTAAATAAAATAAGGTATGCCATTTAAAAAGTTTTAATGCTTCTGTTTCCTTATGTTCTAATACCAGATTAAGGACCTTTTCAAAGGAAAACAATATGTAATACTTTCACTGTGATATGTTACTTCTGTATCTGCTTGGGTCAGAATTCTATAAATCCATTATTGTGACTCTTTAGTTGAATACTTACTGCAGCAAAAGTATTTGCCTTTCTCATAGATACACTTTTCCAGACTGAATATCTGAAAAATTCTTCATTATTTTGGCCTATATCTTGCAAAACAAAAGCAGGATCTTCCTCTTTGAATTTTTTATTTTATAGATAAAACAATCCCCTACTCAAAAAATACACCTCCTCCCCTTCAAAACTGTTTAACACATAAATGCCTTTTTGTTTTCCAGTTACCAGAGATAGTCATTCAAGACTAAAAAGCAGGAAAACACAACCATAAAAAACCACGTACACCAATTTCACTTTCATCATTGGCATTTGTTGTTATTCAGCCACTGCCATAGACATACTTCACTTGTTGCTGAGAGTTGGGTTGTTGCCTCCAGCTTTTTTCTTCGAGAAACTTATTGGCTGCTCACTTAGAATTCCTCCACCATTTCCTTCCTTCACTAGGATTAGTCCTTTCATGTTGGTCTGACTCAGTTTCTTCTTTTTTGCTGTTTTGACCTCCGTCAATATATTTTTTTCTGGTTTAGCTTTAATCTTTTCTTCCTTTTCATTTTATATATTTTCAGAAAGCAAAAGATTTACATACAAAATTCAAATATAGAATTCTAATGATTTTCGTCATTTAAATGGAGCTTAAAAACTGATAAAAGAATGGTCAGATGAAATCTTAACTTCTATTTTTAACCAGAAGAAAGCAATAGGTTTCTATTCATAGTTTCTTAATGTAATTACAATACTATTTAGCATAACAATGTACCAGTTGGTGTTGTGACATATAATTACACACACACAAAAAAATCTTCACTCATTTCTTCACAGTAAAAGGGATTTAGACAACTTTATTAAACAGAGAATCAATTAGTCTTCTTGAGCCACAGCTGAATATCCATTAAATATACCTAAATACAAGACTCTTTCTTTCTTTCCACATAGTATAGAATTCAAATCAATGTACTTGTTATTACTCCTGCACATATATACACATGCAAATAAACATTGGAATATTTCACTTGCACAATCCAAATATATAAATAGAGCAACATAAAATCATTACTATTCTCTCATTTAATTCAGGTTTTCTTTCTGGCAGGAAGTAGTCCTTACAGAGAGTGCATCAAATGAGAACATTCTGACACTGTGTTAAAAAATCTCCACATAGTTTTCTTATCTTGCTTGTTCTACAAGTTATTTGTAATTCCTTTGCGAAGAACTATTAGGTTTATTCACTATTAAATTGTCATATTTGTAAATAAAAAATATCAAGGTTTATGTGTAGACATTTTTCCTCGAGTGTCTGCAGCTATTGATAGTACATCATACCTAAAAAATGTCCTTGAAATTTTTGTTTATATTCTTTTTTTTTCCCTGTTTATTTTTTTCTTCATTTTTCAAGTATTCTGCATGAAATATCTTTGTACAGACCCTGTGCAGCCTGATGGGGTTGATCACGAGGATGCCATAAACCCACACTTACTGCACAAGGCGACAAGTGGTACAGAATATTTTAGGCTCCTACAGTTCTGTGTTACCTGACAGAACACGTTCATTTGCGTTGCCTTGGAACAGGAGTGGTCAGTCTTCTTTGTGTATGTTGCTCACCATTTATCTTCTCTTGTACTCATTTCTTGAGTACCTTTTCTAATGGGAAAATGTCAGCTGATAACTTCTAGGTGAATCATAGGAAAATCTGAGAAAATCACAGACTGCATAGTGAACTGTGTGTGTGTACATATGAAAAAAAATTAGCTTATTCTAAAAATATATTATTATTTTATGAAAATTATTACTATCCCTTTCACTTTGTTTTAGCACTACTATAGATTTGGTGTTGGTATCACAGTAAGTAGAAACCTGCAAGTATTTACATAATAGATTTTTTCAGGACTTCATTTAGCAACCTCACTTTGGTGTAATACTAAACAGGAGCCTCATATTATTAAGGAAAGAACTATTGCGGAGAATGATAAATGGAGGACCAAATCATCACATGTATTAGTAAAATGTGCAAATTGCAGATTTCAGGAAGATGGTGTTAAAGAGGGAGGATAGATGTAATTCTATTTATTGGAATTTTTGATTAGTCTTGAAATATAACAGGATTTGCAGTACGTTATAATAGAATGAAAAGGTTTTCAAAGTGTCATGTGGCAAATTAGTCCCACTGAGGCTGATTTGATAGCTGAGATAGCATGGGAAAAACAAGCTCCAAGGGTGCCTCCATAATTTAAAGCATTTAAGTGCACTGACTAAATTAATTTTACTTCCTTCTGGTTTTTCTGTCTTCAGTGTAAACAACTCAAAGTTTATTGTAGCCCATTTAAGACAAAATTTTCCTCTTAGTTTTCATTAAGTAAAGAAAAGCTGAGATGTTTAATGCTTAACATGACATGTGGACAGTGAACTCATATATGTAAAAATTTTATATATCTTTTTTCAATATGAAAGGGTGCTAATGTCTAACAAAGTAATGTTTTAAAATTTTGGAAATGTGAATTAAAAGTTTTGGTTGGAGCTGTTTAGAAAACACAAAATGGCACACAAAATGTGATGCTACTTTAAATTAAACAGGGACAAAAACTTCAGTCCTAAAGTGTGATCTCAGCAAGAATCAAGGCAGGCATTAATACACCTGCTGTATATTGCGAAAGGGTTAACATAGATCAGCATGCTGATTTGTCATCTATTTAATTCAAGAACCATGTGGATAGACTTGAAGCATGTTAGAAAAAAAACAATGGTTCAGCACTTGGTAATTTACAAAAATAGTTAAGAAGCACCACCATAGCGAAACCCAAGATCCTGGTCCTTCCTATCCTCGGCTTCAATTGACCTGCTTTAGTATTTGAACATCGATTTGGTGTACAGCACAGATAACAGACTCATTACACAATCTTTTAAACATAGCTTTTAATTTAGCAGGTAATGTCTAAACCCTCTTGAGTTTCATGAACCTTAGAGTCTATATCAGTCAGTCACATGTCTATGTGTGACTCATTTTTTATGAATTCTCTTTTTTAATAATTAATCCTCGCAACAGTATGCAGAACAAAAGTTTAACTATCCTCTTAAAACATGTCCCTATATGTTTCTAAAAATATCACCCATAAAGTTAAAAGTGAGAATAGGCTTTACACGTCAGATCTACAAGTGCTTAATGCTAATTTACTGTATTAGAAAATAACAAGTGCTTGTTTATCACATCTTCGGTCATTACTCTGTCTCTATGCAGAATTTTTTTTTGCTTTAATGTCCTGTTTTCAGCAGGAAGTAACATGTTTAAAGATATTTTTTCTCATTTCTTGTATCTTCCTGTATTGTTATGAGATAGTACTTCCAGTGAAAATGCTGAGTTTGTTTGCTGGTCTCATCTCTGTATCCAGGGGAAGAATGGCTTAGACAGAGCTTGTCAGGCCAAGAATGGCTTGGTCAGACATTTTTCATGAAGCAATCATATCAACATTTTACTCTTCATTTATTTAATAGCTGTTATCACTGTTTCAGGCTCACTGGAGAGGTAACAAGTGAAGAGCTTGCAGCATAATTCAGGTGTTCTTCTGTTCAGAGACCAGAGAGGAGTGATGGTTGGAGGGCAGGGAACCTTGCAGTTTTCTGTGCTGTCACACTGCCTTCATGATGAATTTGAGCAGTATAAACCAGAGTTCCTGAAACTGTTTAATCACAATGTCACAGGAAGAACAATTTCACGAAGCAAGAGGAAAGTACACTCATATCATAAATGCAAATAAAGCAAAAGACATAATGTCACTGCTGGTTTGCTTCCTATTCTTGCTCAGATTTTGGACTTTTTTTTTTTTGCCAGATAAATATGTGTTGCATATACTTTCATTTTTTTTTTTGAGATTTATGCCTTAAACTGAATAGTTGTCCCTCTGTATCATTTCTTTATTATAGGCCTTGCTGTTTTATTTCCCTGTTTCTAGGGGAAAGTAGATATTTTCACAGAATCATTGAGTATTCTGAGTTGGAGGTAACCCCCAAGGATCCAACTCCTGGCCCTGCACAGAACCATCCCCAAGAGTCACACCATGTGCGTTGTCCAAACACTTCTTGTACTCTGTCAGGCTTGGTGCTGTGACCACTTCCCTGGGGAGCCTGTTCCAGTGCCCAACCACCCTCTGGGTGAAAAACCTTTTCCTGATATCCAACCTAAACCTCCCCTGACACAACTTCGGGCCATTCCCTCGGGTCCTGTCACTGGGCACCACAGAGAAGAGATCAGTGTCTGCCCCTCCTCTTCCCCTCATGAGGAAGTTGTAGCTACAATGACGTCTCCCCTGTCTTCTCTTCCCCAGGCTGAACAGACCAAGTGACCTCAGCCGCTCCTCATTCAGCTTCCCCCCAAGGCCCTTCACCATCTTTGTGGCCCTCCTTTGGATGCTAACACCTTAATGTCTTTATTATATTGTGGTGTCCAAAACTGTACACAGTATTCAAAGTGAGGCCTCATAGTGCAGAGCAGAGTGGAATAATGGGGCAGCAGAATATCCTTTTCCAAATTTTTAAATGTGATCAACCTGTGTGGATTTCATACATTAGAACTGGTCTGACTCAGAATAAACAGGTGACATTGCAGAAGTTGTGACTTCACATATATCAGGAGGAACTTAGTCCAGTTCTCTGTGCAAAAAACAAGAGATTTTTGATCAGACTCTTGGAAATAATATAAAAATAAAAAAAAAATAAATTTAGCATATATCAGTAGGAAAACTTAGTGGGATTCTATACTAATTATATTTCTTGTTTTCTGGCTGTTTATTGTTTGAAGAGAAAACAGGTTTTTACATTTACGATATTTGGTTAAATGAAAGGTAGTGATATTTGCCATATGGCTGAATTTCAGCGAATTCATAAGTAAAAGCAAATCTGTGTTCAAAACTATTCTAACATTGACTGTCAATTTTTTTTTCTCCCAGTGTTGCATGTATTTCAAGGAGAAATGTGCTGTTTCTGCTTGAGCGTATACTGGCATTTACTGTTGGTTTTATACACAAATACAGTTTGGCAAGTTTTAACTGTTCAAAGAATTGTGGAATTGTTTAGGTTGGAAAAGACCTTTAAGATCCTTGAGTCCGACTGTTAACCCAGCACTGCCAAGCTTACTGCTAAACCATGTCTCTAAGCACCACCTCTACATGTCTTTAAATGCCTCCAGGAATGCTAATTCAACTGTATCTCTGGGCAGCCTGGTCAAATGCTTGACCACCCTTTCAGTAAAGAATTTTAACCCAATGTTCAATCTAAATCTCACCTGGCACAACTTGAGGCCATTTCTTCTTGTGCTATTGCTGGTTACCCGGGAGATCAACCCCCATCCGGCCACAACCCCCTTTCAAGCAGTTCTAGAGAGTGATAAGGTCTCCTCTGAGCCTCATTTTATCCAGACTAAACAACTCCAGCTACCTCAGCCATTCCTCATTAGACACTGATGCATTTAATGACAAATAATAACCTTTGTGCATGACATTTCTTAAAATTTACTGCAGGTTTCTTATATTGAAAAGCTATATGTAATGGAGAAATCTAAAATGCTATATGAAATTTCACATCTGATCAAATTATTATCTAAAAAAAATCTGACTTTGTTGAGGTAAAACAATTCCAATAATAAATCTCAATTTGTTAAAGATCATAGACTGTATTACCTCTTTTTTAGTAATTGGAGTCTATTTTCTTTCACTTTCCATTTAATGTACTCTACTGATTTAAAGGATAAACAAGGTCTCTTTTTTTAAAAACATTTTTGAGTGTTTTTTCTTAATTGTAATTGTACCATGTAGCCTAAAACTCATGTATTTCTGAGGTTGTTTTAATAGTCTCTAGGTGCTCATGTTCACAGACTTTAATCAATGTTTAAATCACAAAACAATATACTGATTTGGTCTTTAGAGACTATCAGGGTGGGGCATCCTCTTCTTGATTACCAGTTGTAAATTGTTTAAGGGGTAATGTATCTCCGTGA
Organism: Cnemophilus loriae; assembly: GCA_013397755.1. Taxonomy (NCBI): domain Eukaryota; kingdom Metazoa; phylum Chordata; class Aves; order Passeriformes; family Corvidae; genus Cnemophilus; species Cnemophilus loriae. Next base: position 361,274 of record VZTF01001496.1, read on the forward strand.
AGCTGCTCCCACATTTGTGTTCTCAAAGGCCTTCTCTTTGCACGTTTAATCATGTCTTAGAGCCATAGTAACACCTCCATCGCATTAAAGGAAGCAGACTTGAGTTAAGATCTGTGTAGTAATTCCACTGTTGCACATAGGAGGGAACCACTGGACAAGCTCCTGCTTTAGGAAGGGGGCATGGTGAAGAAGCTTCTTTTCCAGGGCGTGGAAAGACATTTAATTTCTTTCAATTGTCTTGCTGAGAAAAGGGAAAATAGAGACTTAAGCATTGCTGGCAGTTTACTATGTAAAAATGAAAATCACAGTGGGGGTCATCATGCCTTTTGAGATTTTCATGCCTTTCAGAACCTGTTATGATGATCACCCCTTTCCTTCCAAGATGTTGGGTAAGACATATTTCAGAGCATGGTTTTCCTCCTCATCCCCATCAGTGGGTAACTTTCCTCATTACAACAAAAGGAAATATTTTTAACCTAGTGAAGGGCTTAGTAATTTAAATAAGTTATCACTGGAACATAATTTACTTACTGATATTTCTAAAATATGTACAAGCAAAGACCTATGCACCGTGGTAAAGTATTCAGGATTGAAGTGAGGCATAAACAGAGGCTTCACTGCAAGAATGAGATGTAGGTCGCTCTAGTTGCTATGAAAGTTTAAAATGGAGACCAGCTCATTAGAGAAACTCACCTTTCTGCCTGAGGAGGAAAACAGCTTAGGAGGAGTTCATTCATCACTAAGCAGTTCTCAGTTTAAATTTGGTATTGAAATGGGTGGAAGACAATGACAGATCACGTAAAATGTGAAGTTTGGAGCTATGGAAATAAGAAATTTACATTTTCTCTGGACTCTGAGACTGATTCTTCTCTTACGGCTGTTCTGTTTTGCAAGGCACAAGACCTCCCTTTGCATGGAGTTCATGGACCGTGATAGTTTTGTTCATGCAGATTTTAGCCTCTCTGCAGATGTCATTCTTCTAAGCAACATTCTCCATAGTTATTTATTAGCATAAGTACCTGGCAACAAAGTACAAGTGAAGAAGATAAAAAATCTAATTTATTTATTCAATCAAAATCCAGAAGTTTCTAGAAGCCCAATCGAGGGATTTTGAGTAAAGATGAAAAACACATTGTCTGTTTAACAGTTTTCTTGACTTCACATGTGCATCTTGCAGAAACTTGCATCTGCAGAGGACGAGCAGAATCTCAGCAGGTGTGAAAATGAAAGGGAGATAGGACAAGATCCAAGTATTGCCTCCAGTTGTCCTAAGAGAATAAATTAGCCTATGTTTACATCAGCATTAGTAGTACAGTGCACTACAAGCAGCTTTATACTGCAAAACAATTAGTGCTAAGGGCATGAGGTTCGCACTGTGTATATTTCAGAGTTTTTACTGTGAACTTTTTCTGCTTCTTTAGGCTGAATGCCTGTTACTGGCTGGAGAACACCTTCCAGCTTACTTTTTATGCAAAAAGAGATGAACTTACCTGCTTTGAGACTGCTCTGCGATGCAAATCAAAGCACAGTAAGAGCAGATGACTGGAGATTGTTTCTGAAGTGCACCCTTGATCAAAGCGTTGATGTGAATGTATTTTTAATCTGGTACAGCCATCATAACACACAGAAAAGCCTGACATTTGCAGACATTTTTTACATACAGGATTTGACTGGGTCAATGGACAAACAAATGAAGACTCAGAAATGTCCTTTTAAGAATTTATATTATCTTCATGAAATTCAAACACAAATCCCACACAACAAAGTTGTGTTCAACTGTTTCAGAACCTGCTTTACTCAGGACATTGCATATAACGAATATATTCTCGCTATTCCCTAGTTGTTTGTTGGTTCATTTAGTTGTTTTTTTCCAAGGCAAAAAAGGCACTTAGGAGGAGTATGCACACTGGCAAAGTATATGTGTCATGTTTTAATTCAGTCTTTCACACAATTAACATAATTCTTAGTACTGTTCTGTGTTATCAGACTGTTATGTTAACAGCCTGAATGATCATTCTTTTTAATTGTAGCTTTTGAAATATTTTATGTCTACAGTGCTTTTCTCTGTAATTAGGTGGTTTTAAAGAGACTTACAGGCAGATTATATCTGCCGTGTGGTATCTTTCAGAAAAAGGAATTGCATGCATGTTATTATGTATGTGCAAATCTATGTGTAGAAAACTAAATGCTTGCAAATTATTTTTTTTCTACATTAGCCAGTTATTAACTCTGTCGAATTAGTAGCCTTTCTGCTCTGACGTTATCTAAAGGGAACATACGTGTTCATTGTTTCATCAAACAACTATAACCAGGGAAAGCTACACAGCAATTCCTGAATATCTGTCAGTAATATCACAGTAATATCCTGAATATTAGCAGATACCTCACTGCCAGTCTGATGAATAACTCTTTTAGCTATATTTAAAACAGTGAGAGATCAATTACCTGAACCACCTTTAGACAGAAATGGGTAAAGATCTATATTCAGGTGTTTTAGAGCACATTTCAGTTACTGCACCACAGGCTTCTTACACCTTAAGTAATCCTTCCTGGCCTCCAGCTTCTGCTTCAGTAATTTGTGGACCTCTCACAGATTCTGCATCTCCAGTCAATGTGAGGATTTTACCTTACACTTTCAAATTACACAAGCCAACTATTTAGATTTATACTGAATTCCATCCCTAGTACTGATTTCTGCAACAAATTTCTGTTTACTTTGAACATTCTCTTTTTTTTTTCTTCTAAAAATGAGATTAAAAAAATCACATTACAGATCTTTCAGAGGTATCTCATTTCTTTGGGTTTGAACAATATCCATACATCTACAACTACAAGAAGAGTCAGAAGGACAATCCAGGGAACCATGGACCTGTCAGCCTGGCCTAGGTACCAGGAAAGTTCATGAAGCAGATCATCTTGAGTGCCATCACATGGCACATACAGAGCAATCAGGAGTTTATGAAAGGCAGGTCCTGCTTAACCAACCTGCTCTCCTTGTATGACAATGTGACCTGCTTAGTAGATGAAGGAAAGACTGGATGTTGTTTATCCAGGCTTCAGTAAAGCCTTTGACACCATCTTCCACAGCATTCTCCTGGAGAAACTCAATGCTCGTGGCTTGAATGGATGTTCTTTTCACTGGGAGAAAAACTTGCTGGATGGCTAGGCCCAGAGTGTGGTGGTCAATGGAACTAAATCCAGTTGGTGGCCAGTCATTAGTGTTTCCTAGGACTCAGTATTGGGGATTGTCCAGTTTAATATCCTTATCAGCTGTCTGAAACAGGGGATTGAGTGTACACTCTGTCAATTTGCAGATGGTACCACGTTGGGTGGGAGTGTTGATCTGCTGTGGGGTAGGAAAGATCTACAGAGGAATCTGGACAGGCTGGACTGATGAGCTAAGGACAACTGCATGAAGTACCAGGAGAAGTGCCGGGTTCTGCCCTTGGGTCTCAACAACCCCATGCAGTGCTGCAGGCTGGGGGCAGAGTGGCTGCAAAGTTGCCTGGCAGCAAATGATCTGGGGGTTCTGGTTGACAGCTGGCTGAACATGAGCCAGCGTGTGCCCAGGTGGCCAAGAAGGCCAATGGCATCCTGGCCTTTATCAGCAATAGTGTGGCCAGCAGGACCAGGGCAGTGATCGTCCCCCTGTAGTCGACAGTGCTGAGGCCACACCTTGAGTGCTGTGTCCAGTTCTGGGCCCCTCACTTCAAGAAAGACATTGAGGGTGCTGGAGGGTGTCCAGAGAAGGGCAATGGAGCTGGTGAAGTGTCTGAAGAACCAGTCCTGTGAGGAGCAGCTGAGAGAGCTGGGGGTGTTTAGCCTGGAAAAGACTGAGGGGGGGAATTCATTGCTCTTCAACTATCTGAAAGAAAGTTGTAGCAAGATGAGCTCAATCTCTTCTGCTATATCTGAAGGGAAAGGACAAGAAAAAATGACTTGAAGTTGCACCAGGGAAGGTTCAGTTTAGATATTAAAAAAAAAAAAAAAGAAAATCATTTCAAGAGTGTTTAGGCACTGGAACATGTTGCCCAGGAAGGTGGTGGAGTCACTGTCTGGAAGTATTCAAGAGGTGCCTGGCTGTGGCACTTGGGGGTGTGGTTGAGGGGTGCTTATTTAGGGGTTGGTGCTAGACAACATAACAGTTGGACTAGATGATCTTTAGAAACACTTGTATGATCATTTTTGCTTGGTTACTTCTTTCCATTTGTCACTTTATGAGCGCTGTGGATGTGCCAACTGTATCTATCTCTGGATTGGTGTTTCAAAGATACTCACTGAAGAATTCTTTTATAAAGTTTTATGACCACTTAAACATTGGAACATTATATTTGTTTGCTTTGAAACATTTTGTATTGCACCTATATTGGTAGGAGACTGTTTTCAGCATAATTACTTTTAATCCATGTTTTTTAATTAGACAAATCAAAATACAATTCCTGAATTGGATTTACAACAACATGGTAAAATAATGAATGAGGTGGCATTTTTATTACAGCACTAGTTTTATGGTAATTTAGTATAATCACTTGAAATATTATAAGCTTTATAATTCTATTTGTAACTACATTGAGCCAGGGAATGGACCAGATTACTTCCAGAGGTCACTTGCAACCTAAATGATTCTCTGATTAACCGAAGTGATTTCAACGTTGGGAATATTTTATGTGTTCATATATGCATTTCGCGAATTTCTCAGGTACTGGACATTCACTCCCATTCCTACTGACATATTATCAAGAACTGATCAAGAATTATCAAGCTTGTTTGCAGCATTTCAAGTATAGCAGAGTGTTTATAGACAATTTTAAACAAATTTCAACTTTTCCTTTAAGCCCTGTACAATGCTATTTAAAATACCTGAATGTATGTGATTATATGAATGGAATTTTGGATTTTATGAACAGAATTTTGAAAAAGAAGGGCCAAAAAAAGGTATTTTTTTTGCAAGTTTTAAGAAAGTTTTATAATAAAAGTATGGCATTATGCAGGAATTGTAATTCTTACTTGTAAATATCTCACTAACCTAGGTTTATCACTAGTGTTTGGACTTCATTATGTCTGGTCTTTTCCTTGTTCAAATAGTTAAGAAATGAGTACTTAAAAATCAAGAATATCTTTAAGATACTAAATTAATATTTTTATTCTAGAAAGACATTATAGTAATTCAAATTATTTTATCTTCACAAACCTAAAGAATAATAAGGTCCATATCTTTTAAAAATTATATGACAGCTTTAAAAGACATGAGTAATATTTAGAGACATGGTTTGAATATTTAAATATTGTCTTCAACTTTTATTTTAAGTTCACTGTTGGACAGCTTCTTCATATGCGGATCAAAGATTTGTGTAGTGTTTTTGACCCTCCTAGTGTGGTTCCATCATATCATTTTACTGTGAATAACAAACTGGCAGTTTGAAACATAATTAATTCACTTCATCTTCAAGAAATATCCTGCCTTCTTATTCTACTTGAATAAGACACGGAGAGAATTTGTAATATTAAAGATATAGTCATAGATGTAAACCATTATGGCAGTGATATATTACTGCTACTGCTACTGCTACTGCTACTTCTACTGACTATTATTTTCTTTAGTGAGCTTTGTACATGTTAGGGTCTAAAAACTTTCAGAATTATATAGATCAAGTTTTTATTTTTTTTCCCCCGCTTTTCTGTGTGCATTAGAATTCAGAGAACCTGTAACTGGTTTCACAAATTAGTGTCCTAAATTCAAAATTCCTGAGGAAATCTTTCCTGGAGTTGTAAGCTGAATCTTAGTGTCTCCCCCTGAGGCTGAAAACTGATCAGTCAATATATGTCTTGTAAGTCACAGAAATCTTCTATTGGCAGTTATTGACTGGTGTGGTTTGAATCAGATTCAATGGAACAGAGAGACAGGAAAAAGATAATTGGTATTATTGGCACTCAGAATACTGATCTCTCTGACAAAAGTACAGCTTCTTTGGTGCAGCGTAAAAATGCTAATATCACAATCCAAAGGTCCCCAATGAGCCATAATGGGCAGAATTAATCTCTATGAGCCATTTTCTGAGACTTTCTACATATTCATGTTTGCCCTTGGTTCACATTTTTAGATTATCTTTGCAATCACATAATGAAAAATGTTTTTAATAAAAAGAGAGAAGTGTTATTCTGTACAGAAATAGAGACAAAAAAAAAAAAAACTACAACAAATGTTTTGATTGTAGCACTTCAGAACAGTTTTTTACAATAATGGACAGATTGCAGTAATAGAAACAAAATTGATATATGCTTGCAATACGATTTTCTAATAATAATTTTCTAGAATATATTGGAAAATTAAGAAATATTCTATGCTATCATTTCACACCTTTTTTTTTGTCTGTGATACATGTTTCTGTGATGCATTTTCCTTAGGAAAAAAATGTTTAATTTAGATAAACCCCCCTGAATATTAGTATCAGAAAGAAAAAATTGGTCTTATTGCAGCTGCCAGATTGTCTCCAGATTCAAATATATTTTCGTACAAAGTAAGATGCAAAACACCTATAGAATTAATATGCCAGTAAAGCTTTTATTGAAATCATTAGAACATATCTAGCTCTCTAAACCTATCTACAACCTTTTTATGAAGGCACAGTATATCCAGAGATATAATTCAAGTATTTTTTTTATTTAGCTAATAAAAATGTCTACCAAATAGACACTGATAGTGACAAAGAGAGAATAAAATAGGTTGGAAATTATGTTAGAGATCCATATTTAGAATTAATAACATTAGGGTAGTCTCATATGTATTTATTTTTTAGTATTATTATCTAGATTTATAATTCATAAAGAACCTTGTTTTCTTTTTTTTCTTTTAAAAAGTGATTAAAGGGCTGGAATATAGACAGAGTAAGTCTTTATTATGTCACATCTGCATTTTGAAAGGTTTCTTGAATAAATTATTACATGTAAAAATTTCCTGTGATAGAAAAGCAAATGTTGAATTTTGAATTGGCATCAGACATAATTTATTTCATTTCACTCTGTCTTACTGGCAGTCTATGTCTCTTAAGAACAGGGAAATGAGAGCTGCACGATAAGGTCTTGGCCATGTTATTGGCGGGTATTTAGTTCTTCTTTTAGCCACAAACTAACTCTTGGTAAAAGCAAATGACAGTGGAAACCAAACAGAAAGAGAAGGAGTTGTGGAACCAAACAAAAAATAACTTGACCAACAGTTTTCTCTATTTCTACTCTTTATTTTTTTACCAGTGTCTCTTTAGTGAGTATCAGTGCATAAACATTTATTTGCTCCTACCAATAAGATATACATTTTTGTCATTTCTTTATTCTTTCTTTGTTCAGATTTTAGAGAGATACAAAGGCTACCTATTTATTGGAACTCAAATGTGCTTGGTAGAAATCAGGCACCTGTTTTGTTCTGCTGTGTCAGAGATAACCATGACTTATTTTTAGTTTTGTTTTAAGACTGACCAGCTTTGAAAATACTTGTTTTTATCTGCCTCCAGTTTTATTTTGTATTTTAAAAAGGGATAGAGATTAATTTGTGCACAAACTCCTATCTTTGCCAAAGATTTCAGATTAGTGTCTTAGCTTTTCACCTTTCATATTCTGCATATTGGACATTGCCATTAAGGCACCTTGTAACAGTTTTGCAGAACAGAACAACTGAAATGTAGGGGGAAAATAAAAACAACAAAAAAACCCCTTCAAAACTGCTTTGTGCTCAGTTTCCTGGTCACCTGTGGCTGTGGAACAAAAAGTAAAAATCTCCTTATGTGCCAGATTTCAGTTTACATGATACTTCTATATTTCCTGGAATCTCTAACTTTTGAACACATATCTACTGGCCAAGCTACTCAAGAACTGAAGATAACAAAAGTCCTTCTGAAATAAATTTTACAGATATATCATTTTAGTCCAAAAGCATTGTCTTGTTGACATTATAGCCATGCTATTTTTTCATATTCAGAAACACAAGCTGAGTACTTACGTGATTCATACTTTTCCTTCACTTATATTTCTGAAAACTAAATAATATCAACTATAAATTTTTTTTTAAAGGAAATATTTTCTAGTTGGTTGATATCTTTCTTGAAGATTCAGGTCAAATTGACACAGTTTTGCAGTTGAGGTCTCATAAATGTTGATTAAAGAGAAAAAATGTCTCCCCATCTGTTGCAGACAGATGTATGCTCTTTTAAGACGCCTGACTTTTTCAGAGAGGTGACTGATGATTTGTGTTCAGCTAGTGCTCTATTATGACATCCAGCTCCTCTTTTAGAGAGCTGTTACCTGACTAGCTGTCACTCATTCTGTAACTGAGCAGTACATTACACCTTTCAAAATGTAATGTCCTATTTAATGACACATTTCTTTTTCTTTTCTTTTTTTTTTTTTTCTGCTAAGGCAATCTCTCCAATTCTTCAAGAAAGAAAACTGAAGAACCGATAAAACAGATTTGCCAAAAGAAGTCTTTTAGATTTTTTTTTTTTTAATAATAGTTGTTTGGCACATGACAAAAGTATATTTTAAATGCCTAAAGTCTTTACAAATTAGAAATAAGTAGACCAATTATTTAAAATACTCATTATTAAAAGGAATAAAGGGACAGCAGTGATAAACCTTTCAATAAGTGCCAAGGAAACATATGCAAATGAAATACAGAGAGACTAAGTAAAATTTGACTTTGAACTTTGGTTTTAATATAGTAAATTTTTTCTTGGTTTATATTTACAACATCTGGAAAAACAGGAGCAGAAGTGTATTAGGATAAATCAGCTATTCTGATAGATGGCATTAGCTAATATTTGTTCAGGAATTTTATTATCTGCTTATCACAAATGCCAAATTTGCCAAATGGTATAGATTTATAATACAAGCAGGTGTGGCAGTTTTTATTATAAAAAAGTAAGTCACAACTTAAACAAAAATATAAATTTATACTTTTCCTCCATTTTTTTCTTTCAACTTCTCATGCATTTTGATATCCAAATAATAAGTTATGCAGACAGATCAAAGACCATGACTATGTAATGAGTTTATATGTCTGTGAGTATGTATGCAAATAAAAGAAAAATTTAGGTAGCTCATACTGATAGTGGGGAAATTAATATTTTCAGATAGTATGTTTATAAATGAAAAAATCAGATAATGAAAGTTAGTTTCTGTTTCCAAATGGTTTCAGGTATGCCATAGCTGGCCACAATGATTCTGATTAAAAGTGCTCTTATTCTCAAAATCCAAGAGATCATGTTGTGATAGTTATGCTTATGCCATTCTACTGCTGCATGTGCATTTAAGCTATATAACTATAAAGAACAAGAACATGTTGACATCTCATTTTAGATTAAGCTTTTTATAAGGCACGCCTATCTGTGTCTTATTTAAGACATAGGAAAGAGGAAAAACAGTTTTGTGACTAAATGGCAGATTTTGGAAACAAAGGCCAGTTTGCAGCTTCTCATATCAGATTAAAGGATGAACTCTGTAACTGTGTTTCAAATATATAGACAACAAGGGGGGTTTACTATAAAGATGGTACCGTGATGTTACAAGTACTGATACTTATAGAAGATTGTAAGCTTGTTCTGCTATAGAAATGCAAGTAGTCATCACCGCTAATCACGGTACCATGGAAATGGAAGTAAAGGTTAACCAATATATGTTAGAGAAATACAGTAAATTTAAATTTAAAAATTTAATTTGCTAAGGCTGTATCTACTGTTATTTTTAGGACTCCTGATTGCAAAATGGTAACTCAGCAAAAAGAAATCAAAATCTTGTTCATGGACAAAGAGGAATCACGTAGAATGTTTAAGTAAAGCCAAGAATTAATTGTTAGTATAATAGAGATCTTAACAGTTAAATTAAAGAAAAAAATATTAGTATACATCTAATTATTAGAGAAAAAGAATAGTGCATACAGAAGTCTCAATATTTACTATATATGGTATATTTAATGTTTATTAGATACTGGGGGGTTTTTTTCTCTGTTACACCTAGAGCCAATTTTGGCCAGTTCCACTACATTTCTTGACTTGTGGTGAGTGGTTTATAGCTATGGGGTATAGCTCTTGTAAAAGTGATAAAAATCTCATTCTAATGGAATAACAACTTGCTATAGTTATCTGTATAAAATTATGGTTGTACTTTGCAAAGATAAACAAAATTAAACTAGCCGTAGAGACCTGGTCGATAAGAGAAATAATTGTCATAGAAATGGAGTAAAACAAAGCTGCAGCTCCCCACAAGAAAAGTTCAGAAAGGGAAAAATCTAATAAACACCAATCCTGAGGTCTTGAAAGTTCAGTGCAAATATCGTGGCTTGTTACTAGGAATGGCAATACTGCATTACAGGGCTAGCTGGTCACAAGATAGTGGGGAACCAGGCTAGAGCAGTGAAGTCTTTAGTAATGGAAAGTTACTCTTGGAGACAGGGCATTCTAGTGGTGGTTGGCTGTATTGAGACTTACTAATAGGCAGATGTATTTAAACTTATGCATATAAAAAAGCATTCATGGTAGAAATAAATGACTGGTTTAATGATATTTGCTTCTGTCACAGCATATATTAAATGGATGTAAGGTTTTGTATGTTACAGCTAAAGGATGACAGCAAATACTTATTTCTCAGAAAGGAGTCTTTGTGAATTATTTTGGATTGATCACTGCATTGTAAAAAATGAACAACCTCCCAAACCTAGTGCAGCTGTTAAACATATTTGTTTGTCTGTATGCATTATTTGACCACGTGTTAGTGTACATTGACTATGTGTGATTTTTTTTATTTGTACACGTAGGAAAAACTATTGTGTTTGGTGATACTAATTAGTTATATTCTGAAGTCCAAAACGGCTATCTGCTAAGTGTATCAGAAAATCTGTTGCATTTAGTACTATGCTTTCAGTGTCCATGTCTCAAGTGACCACTGAAACAGTTTGCCCAGAGGAACACAGATCTCAGTGGGAATGAGCAGGTGTGTGTTTTTCAAGGCTTTAACACTCATACACGAAATCCAATACCATGCCCACAATGGGTTTGATTCATGCCTGCTTTACATCTTTTCATCTACAGTAGCATGTTTTAACAGGCCTGTAATCATCTGTGCCTTAAGTGACTGTCATGCATTTAACCACGTTTCTATTTCAGCTCGACTGAGTGTCAATCTCTTCCAAGATGTAGATGATCTGTATTTTGCATCAACAGGTGATGCATCCTGAGCAGAGCAGGAAACTGTCATTCCTCTGGCTGCACTCCATGTCCAATATCAGTCATAAAAAAACTGTGAGATGTTGAAATAATTAGAAGAAGGTGGGAAGCCCAATGCTGTAATCAAATTTCCTTTTATCATCTCATTAAATTCTGAAAGAAAAATTTGCAGACCCCACAGAATCAACCTCACTCAGATTGATTTTCTTTCTAGTTTTGTTAAAAGCCAACATGATTTTTTAAACTGTCTAAATTTTTTCAGCAACTGGGAAGGAGAAGACAAAAACTTAATTCATTGAAATTTTGCATAATGTCACACACCATGGCACAAAACTTGGATGCTATATGATTGCATGACTTGGAGTTTCTCAGATGACTGTGACTGATTTCTGTATTTGTTTGGATTTTTAAGTATGTTGGGGTACATCCGAGTTCGTAGTTTTGGTCTTAATTTGGTTTTGTAAAGTTCTATGATTCCATGTAACTGAAGTAATAATACAACTCTTTGTACTATGAATAAAAAGCATTTTGTGACAGGTAAATAAATAGGTGAAAGATTATTTGTAATTGAGAGTGTGTGAACAAAACATCAGAAGATCTAAATGTCTTTTGGCTTGCTTTTTATCACTATATTTCAAAGAACATTTCAACTATTTTTGTAGAAAGGAGGTTTATATGGTGGAGACAACCCTTTGCTTCACATATTGAAGCAATTTTGTTTAATTTGTACCTAAAATACATATTTAATGAGGATAGAAAACATAGTTGTATAAAATGCAAATTAATTTTACAGTTCTGATTTTCAAAATAATAATCACTAAGATTGTTTCACTATGAAACAACTTGTGTAACCTGATATAATGTTAAACAAATATCTTCTTCCTGATATTATTACAGAGTGTCTCTCCTTTCATATTTTTCTTTAAAATTGCATAGGCAATTGTGCCTGCAGTCTTAAGTACAGTTCTTTTGTTAATTTCCATTCATGGCAGAATTGGACAGTTTACATCATAGATCTTTTATTATTCTTTTAGTCATTTAAGAGTGTCCTTCCCTCAGGAGGAGAAATGGAGAGGAAGATGTGAGCTTTTCCTCCTCGGATTCAGGGATAAGGCTTGTGGGAATAATTCAAAGCTGTGCCAGGAGAGGTTTAGACTGGACATCAGGAAGCATTTCTTTACATGAGGATGGTCAAACAGTGGAATAGGCTTCCTAGAGTGGTCCTAGAGTATGCCCCAAGCCTGTCAGTGTTTAAGAGGGTTTGAAAATTGCCCTTAATAATATAAGTTAACTTTAGATCAGCCCTGAAGTGTTCAGGCAGCTGGACAAGATGGTTGTTGCAGGTATTTTTGTACTGAACTGTTCTGTTCTGTTCTATCCTATTCTATTCTATTCTATTCTGTCTTTATTATTCTACACTATCCTATCCTACCCTGTCCTACTCCTATCCTACCCTGTCCTACTNATAGGCTTCCTAGAGTGGTCCTAGAGTATGCCCCAAGCCTGTCAGTGTTTAAGAGGGTTTGAAAATTGCCCTTAATAATATAAGTTAACTTTAGATCAGCCCTGAAGTGTTCAGGCAGCTGGACAAGATGGTTGTTGCAGGTATTTTTGTACTGAACTGTTCTGTTCTGTTCTGTTCTGTTCTATTCTATTCTATTCTATTCTATTCTATTCTGTCTTTATTATTCTACACTATCCTATCCTACCCTGTCCTACTCCTATCCTACCCTGTCCTACTCCTATCCTATCCTATCCTATCCTATCCTATCCTATCCTATCCTATCCTATCCTATCCCATCCCATCCCATCTCATCCCATCCCATCCCATCCCATCCCATCCCTGATGACAAAGTCCATATTATGTGTATTGCTATAAGTTCTTGTCTTAAGGCAAAAAAGGTCACCAATATGTCATTGAGCATAGAACATGTCAAAGAACATTTATTCCACTTTAAATTTTGTTTTATCTTGTTAAAATTACATTTAACATTTCAGGTTTTAAAGACTTAATATAATTTCTTGGTCAAATATTAAAAAGTGGCTTTAGCCCTCAGGGATATTTTGTGATTTGCTTTTATTCTAATGTGCTAGAACACAGTTTTATCTTGTTTTTTCAAGCTCTTTGATACAATGCTGTTATTGTTGGTCAAGATAGATCAGTTTTTTGAGGATTAAACCTGAACACGATTTATCAAAATGCTTCCCCCAGCCCCCAAAACTGCATTGCAAAGTCTCATTCTTCATCTCTTCGAGATAAAATTATATAATGCCTGTGTCAGAATTTATGCTAAATATAAAAAATGCATGCAGTGCTTATGCATTGTTATAGAAATAAAAGAAGAAATTGTGGGAACATCATAACACTGAGTTTTTAATTAGCTAAAAAAGGAAAAAGGAAATATATAACTCCACCTAAGGCTTTTTGGTTTGCAGGTTAATTGACATGCAAGTCAAATTTGAACTGTTCTTGTATGTTAAAAACTGCTTTATTTGGTCAGCTTTATTTGGCCCAGCTTGTCTGAGGTATGGTTAACATTGTATTTAATTTTCTATACAATATTTCTTCATGTTTCTATGTCAGTAAGAATTTCAACAAGAAAATAACTGAGCACACATCTTTGGAAGCAAACTAATATTTAAAACTGGTGCAAAAGACTTTAAAACACATCTTTAAAGATATTCTTCCTTTTTTCCCCCCTACTATTTTACTGATAACACATTTTGCTATTGAGTAATTTTTTTTTTTTTTTTAATGGAGTAAATTACTTATAGGTTTTACACTGATTTAAAAGTAAGTCATATAATACTGCAGAGGGAAAATTGCACCTATCCTTAACTAGTATTCTCTTTACATTTTAATGGCGTTTTTACATAATCTCCTCATTTAATATTCGTTACAGATGATGTCTTAGCAAACTGACAGAAACTGTTCTGTTTACCCATTTATAATTTGAATTAGAGCCAAATAATGACTTCCACCCAAATGTGTTCTTACAGGGCACTATGACCTGCATATTTGAGCAGATTGCCATGTGGTTTTGATACTAATGACCAGAGATCATCCTCACTGATTCTGGTATATTTTTTATCAGGTCAAGAACAATACAGGTCAAGAACAGCTCTACTCAAGTGCTTACAAAGGCAAAGACATAAAATCAAGATAGACTATAAAAGAATCAGTTGTGTAATCATTAAAGTCAATCATATTTACCACTTTCTCTTAATACAGATAAACCTCATGGCACAGGATGAAAATAAATACATTCATTATCATTGAGATGCAAGGGACATTTTCAACATAAGTATAGGATTTGAGAAAGCACATTCAGGTGTGGGAGATTAGATTTTAAAGCCGAGGCAGGTAGGCTTTTACTACCAAAAAGATTAAATATGTAATTAGGTTTTGTGTTGTTTTTATTTTTGGACATTTAAACCATGAGAAGCATTGCTGAACAAGGTTCAAAATGTATGTGCTGTCATCACTAACATTATTTTTATGGCTTTTGGAAGAAAGGATTTTGTTTTCTCACCATGATCACTAAGAGAAGATTAATATTTACTATAGCTGAATGCAAAATATCTTCATAAGTAATTTTATTAGAAGTAATTTTAATGTTTCAATTCTCCTGTATAGTTGTGGTGGGTTGATCTTGTCTGGCTGCCAGGTGCCCACCAAGCTGTCTTCTTTCTCCTCCTCCTCATCAGGACAGGGGGAGAAAAAGCTCATGTGTCAAGGTAAGGACTGGGAGATTGCTCACCAATTAGGCAAAATAGATTCAGCTCGGGTAAGTTTAATTTATAGACAATTAAAAATAAACTATGATGGTGAGAAACAACAATAAAAAATCTTTCTCAAGTCAAACTCTTCTGCATCCTTCCTGACTGAATGGTGAAGGAGTGTGGAAATATGAGCTGCAGTCAATTCATTAAAAGCTCCTCTCTGCCACTCCTTCTTCACACTTGTTCCCTGCTCTATTGCACGGTCTCTTTTTTGGGATAGCAGTTATTCATAAACTGCTTGAATGTGGGTCCTTCCTCCTGCAGGCTGCAGTTTATGGCTCCTTTCCTTTTTATTTTTTCTTGTATAAACGTAATTGTAAATTGCAAAACTTGCTATCACATGCTAAGATTCTTGTTACTTCCTAGACTGCAGGTTGAATTGAATTTTAGTTTATGAAAATAATAATAATAATATTACAGGGAATTATTCAAAAAACAATTTGGTTATTATTTCAAAAGTACACTTGGGCCAACAAAGCATGTAGTTGTATATTTTAAAAATACAGTAGAAAGAAAAGCTTAGAAGAAAATGCAACTTTCAAAGTCAGTTTAAGTTAATCTGTTAATATGAATGCCAAAATTTCATATTCATAACTACTTATTATTCATAATGTAAACACAGGGAAAAGTTATTTGCATCTTTTTAGTCAGAACGAAGTTAACCTCAATGTATTTAAACTTTGTAGTGTATAACATTACCTAAAAACTGTCCAGATTTATGTAAAACCTTGGTGTCCTGACAATGCAATATCCATGAAGTATTACTGCACTTTTATTACAGGGATATACATTCATTCATAGTTCTCTTATTCTCATCATGTATATAAAAAAATTTTGTATGTATAAATGTATGCATAAGTAGTTTATATGTTGTAACATTTTAATTAAGAGTTTTTCCCTATGAAGCATGTGTTTTCTTATTACACCAAAGATATAATTTGTTTGTCCATCCTCAAGTATCTGTTACTGTCTCAGATGCTGAGGTATTCAAGATGTTGCAAGCTAGGCCAACGTGTATGACATAGGAAAATCCATATCCTTCTAGAGAGGCAGTTAGAAGTCAGACAAGATGCAAAGACATCTTATATGACGGAAAATATCTGAGTGTGGACAGCTGAATTTAGCCCAAAGAACGAAACACCAAATGCTGACACACTGCTTTGTTTTTCTCTTAAAATTCATTTCCATAAATACAACCTTTCATTAGCACAGTAACATACCTGCTTCATCAGAGTTTCTAACTTGGCTCAGTATGGCTCAGACCTTTCCAGTCTCTATTTTAAATGGCATTAAACAGTAGTTGAGCTCTAAGATTGCATACATTTCTAGCAAATTAATTTAACTGTCACATTGTATTTTTCTGAGGCATTTTCTTCTATAAATATTTTGGCATTTCCTTGTACCTCTGGAGGCTTTCCAGTATTCACTTCAATTGCCTTTTTGCACCATACAGTGTGATGGCAAGATCTGTCACCCTTCTAAATGAAGTAGTTTGTGTTTTTGTAATTATGCCATAATAACAAGAAATCAACAAGCTCAAGTACTACTTCTCAAAGAAAACAGGTGTTTATGGACCTTTCTGCTACTGTTGACAGACGGTTAGTACTGCAAGAAATTATCTTTAAAATAAGTTTCATAGTGTTAGAATGCATGAAATAAAGGATTTACCTAATATGTTCAACCAAAAAATAATACTGGACTTACAACTACTTAGTTTGTATGGATTTCTCATAGTTAATTTTTTGTTTAAGGTCACGAGTACAAATCTGCTTTGTTATTTTGTTACTTTTATCTCCTGGTTATTCCGCTGACCCACATGTCATTACAAAGGTGTTTGAATTCCCTCAGTGAATATTGTACAATGATGTTGGGACACATAGAATTCATTAATTTTTTTTTTTTTTAAAGTTTTCTGAAATTTGAATATTTGCCATATTTGGTTCATGTTTTACATGAAGTTTAAGCAAGAAGAATTAAAATGTCAGAAAACTCTGGAGGCATTATGCTGCTAAATAAGTAATTTTAAAGGACTTAAAATTAATTGCTTTAAGGACTACACAATAATAGTAGAGCTGAGATTTAACACTTCAGATTCCTACATAGGGCTCTGTCTAGAGAATAGTTTGTGTATAGATGGGTGTGTGTCTTTGATACTTAAACACTTCTTCGTGTAGAACTATTTCATGTGCTCTATCAAGCTTCATATGCACCTTGAATTAATTAATAAAGTAAGACAACAGTCAAATGGGTTAAGCGAAATATGTTTCTCCTGCTTAAATTTTTTAGGCAAAAAAATTTGATGTGCTCATTTAGTAAGTGTTACTCTCAGTTTTTATTTAAGTCAGAGTTCTTATCTGGTAATTCATGTGTTCTTAGTTTATGTGTAATTTGTTTTTAACAAATGCTAGCTGGAGCTTTTAATTTTCAAATTTAAAGAACAGTATTTTCAGACCTTGTTTTGAACAACAAATCTAAAAGTATTTCTTTAAAATATTTTGAAAAAGATTTTCAAAGATACAATAAACACAACTGGAATTATTTTTCATGAATGGCAAGTAAACAGATGCATGCTTTTTTTTGCCTTCTTTTCCATTGTTCAGTTAAAAAAATGGCATAGTGTTTCTTTAAAGCTTATATTTCCATATTTGTTTCCTACTGACAGTTGGAGTAGCAGCAGGAGCAAAAATGCAAGCCATATATTTGGCATTTTCCTTTGGCAGAAAATGAAAAATAGATCATCCTACTATATCAGAGAGTTGTCTAAAATTGTCCAAAAGTGATAAATTCCAAACTTTTAGTGTGAACATATGAATAATTATCTCCTCTTGTGATTCTGATTTTTATTGTTTTAATTTTATCTTTCAAACCGAAATCAAATTGATTGATAATTCATTAAAAATATGGCTCACATAAATGTGAAATATTCATTGGGCTTTGGTATTTGACCTAAAATTTAAATTTTAATGCTGTATATTATTCTGTGTACTTAGAAATGGCAATGTGTTTGTATACATATTAAACCAACCAAAAAGAGAAGGAGGAAAATGTTTCAATGGTTAAGATGGTAAAGTGAAATTCGACATGATGTTTAGGCACTATAGCTGAAGATTAAAATCCAACTTGGCAACAAGCTGCTTCTCTGACTGAGTAACAGATTGTGGCAGCTCTATTAACTCTGAAATCATCATTATGGGATTTTTTTTTTTTTTATGTTTCCCTCTACAGAAGAAACAAAACTGTGCTTAAAAATGTGCTCATTCCCTAAGTACATGATTAGTAATAGGTTTATTTTACATAATCAACGGTTATCACTAAAAATGGCACTTCATAGTATCAAGAAATTTATTTTTCTCATTTTTGTAATTAATTCTCTGTTTTTTATACTTTTAGCTTCCAGCCACTGTATGTCCGTTCTTTCTATCTATATACATCATCAGAAAGTTCTTCCTTATAGGAGTAGACTAAGATTAGTGTCAAATCACTTCTTAATTTTTACTACATAAACAAAATGAACTGATTTTTCTTAAGATTGTTATTATTTTTTTCTTCTAAAGATCTCAAATTGTTTAGCCTTAAGTGACTTGCTGAGGAAGGGCTATGTTGGATATGGCAAGTACATTCAAAGTTATCTATGTTATCACTGGCAATCCAAAGAAAGAAAGGCTATGGGGAAAAGGACAATCTGTGTTTACTTACCTGAGAAATGTTCCAGGCATGGGGCAGTCACCTGGTGATAGTCATTATAAAACAAACTGTTGGATTTTTTTATTATTATTTGTGATTTTACTTTTTTTTCCTCCTTATTTTAAAATGGCATCAGCACTTTTGGTTTTACATTATTACTATTATATGATATATTATTACTGTTATTTCCTTCTTATCTTTGTTTCATTTCTACCAGGTGTGGTTATTAGGTTAATTTTCAAGTCATTAGTGGAGTCTAAAAGGAAAATAAATTCCTGAGAATGAGAAATATAAATTATAATGTCAATATTGAAAAATAAGCAAATTTCTTTTTATAATTGCTTTTAAAGTAACTGCAATTGTTGGATAATGGTAGTACCAAAAGCCTTCAACTTTTCTTTAAAATCATGAACAGAATAATCCAAGTGTTTTCAATAACTTTGCAGTCATTCAACAAAAACTGGAGGAATTAAAATTTTGCAGACCAGGCCCTTGTATTTGGCATAAAGTTTATTTTGTCTGGTTGGAGCCTATTTCAGCCTGGTAGTTGAGAGTTATTCATTTTGCATCTTATTAATTGCAGCTGTACCTATGCCAAATTACGAATAATACTGCTGGGATAAACGGTTTACCTTTTTTAGGGGCTTTGAGGAAAAATAAATGACTTTATTTATAAAGGCATATGAAAGAAAAAAAGTTATGCCATCTTTCACAATTAATCACACATAAAATTTGTGCATTAGAGTTACCTAGTTTTACTACTATTTGTAGTAATTTTTTAATGTTTCCTCTTCCTCTGGATTTTGGCTATAATTACAATGCCTCTTAAAACTTCAAGAAATATCGCTATAGGAGGGGTGTGCTAGGGAAAGAGCAGAGTTTTGAAAGTTTTAAGGAATACTGGATTCTTCTATGTGTTCTCTAATACTGGTAACAACTTTTGACATTGCTTCTATATTATGCTGTTCTTTAAGTGAAATGGATGCTCCAAACCTTGGTTTAATGCTCTACTTTAAGAATTTGGCTCCATTATTCTAAAAATTTAAAAAAATATTTCGGAATATGAAAGACTATAGCAGTACTTCCATGTTTGCATCTATAGCAATGATTTCTTCTGCTTTCAAATCCCTTTAAGCATGAGGTGTCCATAAAAGAAACTATAGCGTAAAAAAATTTTGAATGTTCATGTTACTTTCAATGTTTACATAGCAGAAGGGAGAAGATGCAAAGTAGGAAAATACTCTAACATTTGAAGGAAAATACTGTTACATTAAATACTGTTATATTTGTCAACGACATGGAATAACTTATGACAGCTGCAAACAGCTGCCATGAAAAGCCTTTATAACGAACACATTTTCTATTTATTATTTTAAAATTTCTAATCATGGATGCTCAGGACTATTGTATTTTCTGATTTAATGTATGGCACTGTAGTTTTACTCAGGCAACAAATTGTCTCACTGTATTTTCTCATCTTCAAGAGATGTTCCTTCAACCAGGCCCTGGTTTTTTATTGTTGTTGTTGTGGGTTTGTTTGTTTGTTTTTGTGTGGTTTTTTGTTGTTGTTTTGTTGATTTGGGTTTGGTTTCTTTTTTGTTTGGGGTTGTTTGGTTTTGCGGTTTGGGGTTTTTTGGGGCAGATAAGATACATTTCTACTAGTAAATTTATGCTGTTTTGAAGTTGTTTGCTTGATCTGCTGGTAAATATAATGGATATGTAATGGGGAGTTTTCATTTCTTCTTGCATCTTAGAACAAAATTCACTGCTCTTACTTGTTACTTTCTATTTACTCTACTTAATGCATATATTTATAACATATATAAGTAATAGTAAAATAGGTCTTAGTAGCAGGGAGAAGAACATGCACACCTAGACATTTTGGAGATGTGGCATTGCCATGTGCCCTATTGCTTCTTCCAGGCAGAATGTCCATACAGGCATTGCTACAACTCTGGTGCTGCCTTTATCCGTTGCTTGCAATAGCAATTATGCCAGCAGAAATACAAAGTATGGGAGTATCCAGGGTAAATGAAAATGTTTCAAATTAAAAAAGTAATTATGACAGATTCACTTGCGGAATTTTTGTATAGGTACCTCCTTAGGTGTCTCATATTTTTAAGCTTTTTCTTGTTTTCACAGTCTATTTATTTAATAAGAAGTAATCATTCTGAATTGCTTATAAGGGAATTTTGTCTTGTACCTTTCAGAAAGGAAATAGGATCATTCTTCTGTAACAAGAATGTAACTGATCATACAGAAATAAATAAAATATGTTTGGAAGCAATTTTCATGTTTCCAGTTTTTCTAAATGAAAATGAATTCTTTTCTTCATTTAATCTGTTCCTATTAAACATATGTAAATGGTGATGATCAAATTAGTATTACTGGAATTTTTAATTGCAAAACAAAATTGAATCTGGATAAGCACCTCAAAGCTGCTTTTTTCCGCCCTTGCTATATGAACCAATATTGTTTAACCACGTATGTGGTATATTGTGGTATATTGTGATATTATTCAATCCTCATAAGTTTTTCCTATGCTGTATTCATATCTATATCCATACAGAACTGTCTTGCATTCTTCCTCAAAAACAAGCCAAAAAACAAACCCCTGCCATCTAACAAATCTTAAAAATTCTTCTGACGATTCAAAGCTTTATCTACAGACAAATTTTAACCAAATATATATGTGTAAGTATTAGTTTCTCATAGTCATCAAAACTCCATATATTCATTAGAAACAGTATTTCTAAATGGCAGTTTGCTCCACCTTAATACTGGTAATATGACTTGTGTCAGTCTCACTTGACTGCTTGGTAAAATTTTGGAGAAGATTATTCTGAGAATTATTGAAAAACACCTGAAGGACAATGCAGTCAGCATTTCTTCATGAGGGGAAAGTCCTGCTTTTACATGCTTAATTTCCTTTTACATAAGGTAACCCACCTAGTTGATCAAGGGAAGCCAGTGGATGTGATCTTTTTTTGGATTTCAGTAAATCTTTTGATACTGTGTCTCACAGGATCTTTCTGGACAAAAGGTCCAGCACACAGCTGGATAAACACATCATGGGATGGGTGAGCAACTGGCTCACAGGTCAAGCACAAAGGGTGACAGTGAGTGGGGTGACATCGGACTGGTGACCTGTCACTAGTGGGGTTCCACAGGGCTCGATCCTCAGCCCAGTTCTCTTCCACATCTTCATAAATGACTTGGCTGCAGGACTGGAAGGAATACTGAGCAGGTTTGCAGATGAGACAAAACTGGGAGGAGCTGTTGACTCCATCAAAGGCCCTGCAAAAGGACCTCGATAAATTAGAGGATTGGACAATCGGCAACCATAGGAAGTTCAACTTGCCAAAGGAAGGGCAAGAGCTGGATTCTACACCTGTGATGGAACAATCCTGATTGTATGTATAAATGAGAAACTGGAATCAGAGCTGTGGAAAGAGACCTGGGGGACCTGGTCAATGGCAAGTTGAATCTGAGCGAGCAGTGCCCTGGCAGCCAGGAGGGCCAACCGTGTCCTGGGGTGTATCAGGCACAGCATCGCCAGCCAGGCAAGGGAGGGGATTGTCCTGCTCTGCACTGGGGTGGCTTCACCTCTGCTGGGGGAAGTTTTGGTCACTACAATATAAAAAAGACATTAAACTGTTAGAGAGCATCCAAAGGAGGACACGAGCATGGGGAAGGGTCTGGAGGGGAGNATGACAAAAAAGTGCCATTTTCTGTCCGCTGACTGTGAAAAGAGCAATGGTTAGACTGGGTGCTGTTTATGTGTTAAAATTTAGTTTTTATGAGTCAGATTGAAGGAATTTAGGTTAGACCTCTTAACTCTCAACCGTTTGAAGGTCTTTCCAAAAGATTTTATGTGTTAGCATAGAATAACAATTATCATGGAAACAAAGATAACAAGATTTTGTTTAATAGTGTGTAATATATCTTCACAACGTATCTCCCATAAAGGAATGTTTCTGGTCACATTTCCTATATGCCTAGCCAGAACCTTAAAACTTTCATTTATGGTTTATATCCAATTACTTTTTTTTTCTAACTTATTTTATTATTAAAGAGCATTCATATTTGTTTTTAAATTGTAGTGTAAAAGAATTTGTGAGTCTAATCAAATGTATTATTTGGAGTCTAACCAAATGTATTATTTAAATAATACATTGCTATATATTTTCATGGAATATTCTATCAGGTTTCCTCCTCCATATGAAATAATAATTGCATTAAAAGACTTACAGTTGTTTTTCTTGCCAGGAACAACTCTCCTTTTGTGCATCTACATTTTTTTTGCTTTATTTTGGCTTTATTAGTCTTGATTTAATAATGAAATTTTGCATGTTAACCACGGATATAATCTAGGAATACTAGAAGGTACATCAGGAGCAGATGGAAATGTATATTTTTTAATCTGCAGCATATTGCCTGAAATTCCTATGATTGTTGAAACAATGGACCAAGGCATGAAACCCAGCCAGCAGGGCTTTAGGAAAGGCAGATCCAACCTGGTCTTTTAGGTGACCCACCTAGTGGATGAGGGAAAGGCTGTAGATTTTGTCTGCCTGTAGAATTTTCTTTGGATTACAAACAAAAGCAACATAGTACAATGTAAAGGTCACCTGCTCTAGTGGTGTAAGTTCCTCTCTAAAGTTCATTGTACTAGGCTTCTCCAATTCCCACACAGAAACGTGATGGGCTGGCTTTCTTTTTTAATGTTGAGAAAGTTGAAACAACTAGCTTAGCTTGGATTTTTACAGGGCTAAAATTCGATTGAGATGAATTCTGCCTTGATGATCACATAGCAATAAACTTAAGTGGATGGAAAACAGTTTTTTCATGTGTTGCTGCCAAAAAAAGCAGTATAATAAGGCTTGTGCTGAAAGCTCAAATCTCACCCAAATGTTGTTTTTATCCACAAAACAGAAGAAAAATTAACTGCATTACATGAAATGGCTGATGTTGTCTGAAAGTGTACCCAGGAATATCTCCAAAAGCTAGTATGAAAATAAAATGAATAATTCTGTGGAAAATCACTGACTCCCTGCCCTTTCCTGCCAAGTTGTTTCCAGAAACCTTTGTATCAAATTACAAAAAGGTACAATGTCCTAATATATGTATACACATGCACCAGCTGCAACTACTCACCAATACTGAACTCTAAAATTGCTTGTCTTGGAAGTGTTCTTTTATACAAAACTGTCCATTTTCGTACTTTATCTCATGAAATTACAGTTTCGTAAATACCTGTTCAAAGAGTTGTGAGAGATACATTTGTAATTTTCTTGGCAATCCGTGACTAGATATTGTGTGGAATCACAGTTTAATGTTAGTAATTTATGCAAGGAAGTTTGTGTTTTTGAATTTCTGTGCCCTAGCCTCCTCCATCATTTTATGAATTGGTAGTTTATATGTGCTACCTTGTTATTGTATAATTCAACAGATAAGAATGTTTTAATATACTTCGAATACTAGCTATACAATTTTTATATAGCTAGTATGGGTAAAAAAAAGAAAAAATATACTTCTTACTTTAATAAGGAACAATTATCACCAGTTAGTGGTGACTGGCATCTTTAGCATATGATACCTCTAAAGCATTATGGCAGTGACTTGCTCCTGAGTATTAGAAAACACAGAAGTTTCTGCATTTGTGCTCTTTCTAGGTATCTTTCAAAAATAAAAGAAGGCTAACTGAAATAATTATCGCCTCGTGACTTGATTTATAGTAGGCAAATAATTCAACAACGGAACAGGTTAGATAACGTGGATATGTTTTGAAGTAACTGAGTTATTTAATTTTAATAGGTCATAAAGCTTGCTTTTGAAGAGTTTGAACTGGAAAGAGGCTATGACACTCTTACTGTTGGAGATGCTGGGAAGGTTGGTGATACCAGAACAGTGTTGTATGTGTAAGTACACAACTTCAAAAATTTTCCTTGGAAATTTGCTGTCATGTTATTTCTTCTAGGTCAGGATATAGCTACTTAAATTTGCAATTTTAATGTATGGAATTTGGTAATTAATGTCAGCTTAAAATTCAAATACTGTCAAAGAAAGTTGTTCATTACAGAATTCACTCCGAATCCTTAGTAGCATCTTTATAAGCTTTAATATCAGAGACCAAAAACTGCAAATTGATTTTTTAAAAGCAAAAAAAGAAAGCTTCCTTTAAAAAAACAAGAACTACCTGTATAATGCTAATTGTATTCACAAGCAATTAAAGGAATAAAAAATAAAAGGTTTGGATTTCAGCGAACAGATAACACAACTTGCATTAAAAAAATGATTAATTTCAAAATTTGAATATGGAAAATTGGATTTGTGTATAAAATTTTCATGAAAGGACATAGTCCACTTTTCAGTAAATTTAAGCATGCTTTATGGAATAATATAATATAATGTAATGTTGAAAATGTTGGAACTTTAGGTAAATTTGAAGGAAAATTCCAGACTAGGTAGCTACTCTGAATAGACAGCTCTTCAATACTGTCTGGACTAATGGAAAGAATAGAAACCTGTACAGATTAATTAATCTCATCTACCTTAACCATCTAATTTTTGTTGCATATGCTCGTTTTTTTCTTACTGCATGATGAGAGCTTGTGGTTAACAAGATATTTTGGCTATAGCTTTTAGAGGGTTAAGTTATCACACGAATCCTTATCACCAAACACAAAACAAAATTTCAGATTTGATAAATTATCAATGACTGAATAAGAGAAACTAGCATCATTTATGTCATAATAGCATTACTTGACATTGCATAAAAATCTGTTGGATAAAGACAGTATTGAACACATTTGATACAAAGAATCCATCATAATTTTATATCTTGAAGGAGTTTTAATCCATAGAAATAATTGCAATGTTTCCTTTACTTAATTATAGCAAATGAGTGCTCTTAGCATCCACACATTTTATTTTAAATTAATTAGAATATTTTTGCAGGGACAAATCTGAGGACAATAATTTCATTATATGTATTGGTTTAAGAATTTATAAATTTATTAATGGCTAATTTCTGAACTGTGGTACCAAAATTCTTAGAAAACCTCTAGTTTAATTTGGCTTGAAAGGTATGACTGGAAAAGTACTGAATTACTTGCACAATGCTTTTTTTTCTTGGGTTGCAATACCAAGTAGCTGCTACAGAGTAAATTGAATTCTATGTTCTGAGTATCTGAAAAAGAAAAAAGAAAAATGAAAGCAAAAGAAAAAAGAAAAATGAAAGCAAACTAAAAAAACCCCCTGTTTTGAGAGCGTAGCCATTATACTAACAAGAAAAACATGACCTGGGAATGGATTTCCACATCTAAGTTTATTTTTTCTTGCATTTTGCAGACCAGTTGCATAATGCAACTGTCCTTCTGGTGATGTTGATTTAACTACTTGTAACTATGACAAAAGGGTTTGCATTTTTTTTCTTTTTGAATTGGGATACATTTTTGCTCATAGAGATAGCAAAACTCCTCAAGAGTCAAGTCTTTAAGTAGTAAATTTGCTATCCCAAACTGTTAATTCTGTTTGCTACACTGTGCACACTTCATATGTCAAAATTTGCCTGTTTAAAATTATGTGTCAAATTTCTTTTTTTTACCTTTCTATTTGAAGCCATTTAGCCTGTGACAACCTAATCCACATCTATTTTCAATGACTGCACAAAAAATAAAAATAAAATTTAAAAATCTAAAATATTATTTGCTCATATTAATTGCTATTTTTATTCTCTTAAGAAGACAGCACTCCGTAATAACATCACCACCTATAACTTTTGTTCACTCTAATAATATTTTACAGATCCTGTAGCAGACATCCACTTCTGAACCCATTACTGGCATTTCTGAAAGTAGTACAATGTTCTCACTAGAGACACACTTTACTTCTAACCATTTCTTCTGTATGTTTTTCTGACTGAAATAGCAACTGTTTTATCCCTATTACTCCACAGCTCATCCCTTAGGATTACGGTACAGTGTTGGCCCTTCCATCTTTACTGTAAATTGTATGTTTGATGAAAGCGAGGTCTATGCAAATAAATTTATCTGCCTTTTGGGTTGCAAAATTAGCATTACTCTGAAAATCATTTGAGAAATGAAATGATTAATAACTGAAAAACACTGGAATACAGGAAAGCCCAAAGACGAAACTATAGTCTTATAATAATTAATAATGAATCTGAAATTCTATTGAGACAGTGTTCTTGAAGTTATTAAACACTGGGTTGTATCATGCATCATGGAATATGTTATAATTATAACAGCATCGCAGATATGTGCCATTTCACTTGCTTTTCAGAAGGGTCTTCCGTAAATGCAAAGTAACATCCCTCATAAAACACTAGGTCCACTTGTAGGGTATATTATCATGAGAAAGCTCATAACTAAATGTCAGAGTGATTTTCTTACCAAAATTTTTTATTACTTGGTTGTAATAACATCTGTTACATTTAATGAGCTTTGAGCAGCACCTTGCAGTTTCTTATTTGTCCCAGAAGACTGAAGGAGCTTACAGCAAGGGCTTTGCTGGCTAGATTTAATTTCTAAATTTCTCAGGATATCTTAAAAAAAATAATACAGCTTTTCTTACACTCTTCAAGCTTCTGTTGGCAGACCCAATGCCAACATTTCTGCAGAAATTCTGCAGAATATCACTGTAGAATCTCATGCATTTGATTCTAAAACTTTGTAAGTTTTATGATTTACTTTGAATATAATATGCTAAAATAAATATATTTCTAACCTCAAATCTAATTCTAAGTATTTGAATCTTTCAGCTTGGCATAAAATTGTCATGTCACAACATATAAGCCTCAGCCGCATGCAAAATTTTCCAGTTTTCAGGTACCAAAGCCCTCAAGGTTGTAGCTACCTCTTTATTGGGTGCTTTATTGTAAATTTAAACATTGTAAACAAACATTGTATTGTAGACAAACTCAAACCTTACAGTGAGCTCAGTTGTGCCAGGATGCTTATAAACCAGTCATCCTATGAACATTGTAGCTGGCTAAAGGCAGGTGGACCTTTAAATAGGGGACCTTTAAATACTTTGTGGAAAGAAGATTGAGGGAGTTGAGAATCATGATATATAAATGATCTGTCCTAGCACAAGCTTTCCATAGTGTCCAAACTCTCATCCATTAGCAGTTGTCTGTGTAACCTCAGAGCTGGAGCACTGCAGCTCAAGGGTAATATGAAGGAATCCTGATGTTTAAAAAGAAGGAAAAGATAAAGTGTAGACTCTAATTTTTTTTTTTTGGACAAAATTGGGAAATAAATTAGAAAAAGTATTTTAAGTTCATGAAGGAAAGCATTGAGGTCATACAATACCCAATGTACCTTGATGAAGAGCAAATAATTTCAAATCAATTTTCTGCATTTCTTTGACAGTCTAGTTGGCATATTGATTAAGGATCTGTTGGGTTTTCATTTATTAAAGTAATTAATTTTAATATTTATAGTAAACTTTAAAACAAAATCTATTCACCAATGGTTTAATTAAGTAAAGGGGGATATTCCTATCAATTTTATGATTTCTAACAATTGAGTCATCTGTAATCCTTACTTGTTGGAAAATTTAGCGGTCTTCATTGATTATGTATGCTGAGATGTTTAGCTCTGGAAAACAGTAATACTGCTTACTTAATAGTAATCTAAATATGCTTAGATTACTAAGTTTTGAAAGCAGTTATTTCTTATATTTAACAGTTTGGCTAGAACTAGTGACGACCCTTTCAAAATAATTCAATAGTGATAATCATATGTGAGGTGAAGTTTATCAGTTAGAATGTTTCCTGCAATGCCCCGTTTCCTGTCTTGTTTTCTGTTTTAAAATTCTTGTGTATTAAACGCACTGCTTTAGATAGTCTGCTTTGCCTCCAAACACTATGATTCATGTTTTTCTTGCAGCACTTACACTAAAGCTTATTTTTTTTAAAAGGTTCCGTTAAAACATGAATCTTTTAGCTATGTCCTGTACGGAAAAGTATTAGTTTTTTTTCCTTTGATACAAAGAAGAAACTTTACATTAGTGATTCAAACCCAATTGCTTATGTCAGCTATTTCAGTACATAGTACAAACGTCCATGGTAGTAAAATGATTTTTAGTAAACCTTTATCCTTTTCTTCTATTTCTACAAAGTTTGGAAACTTACTGGGTGCTTGGAAAACAACCTACCCTTTCATAACTGGTAAAAACCAACATGTCTGGTCCTGGAGACCATCCTTAATAGCTTGGATCTGGCTTCTTGTGGATAACTAAGCAGAGACCAAACTGCTGCAAAAAATTGCTTTCTCTTAGAGTTGTCTTTTCTGCCCTGTGATCTGTGCAGAGTAGTGAGAAGCTTAGCTTAAGCTTGCCTCAACATTTTTAATTTCCTTCATGTGGAGATGAACAGAGATTCATCTCCACATGAAATGAGGTTAGCACCAGCCAATCTGCCTGAATGGCTGGTCTGCAAGTCTCTGTTCTTGAACTTGCAGATGATCTGATCTTGAGATGATTATAGACTGGGACAAACTCACAGTCAGCAACAGCATGTGTTGGTAGACAGACGTACATTCCCTAAACATTTTATCTGCCCTATCTGCCATCCTAGTTGAAGGATGTAGTTCTATACATTGAGGTATTCTCAGGGAATAAAACCCAAAAAAACCAACAACAAAAACACAACCAAACCAGCAAACACAACAAAAAAACCCCAAACAAAACCAAAACAAGCAAACAAACAAAAACACACCAAAAACCTCCAACAAACACAAAACTACCACCCCCACAAAAAAAAAAAAAAAAAACAAAAACAAAACCAAAAAAACCGCAACCAACCAACCACTCTGCATTTTATTGATTTCTGCTTTT
This sequence comes from Cnemophilus loriae, assembly GCA_013397755.1. Taxonomy (NCBI): domain Eukaryota; kingdom Metazoa; phylum Chordata; class Aves; order Passeriformes; family Corvidae; genus Cnemophilus; species Cnemophilus loriae. Next base: position 390,814 of record VZTF01001496.1, read on the forward strand.
GGCTTCCTTTTTTCATTTTTGGGGAGGTTTTATTTTCTCCCACTTCCTTCCCTTCCCCTTCCAAAAGTCTTGGCCCTCTTCCTGTACCCCTAGATGTGAATCTGAGGAAGTGATTGTATTTTGGCTGATTCATATCTACCATCTATGGATAGAGCGCTGGCATTTTGAAGGAAGATGACTCTGCTTATTTGCTGAGTTTAACTTATTCAGTTGAGGCTTTTTATTTGCTTTTTAAAAATTTTCTCTTTTGTTTTGCTGGCATGCTATAGAGACATTTATATAGCTTAAAAGTATTCCGTCCTACTCACAAAGACTTAGAATTTCAGGGTTCAACTTATCTGTGTTCAGAAATTATCAGTGTAGGTCTCATACATTAATCAGATTACTGAATATAAAGAGAGCCATTTAAGCAGTTGTTAGTCGATAATGCAGTGGGTTTACACATCTGAATAGCCATTGAGAAATTTTTGTAGAAAAACTGCAAGTTTCCAGTTGTCTTTCAATGTATACGTAATCTTTACATTTTCTTTCTTTATATATGTGTTTCTGTAGGCATCTCCTAAACTACTTTTGCTCATATTACTCACTTGTGACTTGCCTTGTGATTTATCTTCCTTTCCTAAGCTACCTATATTATCCATTTAAATAAATGCCACAACTTTATCAACAATTATTATTTTATCAGCAAGAGAATATTCAGTATTCTGACTATACCTAGCATCTCTTTGGACTTGTACAGTCCCCAGTTAATTTGGTAAGCAGCTCAGTTTTCAGACTAAGCAGCTCCTTTATTTTCATTCTTACACAGGTCAAACTGAACAACCTAGCTACATATCACTCTTTCTTGATTTCCTTTCTTATCCAAGCTAAGCACTGTTTGTGTGTTTGCATATGATGAGCTATAATGGATTTAATTGTTTTCCTCCTTTTCTGCACCTACAGTAACATAATAATCAGCTATTTACTAACAGGTCATAACCAGAAATCTTATAGACCATATTAGAGCATACTCAGCCGTTGTAGCAGCAGTTCCAGGTGGACATTCAGTAGTAATTAGTAAGACCATTCTGCTCATATGGGGATTGTGTTTTTTAATTTTATTTTCAATATATCAGAGTAAGAACCCAAATTATTGTAGATACGGGATATACAGTTTCTTGTTTGTAACCTTGATGGAAGACAGAGAGAATTCCTATAACTTGTCTCATGGTTCCTCAGTTCTCACCTTGTTTCTGCTCAGCCACTCCTTTTGTTATGTCATTGCATTTATCTTGTAATAGTATTAATATCTGCCTTATTATATTTAAATGTTTTTGAAATAATCCATACACTGTTTTCTCAAGAAGTTCTGCTTCTGGGACGTCTTATCTTGGTTTGGCACATTATTAGTTTTACTTATGCCTATTTGTTTTGCATAATCAAGGCTGGGGGTTGGAAGAAAGACAGGGAACTTTTTTGTTTGTATAACAACTTTTTTGTTTGGATAACAGTTTAGATAGAGAGATTCTAAAGCCACTTTTTATGTGTGACTTTTCCCACTACTTTTTGTAAAACTGTATACAGATCACCAGGATCTGAATGGTTGTTCAGGACTAGAACCCAATTATGCACTAGTTTTTCACTCTTAAGAAGCAATCTTTTTCGTAATGATTCCTTTTGACCCACAACTTTTTGATACCAGAATTATAGATGTATAAGTGATACTACTGAGAAGCACTGAAGTTTTATGGCGAGATTCACAAGTTTGCCTTATATGTGTTGTATGCTGAACTGTACTTGTCTATACATAGCTATCACACATTACTGTGTGAGAAATAGCAGTTTCCCTGAATTTGAGAGATCAGTGTGAGTCATTTGAATGGAGTAGATGAAATTGTGGTAAGTTCTGGACACAGGCTGTAAGGCATGTAAAGCAATTTCCTTCACTTTTAGAAAGCATGGCCGAAAAGCAATACTCATCTAAACAGGTGAAAACTAATTAATTCATACAGTCACCCTCATCTCTTATAACTTAATTACTTAATGAAAACTTTAGGTAGGAACAGCTTTATTAGAAGTGCTTAATCATTTTTGAATGCAGTGATTCAAAGTATTTTTTTCTATTACTTCACATTGTTCTATTTCATATAGAATAGTTAATTTTATCAAAAAACCGGCTGATCAGAACAGAATTTGAATAGTTTAAAAGCCTATGTTTTGTGGTGGTGGTGGTAATAGTAGTAATAATAGTAATTTATGCCTCTACAAATGACTTTGCCATTTATCCTACATACAGACTCACTGGATCTAGTGTTCCTGATCTTATTGTGAGCATGAGCAACCAGATGTGGCTTCATTTACAGTCTGATGACAGCATTGGCTCACCAGGATTCAAAGCTGTTTATCAAGGTATGAGCTAAATTAACTGTTTTAAACCTATGTTGTAACTTACTTCATTATTCCCCAACAAATTATTTTCAAATAGGCATTTAGTCCTTTCACAAACTTAGAGTTTTGATGCTGTCTCTATTGTCAATTAATGGTTAATGAAGACATAGATTTGCAAATACCTACAAAATAACTGAAAATATTTGCAAGTAAAATGGAAAGCTATCATTCTAATGCTTTTTGCTGGGAGGTCAATAGAAGATACAAATTTCCATCATATTTGAAAGGTCTTAAATTTTACATTCTGCTAACCTGTATCATATTGGATACTATTTGAACATTATTGTTAATATTCTCAGACTTCATTGGGGTAGTTGTAAAACTTGTTTTCATGCCTCACTGAGAATCTTCGCAAACCTAAGTCAAAATTAGTATGTAACGAAAACAACAGAAGAAATATATTGTATGTGACTGTGGAAATTAAGAAGATGTATTAAAAAAATGATCTAAGTTACCCTAGCCTCATTTGTGTTGCTTCTGTCTCAAAGAAATGAGAACCTTTGCAACATAAACGTATTTAATTTTTTTTGACTGTGCGAAGTTTGGTACCGTCTGAGGTTGATTAATTGTATTAAAAATACCTGATATCTCTTAGTATGCATGCATGTATTGAATTTTTTCCATTTTAATAGGTTGTATAGACCTGCAGCTAGAAAGAGCTCTTTCTTATTAACATATGGTATCATTTTCTGTTAATTTCCATGTTAATTAGTTCACCTTAAGGATAAAGGAAAACACTTGATACTATTTTCAGTAGTTCCTTATGGGCACATATGATGAAAATCATTTGATAATAATCTTGTCAAAATTAGTTTTGTACAAAAGATGCTGCAAAACATTGAGAGATTATTCACTGTTCAGTAACTGAAAGTAACTGAATTACAAGAGTGGCAGTGCTTCTTAAATATTTTCCACAAACAGAAGTACCCTGTATAAGTGTTTCATTTCACTTCTAGTTACCTTACTGTTTCAATACCAAAACAGGCAAAATATAGAGTGAAAAGTTATGGAGATGTTAACCTCAAGTTTAGCAAGCTATACATTTACTACACTAAGGGCATTAAGGTTTGCCTGAGGAGGTTTTTAGAAGTAGAGTCTGTGGCTGATGACGTATTGTGAACATTGAAAGGAACTGGAAGGGGAAATATTCCCCAGTGTTCAGCCAACGGAAACAATGGTGTTACTTCTCCACACCAATATTTTTCTACTACTGGTCTCTCCATTGAAGCAGATGGTGATGATAGCAGTTACTGGGTTATATTTCTACCAATATTTTTTCCCCAGAACCATATTTCTTTGGGACTCACTCAAAATCACTATTGGCTATTCCCAGTCACGGTACTGATTGGAGCATGCTAGTTAGATCAACTGTTGTACATTCATAGTTTAAGTTTCTGTGTGCATATATTGCTGGATAATATTTGAGTGTTTTTATTATTATCTACTTTTTTTCATGCACCATGTTTTGGTTTTCTTTAATGTGAACTGATATCAACAAAATAAGGAAGAAGAAGAGAAGGAAGGGGTGATTCTCATGAGAGTGGCAGTGGCTTCCCATGAGAATCCTCCAGAACAACACTACTGACATCTGCAGGGCCATGGACATGAGAATAATCATATGAGAACAAGGAAAATCACAGAGGTTCTTGAAACACTATCCCAATTGCTTAATTGTGATGTTACAGAGCTGTGAACGAATAAGCAGGCGCAGGTCTGTAGCCGTTCTCTGGCTAAGACATTAAGGAATCTTAAGACATTGTGCCACGCATTAAGCCTGGATAGTTACACAGCTCAAGTATATTTTACTGCATGAGTACAATCACACACTCTTTATCTAAATTAATCTTACCCCTTCTTGTATCTTCTGTCATGGTTTCATCTTTTGTACTTCTGCCATTTCTAGGGTCTGTGTTTATTTAGACAATATATTATCTTTAAAAAATCCATTTGTGAAGTACATTAAGTGGAAATAGTGGTTATATAGTGGAGAGAGAGGGTGTTGGCACAAGTTGTGTATCTGACACTTTACACTGTTTCCTCAAACCAAAATTATGAACTTTACCTTCTCATACCTCTATGAAAAAATTCAAAAATTTAAATTATATGTATCAGATGATTTATTTTTCTGCTATAATGTCTTTCTGGTATTTCTAATGTAAATTCAGCTGTTGTGATTTCTGTATTTGTCTAATGATGTCATTTTATTTATGGAGTTCAACCTCTTACTTCTGGGAGCTTTCGGAAAACACCTTAAGTATACACTGTGCATTTTGCAGTAGCAGTAGCATCTCTTTTATGAAGTATATTGTTATCATTTGACAGCTGGATTTTGGCTTTCAGTCTTGTTTTCCAACCAATTGTGAGTTATTCTGTGCTTTTTTAGTTTTGCAAGTTAATTTCAGAATTCTAAAGTGTGAAATGTTTACAAGTTCAAAAGTATAGTAAACGTTTTAAGAGAAAGGTGCATTACAACTTTTTTTCTCTCTTTCATTTCAATGTTCTCATTAGTTTTATTAGAATTTCCTCATCTTTTATTGTTGATGAAACTTTTATCCATCTGCGCTATCAATACATTTCCTGCTTTAGGCTAAGTGTAAAGTTTAAACCTCTATCCTGTCACAAGATGCCTCAATAAATCTCCTTCCCCTTGTTTAGCGGTCAAAGAATCTGTCTAAAAATAGAATCTCATTTTAATTGTGAGAAAATTAATAGATTGTGACATGTAACCTCAAGGACACTGTCTTTGTGATTTGCAGTTAGCTAAAAAGAGGGCAAACTGCAGTCTTTGATAGCTTATACATGTTCTGTAGAGACAAAGTAGAGGACACCCTTATTTGAATCTTTTTTCCCAAAAAGTCATGAGTTTTGCTCAGGTCAAAACTCCCTGGGGTAATATTTTACAACTCACCAACTGCATCTTGACTTTGTATCTATTAGAGTAAAATATTTTTTTATATTACTATTTAAATAGTGTCAAGTTTATAGTTGTTACTTTAACTGAATTTCATCTTACTTTAATTGTTAAGAAAGGGTTTTAATGATGCAATTCACTTATCCTACATTATGAGCATGTTGACCTAAAAATGGCATGAAATGATGCCTGTAGATGAACTGACACACATAACAGATTTTGCCTATGAATAGTAAATTTAATCCTATTTAAGATTTGCCTAAGGGATTAAGAGAGGGACAGGTCTTCCCAAGTTCTTTTGCCTCTTCTTTGGCTCACCTTCAGAAACATGGTAATGTCAGAAAGATGTAGGGCTCTCTATATTCTCACTATTCAAGTTTTTGTAGTCTGCCCTATTAATCAGGTTTCTCGACTGTAGAATGCAGTTCTCCAAAAGCTGGATCCACAAGAAAGATTTCAGACGTAGGTCCTGTAGAGATAGTTCCTGGAAAGAGTTTTGAATACAAAGGAATAGTACTGTACCAGTATAGCTGTATGCAATGGAAGGTGACCTACAGAAACACAGATGGTAAAACAAGTGTTGTTATTAGTTTGTTAACTCCAGGAAACTGACAAACAGCTACCATGTTAGAAAATACAAGAGGTGTCTTGATGTTTTTCTGTCAGTCACACTCAGTGTCATGCATTATAAAGGCAAAAATAATTTAAGCATTACCTATATGTAAGTACATTCTTAATAAGTAAAATGCAAGACACTACAGGCAACCTTAACTTTGATGATAAACTTCCTAAACTGTGTTAGAAGTACATTATTATTGCTAAAATAGAACATTGTTAACCCATACTAAAAAAAAAAAAAATAAAAAAGCTGAAGAATGATGTGAACTTATCATTATTTTTTAAAAAACCCCTATTTTATAGTCTGTATTTGAAAGTCCTTCATTCTCTGTTATAGATCCCAGATATCTTGACAGAATGGTTTAATACAGTTAAAAAAAAAAAAATCCTCTGAAAGCATCTTTTCTGTGAAAAGGCCAGAAATGTAAATTATTCTGTCCTTGAAGAATGAAATATATTGTAATACCACACCTAAGTGTATCAAAGGATCTATACTGAAATCCTCTCCAATTATTATCTATGCCAGTTTTCCTTACCGAAGCCAAGATGACCAGGTGTCACTCCACAGGTCTTCATAAATTAAACAAAATTACATTATGTATTTCACAGCTGATACTTCACAGTAAAACCCACTAACATTTCTCAATGTGTATACAGCACTATAAAATGCTGCTTTAAAATAAAACTCTCAACAAAAAAAATGAGAAGGAAACATTTAGAGAAAAAAAATACAGTACTCAGGCTGTAAGAACAGCTGCCAGAGTTTCAACAATAGATCTGTTTAGAAAGTAAAGAAATTATAAAAATGGACTGTAAGTTTTAGTTATGTTTCTAATATAATTTTTCCTTTTACTTGGGTATTTAGTAAGGTTATGAAAGAACTGTGTATTTTCTCCATACGAGGGACATGTCTGAAATCCTGGTATGTAATCTCCTGGAAGAATACCATAAACATGCCAAATGGTAATCTCGATGAAGGTTGTTGCCAATCTCCCTTGTTGAAATCACTTCAGTCTGAATAAATTTTAAATATGCATTAGAACAGGGCGTGGTATCTTCTGATTACTCTGGTTAAATGGGTTTAGGTTCACCAGAAGTACTTATTTTGAATGAATAAACTAATTACTGTTTTTCTTTAATCTGTAACCTTATTTCCAGTCCTGCCATGCAATGACTCTCAACTCTGACTCTTTTTTTTTCTAATGGTACCATATATATAAAGAACAACATGACATACACACACTTAAACAGATATAACATGCACAAAGTGATGAAAACAATATTTGAATCATCACACCACCACCTTGAGGTCACAGGATGGTCTGGTAACACCAACCAAGTATATTGATATGCTAAGACTATGCTTTTACGAACATGCTTTTTTTTCAGTTTGTTGCTAGACATGGGCTAAAGCAAGGACTTTTTCACATACAATAGGTAAAAAATTTGTAATTAAAGTAATTCTTTATTCTTGCACCTTTTTTTTTACATTAGTTTCCTTCTTGAGCTGTGTTTCTCTTTTGTTTTGACCACAAGTGAAGACCACTCATGCCCAAACTTATCCAGCACATGTGATCTGATGTAGTATTTAGGCAGCTTTGAATCAACAGGAAGCTTTGGTTTATGCCACTTCTTAATACTGATTCAAGCATGCATTTACCTGTTAAGTGGACAAGTTAGGCATAGTCATTGCCATGCATATCCAGGTCAGGATAATGCAGCATGTTGCTATGACAGTAGGCCTTGTAGCAGTATCAGTGACGTTAGGTTGCAGCTGCAGCCAAAAAAAGGACTGATGAGGTGAATAATGTGCCTGAGTTTGGCTTATTCCACTCATTTTATGGGTGTGCCACATCCAAAAATAGGTGCTTTATGGCTCTCAGGATCCAAGGCGGATCGTGCAGCCAGTTGATCATTGGGCTGCTTCCATGCTTGTGGTCCTATTGGCTGTACCACATGACAGAAAAGCAGATGACAGGCAGCTTGAAGTTTTAGGTGTGAATATTTTACAATTTTATTATGCTTGAGATTTTTTTCTCCCATTCGACCCTGTAAACCTGTCAGTCTGATAAAAATAAACTTTTGACTTCCAGCCTTCTTGATAACCAGTATAACAACATCTGTTTTATGGCCTGTTTAGAACTCATTTTTTATTCCTGCTGTTACATGGTTATATAAAGTAATTAAGTTATTTCACTAGCCTATCCTTTAGTTCATAACAGTGTTATAAAATAAATCTGGTGACTCAGTGATATAATTCTAGCATTTTATATAATTTGAAGTTATTAAGAATTCTAAGAGATGTCAGGAAGTATATCAGCTCCTGCAAGCAGCTGAAAATGTCAGGCTTACAACCTTTATTTGTATTGATGCTCAACTGAGCATTTAAGCTTTAAGCTCTTCATTATGTTTGTTTGGAAGAAGATTCTTCTTTCCTCTTGAGACCAGTAGAAAAATACTTGCAAAAACATATTTTGGTTGCTCAGATAAATGTCAGTTATCTTTTTGCATATAGCTGCAGTATTAGTAAACCTTAAATCAGTGCAGTTTTTTACAAAAACCTAACTACCTTATAAATATTATTACACTACCAGTATTGATATAAAACTTTGTTACGGCTTGGACGTCTAATAAAACCTGTGCTGAAAGAAATAAACGGAATTAAGACTTTCTAGGACTCTCAAAATTGGACATGCACGCAGGGAAATCATTATATACAGTGTAATGCTTGGAAAGAAAACAGATATAAGTCATTCAGTGAAAACTTTGAGTTTGTTTTGCTTTAAGCTTTCGTCTCTTTCATGTATTTCATGTATATTAAGTTTTCTTTTTGTATATATTCGTATGTATTATAATTCAGAACATTATTCAGGTGTGTGCTTTTGGAGAACAGGCAATAAATATGTTTCATTTTTTATGTGAATATTTTTATTTATTAAAGCTACTTGGTTCTGTGGGGAACTGTCAGAGAGTTCCATCATAATATTGTACGAATGAGTCTGTTTGTAGTGCTACACAGGGCAGGTTAGATTTTTGGATGGGCAAATGTCAGTCATTTAATTTCTTCCACAATGTATTATCAATCATTTTCAAAAGCTTTCCTATATCTTTGTCTGACCTTTTTAGAGTATGCTGTTCAGATAAGCCTAGAGCAGGCATTTCTCAGTTTCAGAATCCTTGAATTTTCTTTCAAGAAATAAATAGTACCACCAGTAGGTTACTAATAGTGTGAAAAGAGGCACACTATAAGTCACTGATAATTACTGCAGCAGTTTCAAAGAAATTTTTAATAGTGGAGAATGTCTTTACCTGAGTTTTGTATAATGTTTGGGGTGGCAGAACCCACTTTTCATCTATAAAATACACATGAGCTTGAGGAACATAATATAATAGTGATATGCTTTGCATATTTATATATTAACAGGCTGTCGTGGATAAGACCAAATTTCTGTCTGTGCCACAATCCTTTATTAGACAGTCTCAAACAGAAGCTTAGTGAAGAGAATAAAAAGGAGTAAGCATGCAACACCCCATAACTCTTCTTCTCCCTGGTAAATTAACAAAATAACAAGACCAAAACAGCCAGATGGAGTACAAATTTGTTAAGTAAATGATTTTTTTCTTTTTAATTTTTGTATGAATTGTGTAACTCTGCATCTAATGTCCTATTTTTATTAGAGCACTTTTCAGATCTTGATATCATTATGCTCAACTCTGCTCCACAAATACAATCAATATCTGGTACTCATTCTCAATCAGCTTCAAGATTAACATCTATTTGTTCAGTTATGCTGTTTATCAATGTATTAGCCTCTTTTGCTATAGCCTTTAATGCAAAACATTTTGTTGTGCCAATCGTGGACACTGTCAATATGCTGGATAAGAATGTGCATGTTAAAAATAGTGTGGTTTACAGACCAGGTATCAGTGTACATTTTTAGCTTTCTGATTTCATTAAGGATTATCTTTATTAATGTGTCCATTACTTAAACATCAGAATTTACAAAGTAAAAAAAGACAAAGCTCTTAGAAGTTTCCGCATTTGCAGTTTGATTAGGTGCAGCCCCTGTACAGCACATGTATTCTTTCTTAGGTATATGACATGACTGTATCTGGGAAGCTGCCATCCCCCTTCCCCTCCTGGCAGCAGCTGTGTCTGACTGAGGACACATACGTGCATTCATATCTTTTTGGCAATTGATTTAACAGGTTAAGTTTCAACCCTTTGTTTGCCTCTCTTCATAAAATTATTAAACATTTTAACAATGACATGTTGTCTCTGAATAACAGAGAATTGTTATGTTTTAACTCAGCCAGTGAAGATCATTCTGCTAGTCAAACTTGTTTGGAAAGAAGTTTCACGTCATAATTAAACACATTCTGTGTAGCAAACAGCTCAGATATTTTTATTGATTTAATGTTTTACACCTTTTTATCCATGTTCGTTGTTCAGTATGTTCGACCTTAACATAAATGTTATTTCTAGATTGCAATTAAACTTTTAATTTAGGTTTATCATGGCTTTTAAAAAACATTATTAACATTTGATGATTTTTCTCAAAGACTAGGAACAAATTGTAAAAATAAACCTGGCATTTTAAAATAAGATTCTCGTAACATATATATGAGAATTAAGTCTAAGTAACCGATGTTTTGGAGATTTTGTTTGTTTGTTTGTTTGTTTGTTTGTTGTTTTTTTTTACTTCTGACAGGTCTTTCTTTGTACTTTTTTCCTTTTACTGAGAACAAAGAAGAAATGGAACTGAGCAGTTTAATCTAAGTGTTGGAAATATAAATCCTAGTCTTTGCTTCTTAGCAGACACAGCTCAGTTTGAAAGTTTGATACAGTAATTTAATAATTTTAGGCAAACAGAAATAGGTTTTAACCAGTTAAAACTTTCTCTAATTTTTTTAATATGGAAAACACCACAGTGTATGCACCATGAACTTTGCTGTCCACTGACGTTACTTAAGATAGTCCTTTCACTCTTTAGGCCAAAATATTCCTATTTTAGAAATTTGCCTTATTTCATTCATAAAGTGGTGACATAGTCAGAATTTCCTGTTAATATCTACAGCTGAGATTGTTTGGAATTCTTAAGCATCTTCTATTCATTTGTAAAGTTCCTGCAAATGATGGTCAGACAGAAGGATGCATCATAGACAGACAGCAACAGATAGCATGTTATGATTTTTTCTTTTGAATAAGAATACTTTTTCTCGAATATTTTATTTTTCTGCCAGTTTTCTGAATTTTTTTGCTTCAAGGTTCAAACCATGAGAACTACATTTCACCTTAGTTTTGAAGCCTTTGGATGCATGGCACTCACTCTATGGTTTTAAAAATCAAACACTTGATTTTAAATGAGTAATAAATCAGCTGTTCATGTTGTCTCACCAGTGGTGACACAGTTTAAGCTTCATTTTACTGTCTATGTTACTTTAAGTAACCAATCTTTTTCCAACAGTAATGAAAGAATTGATTAAATGATATGATGACTGACACACATTTGACTGTATTTATAGAGTCATAGAAACATTTAGGTTGAAAAGGACCCTTAAGATCTCTGAGTCCAATTGTTAACCTAACACTGCCAAGTCCAAAACTTCTAATATGGATGATTTTTTTAAACATATCTATCAGAGAATTGTATGAATGAGCTGTGAGAATTGATGCTATCCCCGAAGTCAATAAACTTTAAAGAAAGCATTGTTTAAATAATCTTGATAAATATTTAATTTGCTTCTCTAAGGCAAAATGCAATATTCTTGTAATTTTTCTTAGAGCAAATATTTATCTGGAACCTAAAAAAAAAAAATTTTTTTTGGGTCGGACTTTGACTCTCACAGGATTTTCTGTGCATGTATATGCATGATGTCAGCATACTAACAGTTCTTTTTGTGATACAACACAGAGTAACTTGATAAAAAAAAATACTAAATATATGTTCTTGTTACAAGGTGAAGAAAAAGGTAAAGTGATCCCAAGACACTGTACACAAAATCCTGCTTCCACTTAAGACTTTATAGTAGCCATTTAAAAAATATAGATATATGCATTTATAGATCTATCAAGTGTATTTTACATATCAAGTGAATTTTACATTTCAAAGACTCTGAATAATCTCCTACCTCAAAATTTACCCAAAATTTTTCATATTGTGATTTTCTTGTATGTGAATTAGAATACATTACATACCACAAAATTAATTCAGTAAGTTTTGCATAAACTTTTAATATAATATAGCTTATCTTATATTTAGTGTTATTATATATAAAGACCATGTTCTGGTTTTTAAGATACACCCAGCTATAAATGCTGGTGTTCTTTTGATGAAAACCAGTGATAAAACCCCGGAAATAGGAGTTACCTTTATCTCTTGAAAATGCGTTACATCTGCAAGGAGATGCTCATAAATGTTAAAATTAACAAGGTACAGTAAATTCAAAGTACAGATTTAGCTGAGTAATCTACCTTAAATCCCCGTGTAAGCGCTCTTCTTCAGTGACATTTTGACCCTTCATAACTGCAACTTGATCTTCTTTGAAAGAAGAATATAAATCCTCTGAGGAGGATTAAATCGCAGTGATCTGAGGACAATGGTACACCTGAGTGAGTACTTTTGCACGTCCTTTAGTGTGACTTTAATGTCCTTAGTTGTGTTCTTTTCCTAGTTAGGGAGGAGTGTGTGTGTGTTCATGTGTGTTGTGGTTAAGCCCAGCAGGGGCAAGGTAGGAGAGAGATTCTCCACATTTCCTTTGAGTGGCCGGACCTGGTGGGACAGTCTTTCCATGGCCGAGATGCAAGCCCCTAGGGTTTAGGGGAGGGGCAACAGAGATGCTCTTCGTGGGCTGACCAGGAGATACACGGGTGTCTGCCCAGTGCTTCCTCATCAGAGTGCTGCTGTATGACATCAGTGTGCTCCACACAAATCTTCACCTGCACTGAATTTCATCCAAATCCTTGGAGTCCTCATTATTGTCCAAGCCACTGTAGACTACCTCCACCACTGCTAATTTCTAGTATAGTGTGTAAATTTATTTAGTTAAACTGGTGTCTTAGAAATGCTGTACTGGAATTCTGCACAACCCACATCATGGTATTTTTATATAGTGGATTCATTTTAGCTGTTATTGAGATTTTAAAAAGATCTGGAATTTCTTGTTCATATGCATTTTTCCATCTTTTTAAGCTAGGCTAGATTCTTATTATCATCTATTAATGTAAATTGCAGGTTTAGGATTTTGGTGCCTATTGGTGTGCTTTTCTTTTAGCAGCTAACACCATGAAAAGACAAAAGATGGTCTGGTTTGGGTCATTAAACAGTTTCTGCATCTTTTGTGCCTTCATTATAACATTTACTGAATTTCTTAAATGTCCCTGTTGATTACTAAGTCACAGGATTTCAAATGGAAAATTACATTTGAATCTCAAATATTATTGAAAACACAATTAATATTGGTAGTTGGTACTAAAGAAAGATCTGTGGGAAATATTAAACAACAGTTGAAGATTTTGATTCTGACATGCAGATGTCTATTAGTAAGATCCTCTATAAAGAACATTTATTTCACTAGAGTTCTTCAAAGTTCTTCAGTACTTTTTCGCAAGTCCTTTCAACAACTGTATGATTTATCTATTCAGCTCATAAACAGACATAAATTTCACTTCGACTGAAATTGATGAGACATACTAACACCTCCACTTGTTGCAAAGTCAGCATATCCTCCAGAGCAGCCTTTTTGTATTGGTCTCTCGTTTTATTAGCAATTTAGATTAAAGGGTGTTATTGTTATTCAGATGAAATAATGGCTTATTTTTATGTTGCCGTGAAATTCGAGAAAAACAATACTTCCTAATCTAAAACAGTATCAAGAACAAATTTCAGACTTTGTGCATTTGATTTCTTTGTTGGATATATGGCAGCATATAAAAATAAAATCCATTCAGACTCTTCATTAAATGTGAGAATTGATGAATTAGGTTAACAAAAAGCTGCAATGATATCTTACTTAACATTGTCTGTGTCTGCATGCTCTGTTTACATCTAAACACTTCTGAAAACTCAATTTTCTTCTAATCTTGAGGAACTAACAACATTTACTAGAAAATGGATCATCTAAAACATGGAGTCTTGGTGTTCTCAGAACATAGCTTATATAAGATTATACACTGAAGGTTTTTAAGTGCAAAAAGTCATGAACTACATTAAATGGGGTATATGTGCAGATGAAGCTGTATACAATGTGCTGACTGTTAGTGAAAAACATTTTGCTACTGCCTTGTATCCTCACGTCTCCTCTGACCTTTCCAGGCCAGCATAGTCATGGCCAGTCCTTTCTTCACTAGGACATTACGCACCCTTCATGGAAAGATTTTAAAACAGCATTTCCTTTAAAATTCACTTATAGGCTTGGCATTTTAATAGTGTTTTCAAAGGGTCTTTATTTTTCCTTTCAGTGTCCAAAGAATAGCTTGATGCATACGGATCTTTTAGGAAGCAGTTTACTATTAAAAACAAAGCAGTGAATGTTATGCAGATACTCTAACAGTATCAGTTGTAATATAAAAAGTAAATGAAGCATGAGTCCCTGTAAATACATATGTAAACTGTTTCCAGTCTATAGGTACGCTTGTTGATGCGTTTTTCCAACCTCTTGAAAGAAAAAAAAAAATTAGGACCATTTCTATCAGGTAGTGAATATACCTGGCTTTGTTTCAATGCTGGAGAAATGTATTAGCATGTGTGCTCTTGCATAGCCTTCCTTGCAGAACTAAGATTTTAAATACTTAAAAAGCAAACAAACAAAACCACCAAAAAACCCAAACCAAAACAACAACAAAAAAACCCTAGAAGATACAAACCTTTTGAATATTTCCTATGATCTGCAGTACGTGCCACATTTCAATCTATCTGTCTGATAATTCCATGGTCTTAACATTTGTTGCCACTTTTAGTTTTCTAATGTCTGTATGATCTCTGAAACAGTGAAATATTTTTATACAGTCACCTTTATAGAGAACATGATAAAAAACTTGTGCCTGTTAGTTCTTCTATTGTGTTGTAGAAAAGATTCCTGAGTTTTGGTGAGTATCTTTTCTCAAGCTTATTCAGCTTGCAACTGAACTTTGCTGGACTGTGTTTCCAAATATTATCATATTGAGTTTGGTTCAAAGTCTAATCAGCTGCTTGGAACCACGGCCAGAGGTTCCTCCTGTACTATTTTGGTAAAAGTAATATGCAGAGAAAAGAAGAGGAATTTTAACAGATTTTAGCAAGAATTGGATGTAAAAAAAAAAAATCAATTTTAATTTTTTTCTTAATTTCCATTCATTCAGTTAACTCCATTTTTTAATTTCCACTCACAATATGCTCAGAAAAACTGGGTGCGACATATTTATGGGGATTGTATTTTAATCTGCCAAGACTGAAAGCATATAAAATAATCTGACTATACCTGATCTGTTTGCTTCTCTACAATATAGACATTTGGATGTGCTTTCATCAGAACATGCAACTGATAGGAACAACATAAATATAAACTTACATTTTTCCCCCTTGTGCTATTTGGGAAAAAAGTTAAAAAACCCAAACAGCAAACCAAAACAACACCGTACTTGTCAAGCACTTTTTTAAAATAATTTTTTTTTTTTAAATGAAAAGATTTTAACTGTGTTCTGATGATTCCATGAAAGCCATAGTTGAGCTTTATTATATAGAAACAGACACAGGATTTCCATGTAGCAGTTTGCTGGGGTTTTTAGGTTTGTGCAGTTAACATCTACAGACAAACAATATTCGGAGAGAGACTTTTATCACCAAAAAAAACAACACTGTTAAATCCCCATCATAACCCAACCTGTCCTCCTTCCTTTTTTCTTCTGGATGTGAAAATGGAAAACCAACATGTTGGATGGAATTTCAAGACTAAGAAGTCCAGTCTATCTATGCAAAGTAAAATAGATAGTTAATGCTCATGAAGACTCTCCTATGTGCCTCTGTGAAATTTCAGTTTTTTGATTGCTGCCACTGAGAAAAACACACGAATTTTATTTGTTTGTTTGTTTGCTTTCTTTTATATATACTATGCCTACAAAATATTTAGAAGTACATATGGATATGTACTGTTTCTGTATGTTTATATGGAATAGCTTCCAGACTGAATTCTAAGATGCGAGACTTCCTTTACTTGTCTGCAGAGTAGTTTTGTATTAGGTTACGTTCCTCAAAAAGTGTGTTTTATTAAGGAAGAAAAAACTGTTATTAAGCCTCGGCCATGTCGACATCTTTGGAAAGAGAAGGAAAATTTGTCTTCTTTAATCTCACCCCAGAACTCTTGAGTGACCAAGGGGATAGGAGCCAACAAGGACGGAGGCACAGCCAAAAAATTGAAACATACGAGATATAGATAAGAACAACAGGAACTTCTCTCTACATGGAAAGGGTGCCCATGCAATAAAGTCTCAAAGTAAATCAAAGAGAGAAGTTGTGCATAGACAAAAAATGTTAAAAGTTGCTGGACTGAGTCTGACACTGGAGGGCAGGATTTGTCCTGCAAGGACAGAATATAGGAGCTTAAGGCCTAAAGATGTTTTTTGTTTTTCTTCTTTTTTTCCTTCAGAAGAATATTTTTGGAGCAATACTCCATCCTTGTTGCTTCTTTACTGAAATATAATAAAAGTAACATTATTTGGATGTCCACACTGTACTAATATTGGTATGTTCGGTTGCTTCGAAAGCTAACATTTTTCATTTGAGCACTTACTACTTCTACAACCTGCATTAGAAATGTACCAGTGTTGAAGCTCCAGCAAATCCCACACATTATTTTAATCTTTCATTTTGTGAAACTGTATTTATCACTTATCTTTAAAGAGGAGGCACACCCACTGTAAGGTACAGAAGTGGATACTCAGGGAAAATAAGGTTCTCTCATCTAATATTAATCTTATTTTACAAAATTCTAAGCTGCCATAGGCTTGAGATTTTGGTCAGGGTTTCTTTTAAGAGTATGAGAAAAAGCAGTGCTTATGTGGGTACATATGCTGGAGTAGACATGCACATCTATAATATATGTCAGGTTAAAGCATCTTGAAAATAGTATGGCAGTATTGTTTACCTATTTTTCTGTAATATTTGTGTAGCAAACTGCTAGGATTGGGCTAAAAAAAGTATAGATTAACCTAATTGAAGCAGTTCTATTGTCTAATGATAATTCTTTATTCACATTTATGCTTCGAAATACTATAATTATCTAATTGCAATCCATTTAATGCGTGCTAAATTAATTTGCTATGATGCCAATTCTTAATTAGGATGCCATGTGTCACTAATTTAAATGGTTGAAAGAAGTCCAGATATCTGAGTTTATAATCTGAAAAACATATTGTTTGTATGACATGGCAAATTTTCCATAAAACCACGTTAACTACTGGTAATTATATTTTGTCTTTTAACCCTTTAGAAACATTGTCTTATGTTGGCTGTTCCATTACTTTGCTTAGGATCATTGTTGGCTTTACAATCCTATTACAAATGATTTGCTGGTAATAGCTCATCGATTTTCTTTCCAGACAACAACCATGTCTTTCTTGTCAGGACTTAATATTAAGTAAAGATGTTTAAAGATATTCCATTGTAAAGGAAGATAAAGCATATAATTTTCCCAGTTTGAGGGTACAAATTAGATACACAGGTATTTGTTTAATTCCTTGGTTCCTCTTCTCTCCAGTTTTCGAGACAGTTAATACATGTGACCTTGCTCAGTCATGTGGGACCTCCTTTGTTCTCCACAAGTTCTTGAATATAATTGCTAATAGTTCATTGACTGCTTCAGTTTAAGTACTGAATTTAATTAGGTCCTGTTCCCTTGAACGTGTCTACATTTTCTAAATGGTCCTTAAGCCGTTCTCTTCCTATCGTGCCCTTCTCTTAATTTTATTTAAACATTTTTTATCTAGCTAAGAGGTTTTTTTCCTAGAAAGGTAAAAATGTTCTTCATTCTCCTTTCCTGATAGCTATTTTTCTTTCTCTTAATTTTAATGACAGTTTAATTCTTTAAGTTCTGTTACTGCCTTTTGCCTCATTCCATGGTTCACCTTTTCGCAATATTCACCCTTATGCTATTCTGATAATTTCTGAGGCAGCTGCACTTCCTTTTTCCTGTACTTCCTATTTTCCATGACATTCTAAGTTGCTTTCCACAGGACAACTTCGTGCTAACTTTTGTTCAAGGCACTGCTCAGTCCTTTTCCGGTAGCAAAGCAAGATGAACACTATAATTTGAACAACATCATGTTCCTTATCACAAAATATTAGAATAAAAATCTACAGTGAGACCAAAAGCATATTGGTACTTGACAATAATAGGTGTTTAGGGAAGAAATGGCGAATTATACAGTGATAAATCAAGAAACAGAGCATCTTCTCTGTTTCCAGTGATGCATTCCTCAAGTACTTTGCCTCTCAATAAGATTTTCTTCCATCTATTTGTCCAACAACTTTTTGAACACATGTATTTTACCCCCCGTGAAAAAGAGATTTGCAGTCTGTTTAATTGGTCCTCATTTCCTTGGTAGCTTTGATCTTTTGTTTTCCTCCCCTAGTTTTAATGTTGCCTTTTTTAAATGGAAGTGCAGAACTACATGTAAAATTCAACATGGAAATGAAATTCTTGAAGGGTTTTTGTGTGAGGACAGAATACTATTCTCTGTTTTGTTCACTGTTCCTTTCCCAGTAATTCTTCACATTTTCAATAGCTTAGAGTTTCATGGAATTATCGTTAGTATGCCAGAGCTTCTCTTCCTGAATCCTGTCTGTCAAATCAGAACCTATCATTGTGCCTACAAACTCACAATAATATTTTTTCCCAGATTTATTTTTCTACAAATATTGACAATGAATTACACATGCTGTATTATTACTTGGTTGGTAGGTATCATATATTTTTTTGCAACAAGTAACGAAAAACTTCTTCCTCATTGCTGTTCAGAATTGATCTGCATTTACTCCTGGACATGTGAAATTGATTGTAAACAAATAAACATTTTATTTTTCTGCATTCTGTAGTAATATATTTAGGTACACAGTAAGTATTAAACTTAAAAAAACATATTGTAAAGTTTGTTTTCTTCTTTATTGTTTTATTGCTTTCAAGAATTTTTATATTATAAGATATGATGCAATACGATGTTATTATTACCAGCAAGCCACCCATATGCTATGATAGTGAACTGTTAGCTTAAATTGACTTCCTAGAAAAGTTGTTGTTTCTTCACCAATCTGATTCGAAGGTCACGTTTGTTTGTTTTTTTAGTATTGATACAGAATGCAATAAGGTGGAAGCAACAAAAATTAATTTACTGGATATGATCTGTGGTCTTTTTGATAAAAGCAAGGACAAAACATTTCAGAGAAAATGTGCGAGTCTCTTAGAATGCTGCTGGGAACTATATGATCTGTGAAGGAGGCCTTCTCTTTTTATACTTGGAGACTGATAATAAATTGCACTGTTAAATTTCTTTGAAGAAATTTACTGGAATAGTGATAAAATTGTGATCATCTATAAAATTATCATGTAAGGCCATCCTCTTTTTAGCGGTAGGCCAACCTCATTTTAGCTTTAATAGCCACTTTTGCAGTCCAATTTTGTGTTCTCTGAAATATTTTTTTCTGTGAGTTTTGATTTACCATTTTCTTTTTCAGTTGTTGTTCCTATGTTCCATTGCACGAATCATGTATATAGTATCATTCCATTACTTATGTCCTCTTCTGCAATCCTGAGCATCTCTCTATCCCTTCTCTTTGTATAAGGTTTTGTTTGTATAAGAGTTTCTCCTTTGTGTTTTTAAACTGCATTAGGTATTATGACTGTTAACACAGGGAGGCATGACAAATAAGAGGAAATAAAATAAATCATTAGTTTTCTCGTATATGGAACATGAATTTCTGTGACCTCTCAGAATTTAAATGTTAAACTCTTTTTTTTTTGAGTAAATGTGTACCTGTGTCAGTTCACAGCTTCCCTTAATCTATCCTGACAATAGCTAAGATGATAATTATGAAATATTGTCAAATAATTAGTTTAGGTTTTAGAGACTTCAACTTTCTGATAGAAACCTGAAGTTTATTTTATATCTTTTATTTGAAACAATTGATTTTTGCTCAACTCATGTGTGTTTAAAACATGTATTAAGTTTAAATTGTATTTAAACATCTGAATTATTAATGTGTGAGATTATTATTTATACTCTTTGGGTTGTATCCAGATTCAGATTTAATGATTAGATGATACACTAATCATCTAAGCTAGAATATTGGATAGTGTGAATGAAAACATGGCAACACTAAGAATTTAATGTAAACTGTGTACTCGTAATCTAGTAACAAGGGGAAAAAAGTAAATTACTCCTACCACGAATAGTAAGGTTAAGAGTGCAAAATCTTCTAATCTATGAATTATTTTATTATACATTTATTATACATTTCAGATACTGGAGTCAAAGTCTCTACATCAAAAAAGACTTGAACTGCAATGTGACACCTTTCAAATAGTAGTCATAATACATATTTAAATGCTTAATATCACTTTTGAATTGCCATATTTCTTCATTTGAAAGAAAAAAGAGCAACAGAAATGTCTTTCAATTAAATTCAGAGAGATATGATCTTACAGTCAGAAATCTAATCTTGTCATTCTTCTAACATTAAAGAAAGAATATTCCCTGAAACTGAGTAAATATTTCTAGTTTACAAACAAGATGAAAAGTCTCTTTCCCCAGGCTATTGAAAGAGAGTACATGAAAGCCAAGAACAATTGCATAAGATCAATATTAATATTTTGGTAACCACAGGAAGCTGATGTTTAAATCTAAGCTTGAGAGTTTATGTGCAATTATCATGAAGTTCACATAGCTCTGAGAACTCAGATCGAAAGAAGTCCAACATTGAACGAGTACACAGAATAATCCTAGAAGAAAAGTGCTTTAATTGCCATACTAAATAGGTTAGCATAGATTTTATTTTCATGTTTGTTATTTTAAGAACATTTTCTATCCCATAGGATTTTTCTAAGAGCTCAACATAACTTCAGAGGAATTGGTCTGAAATGTTTTCTATTTAGCAAACTGATACAGTGCATCTTTGCAATTTATGAAACAGAATAATTGATGCATGTGTTCAAGCAATATGCACAATGAATCTCAGCTGCATTTAGATATTTAAAAAAATTGTTCGCTGACCAAATCAGTATAAGTCAAACAGGTATTGGAAAGGACAATGAAGTAAAAATCTGTGCAAAATCCCAGAGGACAGAAAACCGTTGGGAATCATTACATGCCTGCTACTCTAGATCTAGTTATAAAGAAAGAATATTCTTTATGTGTAAATACAAAACCATTAATTTGGCCTTCTGTGTCTTCCCTAAGTTTTGGGTTGTTAATATATGTAACGGAAACATAGCTTTTGACTAAAGACAGTCACAGAATCATTTAAGATTGTCAAGTCCAACCATTATCCAGCATTACCAAGTCCACCACTAAATGATGTCCCTCAGTGCCACATCTACATATCTTTTAAATACTGCCAGGGACGGTGACTCAGCCACTTCCCTGAGCAGCCTGTTCTACTGCTTGACAGCCCTTCCTGTGAACACCTTAGAGCACCTTCCCGTACCTAAAGGGAGCCTTCAGAAGAGCTGCAGAGGGACTTTCCACAACAGCATCTAGTGACAGGACAAGGGGGAATGGCTTTAATCTGAAGGAGGGTAGCTTTAGATTAGTCTTTAGAAAGAAATTCTTTACTGTGAAGGTGGTGAGGCACTGGAACAGGTTGCCCAGAGAAGCTGTGGATATCTCATCCCTGGGAATATTCAAGGCAAGGCCAGATTTGAGGAACCTGGGCCCAGTGGAAGGTATTCCTGTCCATGACAAAGGGGTTAGAACTAGGAGATCTTTAAGGCCCCTTCCAACCCAAATTCTATGATCCTATGATGATTCTATGAATTACAGTGAGTGTTTTCTGTCAGCCTGAATAACTTTTGACTAGAGTAGATTTCCTGTTAGGGATACATATAGTCTTCAACTTAAGATTTATAAAGATACAGATTCCTAGACCTGGATGGAATTTTTCAAGTTATTTATTGTCAAAATGCAAATAAGACATCCTCAGAAGTGTTTTATAGATCTGTCATGTTTGCTGGATTTTTTTTATGTTGAACAAACAAGCACAGACCCTGAAGGTTTAAATAGAAATAAAGTTAATGTAATTAATTTTGACTTTTTTATGAGTTATTTGGCTTTTCAATATAAAATAATTTGATTCAAAAGATCCTTCTATTGTGTTTGATAGAACCTGAAATTTATCATTAAATTGTTTTTATGATATAGATTTTATTAAAACTTTATTTTTCCAAAGAATAAAACATTTTTAAAATGCTTGATCTGCAGTTAGTGTTCTTAGTTTTAATATGTTGTTTGTTTGTTTGTTTGTTTTTTGTGCTTGTAAATAAGATATTTACATATCCGAATTATATATCACCATATGCCCATATGGGCATTCTTGGATGAAGAATGATGCATTTAGAATAACAAAGTATTTGGTTGGTCTCCTAAGTTTATACTGCATTCTTACCTTCCTCACTAAGAGTTTGGATCTGACTACAAATGTACTGTAGTAGTTTCCTACAAAAAAAAAGAGGATTTTTTAACCCACCAGAAACCTTAACACATAATAATTTCTGTTAAGAAGTTTTAGTTCACTGATCCATAGCCCTTTCCTATGGCTTGGATGCATACCCTGATATTTAGAAAGCATCCTGATCTGCCTTTTATTTCAGTAAATTTATTGCTTAGAGATAGTTTTTTACTTCCTCTGTAGACTTTGGAAGGAAACACCTGTTGCTGTTTTAAGGGATAAATCTTCAGCAATGCTTTTGCAAAGGCCTGCACACAATTTACCTTCTGACACTCCTGCCTAAGACAGAATTGTCCTGATTTTTGAGACACAAAAGGTTTTTTGACAAGAATATGTGGCACGTAAATATTTGACAAAGAATTCATTCTCACATGCTGGATTAGATATAGCTCTACTGTCAATGAGGGAGATGAACATCTAAAATATGATTAAAATGTATCTTCTGATTTTCTGTAGCTCCCCACATTTTCATGTAGTATGTAAAGATGTGCATAGCTGAAAACACACAGCTTTTCAGTGCTATTCTGTGGAAGTAAAAATCAGTATCTCAATAGGAACAGGCAAGTGAAGCTGCATTAAAGCATTTGTATATATAATTTTGAATCCTTATTTATAAATATTATTTATAAAATTGCTCTCCCAGTGTTTTGTTGTATTTGTGTACTGGACATTTTGGAAAATGGTTTTATTAATTTATATGTTCTAAATTTCTGTTACGATAACTTATTTAATTAAAATAATAATGGGTGCATCAGGAACAGCATCGCCAGCAGGTTGAGTAACCTGTTACATTGTGAAATATATGTGTCATACCTTTCTGAACATCTGTCAACAATCTGTTAATGACTGCTTTAAGGGTGTAAACACAGTGGATTGACTTCACATATCATAATTCTGTATCCTGTATCTTAAATTTCTGTTGGAGTTAGTGTGTCAAGATATACACCTCTGCCAGGATTTAAAATTATTAGATTTAACAATATTTGACAGTTAACATTTTCAATGGTGTTAAATTATATTAATATTTAATACCATTTAGTCAGTTGAATTTTCTTGTTATCTTGAATGTTTCTGATTTCATACCTTGGACTGAACTGTGAAATATTTAAATACCAAGAACTTTATCTCTACTTTCATTTGAATCAGATTTACATAATTTCTTTACGTGTTCAGCAACACAGTTGATAGAATCAGAAGTGCTTTGTTGTTATTTTTTCTGATCAAAGGCAAGTTAATTTAAAAAAAATTGCTTTCAATTTAATGGTAAAGAAATGGAACCTTCATTTTCTGGTGGGCAGCCATGTGTATAGTATTTTGTAAGATGACTCTATCACAGGCAATTAATATTTACATTATCTTTCCTAATACTTATGGTATTCATAAATTTCATAAGACTTGAATTTTTTTATAGCCTTATCTTGTTTATGTAGATTTGAGATCTACAGATTAAATAATTTAAGAAGCAGGGCTCCTAAAGAATATCTTGAAGTATTATCTAAAATGTTAATTTATTTTCAGCAGAGCTGAATGCAGCTAGGAAAAATGTGGCTGTAATTTGAAGTATGAGATTAAGAATGACTTCCTCAGTTTCGTTTTTTATTATACTTTAGTTATTTTAAACTGAAATCTATTGACTCTATCAATAAATTATATTCTTTTAATCATATTGTTCATAGACTTATAAATGGAATTGCAGATGTGAGAGTTAAAAGATATGTTAGTACGAATACTTCATTACCAGAAAAACGATCTACACATAGTATGTCTCCATGGGTAGGATGGAGACTGTGGCTTTATAATTTTACCTTCAAATATGCTGTAATTCAGTGCAGACATGCAGTTAAATGTAAATATTTTGTTATTTTCAGCAATGCAGAAATGCAGGTATGGAAGCTATTAGCTTGTGAAAGGACTTTAGATCCTAAGTCATCTTTGAGGCAGTTTTACAGCATTTACCTCTGGTTAATTTTCAGCTGTAAATATTAGCTTAATGTATAATGCCAAATGTTTTGAAAGTACTTCTGATACTGACACATAAATTGATTGCAAATATATTTTCCTTATTATTGCATTTGAATTTTTCAATATTCAGAAATAGAGAAAGGAGGTTGTGGAGACCCTGGAATTCCATCATATGGGAAAAGGACCGGCAGCAGTTTTCTGCATGGAGACACACTTACCTTTGAATGTCAAGCAGCTTTTGAACTGGTGGGAGAGAGAACGATTACATGTCAACAAAATAACCAGTGGTCTGGCAACAAACCCAGCTGTGTTTGTAAGAATTATTATATTTTTTTTCTGTATTATTTTTCTGACCTTAACCTCTTGCATTTCGTAACATTTGTGACTAACCAACAGGAAAATAATTCAAAGAACCTCGAAGACTTTTTCAGTCATGCTTTGTTTTTTGGTTTTTTTTTTTTAATTGACTCAGTAGCTCATTTATGGGGAACATCACACAGGACTGTTTTTAGAATGTTCTTTCCCCTCATTTTAAATGTAATTGAACCACTTAACACTCTTAATGTAAATGTGTGTTGAATTAGACTCTAAATGAGCAATTCCTAATAGCAGATAAGTGTTCAAAAGGACTCTGTGGCCCATACACATTTCATTCTGGCAGTGCAAAACAGCCTGCAGATCTACATGAGAAAAGATTGGAAATTTTTTTTTTTTGTGATATACCACAAAGACGTGAAAATGAATATAAAAAAGTTAAGAATACTGAACATAGGAAAAGTTTAGGAAGGGTCATTAGTTGTGATTTTTGTCTTAAAGGATAAAATATATTTGTTGTTAAGAGGGAGTTGTTGGTTGGTTTATTTATTCTTTTTTGGGGGAGTCGTGTTTGGTTGGGGGTTTCTTTGGGGTTTTGGTGGGTTTTGTTTGTTTGTTTTTGGTTTGTTTTGGGGTCTTGGTGGGTTTTGTTTGTTTGTGTGGGGTTTTTTGGGAGGGGTTACTTGGGTTGGGTTGGGTTTTTTGCTTTTCTTTTTTTTTCCTTTCTGGTAAAATAGAGCAAATCTTTCAAGTACACAGGTGTATTAGGCACTTCCGTTCTGCAGATCATGTTAAATTTTCCTATAAAGAGTCTTACAATTCAGTACTGGATTTGACAACCATAACAACCTTTGTGAGGTGTCCTATTCTATTTGGACACGTATGTGTTGTGAAGCTGTTTTGGTACAGGACTTGACAAGCTGAGCAAGATTAATAATTCTCAATATGCCTTGCAATGCTGAAATGTGTCGAAGCGTGTAAAGCCTAGGCACAGAGACAGCTCAGCTGCAGTTCTTTTTGAAGACAGAAGTTGAGTTTCTTCATGGTGCTGTATTGCATTGGATTGCTATATCAGTCTTTGTTGATTATGTAGAATATTTTTACTGCTCTCCAGTGTTACATATGCACATGCCCTGTGAAAGAGCATGGAATCTATAACATCTATTTACATACACTGAGTATGTCAGTTTGACACATTTGAAGAGCTGAATAATGGTTATCCTTTGTGTTGACTAATATGCAGTGAGTCTTCCTCTTTCTGAACATACTGTATTTCTGACTACAGTACCAGTCACAAGGTCATGACTCTGAAACCAGTTAGGCAATGTCTTGATGAAAATTGGCTCAAAAGAGTAAAAAAGAATGATAGCTATGACTCATTTTTGGGTTTGCTCTATGTTGTCAAAGGGAAACTAGGGTGAAATAAGTTCAGACTATAAACACTTACAATTTCGTGATTCAGTCACATCTAAATAGCTACTGTTATTTACGTCAGTACGAACTTTGTATACTAAAGACAAAATTGGTCCTTGTTCTTGATTTTTTTTTTGATTGTTAAATACAGTTGAATGCGTATTTGGAAAAAAATCATTTCAGTTTGGAAGTTGCATTTTCATTTCAGAACAAACCTACCAATTTTTGCAAATTCTGATGTGTCAAGCATTACATTTGTTTCTTTGGTATTTGCTACATGCTAATCTCTTGCAGGCCCCACTGCAGTCACTTGGTTTCACTCGGGGAAAAAAAAGAAGTTATACTGGAGAAATATTCTGAAAGTGTTAAATGTTTTCTGCTTGCATGTGTAGTAATTTTGACATCCAGACTCCAAAAGCATCCTTTTCCAAAAGAATAAATAAAAAAAAAAGTACAAAGACAAGTATTTGTAGTTTGTGGATAGTATTTTGAGAATCTTATTGTTCTTTCCTTTAGTTTCATGTTTCTTCAACTTCACCGCACCATCCGGAATTATTCTTTCTCCAAATTATCCTGAGGAATATGGGAACAATATGAACTGCGTTTGGTTAATTATCTCAGAGCCAGGAAGCAGAATCCATCTGATTTTCAATGACTTTGATGTAGAACCTCAATTTGACTACCTTACAGTCAAAGACGATGGAATTTCAGATTTACCACCTCTTGGCACATTTTCTGGCAATGAGGTCCCTTCTCAATTGGCTAGTAGTGGGCACATAGTAAGACTTGAATTTCAGTCAGATCACTCTACCACTGGAAGAGGATTTAATATTACCTACACAAGTAAGAAGTTCTGCTTTTATTTTATGCCTAGTTTTATGCTTTCTCCATAATAATTAAAATAGAGAACATATTTATATTTATTACACAGAAGTAAATTGTCATGCTTGTATAATTGCACTATTTTCAGGTGTCTTCCTTGTATTCATTAGCTTATCTGAATCCTTATCATTTATTTAATTGTGATAGTGCTGAGGAATTCCCTTCATTATTTATTATTTGTCTTTTTCGTTCACATTGCATAAATGTAGAGCACGTAACTAAAGTCCAGATCATTCAGATCAAAGTATCCAGTGCAGGTAATTTGATATACTTCTCAATGGAACCAGCAGGAAAAAGTTCATAAAGGTATTAATCTTAGATCCCAAATATTGAGGTGTTAATCTGAAAAACATAAAAATATTAAAAAGTAACTAGGATATCAATGCAAATAAATAGTTCTGGGAATCTGCTTTGCTTTTGTATGTTTTTTTCTAGTTGAATGGAATCTAAGAATACAGAACCCTAAGAACAGAGATCTCTTTTCTGCATTACACGTAATAGTTACACTCTGTGGTTTTTCTAGTGTCTAGAGCACAGCTGAACTGATGCAGAAGTCTTTCCTATAAGAGTACACTAATTTAGAATCATTCTTCTATCTGGCTACTGTCGTTTTAAGAATTTTAAGAATGCACTGCCTTTCAGAAGGCAATTCTCAAATGTACAAATTTAGTTGCAACTAAATTCAACCAGTTGCAACCAGTTCAAAAGCTGTTAAATATGGACCTACCAGTCATGTACCTATAGAGAGCTACTGAGAAAATCAGTCTCTCCCATTCGGGCAACCAGGCTAGGAAATATCTGGCTACACGTGGCCCTCTGTTTTGTTTATATAAAAATGTGTTACTAAACAGTACTCTCAATATAAAACTCTAGTAACAGCATTGTCACATAGAAAACATTTTTAAATTTGCCGTAGATTGCTAACTCTCCTAAAAGTTTTATGAGTAATTCAAAGACACTACTTACATAGAGGTTATCGTTTTAGCTGAAGAAATTAGCTTCTAAGGTTATAGAAGTTAATTGACAATAAAGTTGTCTTTGAGACCTTTTGCACTGTTTCTGTGTTGTGTCAATTAAAAAAATAGTGTTTGTGGCCAGGGCGTTTTCTTGCATTATTTAGAAAGATTCCCCACATAAAGCTGGAATTCATTTTTCAATCTTTTTTTAAGTTTTAGATGTCTAAATTGGTCTTTTGCTTTCATAGGGAGGGATAATTTTTGTCCTTTGAAAAATGGCAGGAAGGAAAAAGGGGAGGCCATTTCCTCTTGCTTTATCACTTGGTACCTGTGAGAAAAGACCAATTCCCACTTTTCTAAAACGTCCTTTCAGGTAGTTGTAGGGAGCAATAGGGGCTCCCCTCAGCCTCCCTTTCTTCAGGTTAAACAACCCCAGTTCCCTTATGTTAGAGACAAAACATCTGGATTTTGTCCAGAGGAAAATGTAGGCAAATGGTTCTTGTGTATCTAAGCCACACATATCTGAAACACTACTGAATTCCAACTATGTTGCCTGAGTGTGAATATCATTGGATTTGAGGCTGACTTTTTATTGAGAAATTTTCTCTACTTTCAATTATATACTACTATGTAATATGCGTCCTGTATTACTGTATTACAACTGAAATATTATTTTCCCCCTCTTCCAAAAAAAGACACAAACTTTAAAGGGATGGTTGTTATTATTGCTATTATTATTGGTTTTATTACTAGTATTATTACTATGTTTTTATCAGCCTTTGGTCAGAATGAGTGCCACGATCCGGGCATTCCTATAAATGGGAGGCGCTTTGGAGACAGATTTCTTCTGGGAAGTTCTGTTTCCTTTCACTGTGATGATGGCTTTGTGAAGACTCAAGGCTCTGAATCCATAACCTGTATTATGCAAGATGGAAATGTAGTATGGAGCTCTACTGTCCCACGTTGTGAAGGTAAGGGCACAATCTTTACTTTGCACCTACAGTTTGAGTAATGACACTTTAAATTTAGCTTACTTTTTACATTTTGCATATAAATAAGACTGCTTTACCTGAAGTTATTCATTCATCTTAACACCTTTCCAGTCAAATGAGAGTGCAGTAATAGAAACAAGATAGTTTACTTTTATATTCTTGGAATAAATTAGTATTCTAAAAATCTGGTTCCTATTGTTTTCAAGTTCTGATTGTCATCATCATTACTTGGTTGTAAATTATAACAGCTATAACAATTTTGGCTGTAGCACACTGAAGAACGTAATTATCTACCACATAGAAAGTAAATAAAGCTTCTATATAGAATTATTTTTGAAAGTTTACCCCTTTACCTTTCTCAAAATGAAAGTATACTTGAATTTCTGAGTGTAATAGTATAACCTGCAGTACACTTATTCCTGAGAAATATAGTGAAAACCAGAGCTATGTTTCACATCCATGATATTCCCAAAAATTTCCAAGTTTATTTTCTTGTTCTTTCCTAGGTAAATAAATAGACTAAGATGACATCTACATAGGTTTAAAACTCTCTTTAGAATGAAATACAGTAAGAAGAATTCCTTGATGCTTAACGGATGGGTCCTAAAGTCAAGGCAGATGAGGCATTTAATAAATGACTAAAGTATGCTTTTTCAAAGTCATGTTCAAAACATATACCTTTCATTAAACAATGGATACACAGACAGACTCCAAATTAAAAGATTTTTTCTGGGGAGATACTAATCCAAACCTTCTAATTGGTGTAAATCTCACATTTCCATTAATTTCAGTGTCATTGCAATTACTTAGGGATCTGGATCATATCACTTTCTTGTTATCTGGGCAATTTGAGAACTCAGTTCTCATAAGACTGTGCATTTCAAAGAAAATTTAGAAATAGTGAAGAGCCCCCCCATATTTGCGGTCTGTTAGAAGAAATATATGTGAACCTGGATGTTGTACTGGCAAGATTTCTTATCCTGACTAAAACCTGTTGCACAGTGGAGCAGGGTTTTTCTTTTATTCTTAGAGGGAACCCAGCCCACTCCAAAGCAGGGAGTAGGGTGTTGTTTTTAGTCAGAATATTTTTTTTCTCATTTTGAAACTCTAGATTCAATTGTTAAAGTATTCAGTGTAATCTTTCTGTAATTTTATTTTTGAAAACGCATAGATAAAGGACCAAAGATGAGCATTTTGAAGGAAAAGAAAAAGAGAGAGAAAAATTACAGAAATTACTTTTTTCAGAAAATATATAGGTACCACTCAGTTATCCTTTCTTTGAAACTTCTGAATGTTTACTTAGTTTTTAACAAGGAAAGGATTAAACTAATAGACTGGTTTGAGGATTGTTTTTTTTGTTGGGTTTTTTTTTTTAGATTTTACTCTTAGTTTCTTTTATAGAAGGAAGTAGTTATCTTCAGGATATATTCCTTTCTGATGTGGATTCTCTTGACAATTGAAGGAGTTTCTGGACTTGGATTATAGTATGGACTAAGCATCCTAAGCATGATTTAGTTTGCTTCTAGTTGTCTGAGATGTCTGAACAACTGTTGTTTCTTTGTTATTGCTCTGCTCTGTGTCTTTGTATACATAACAGTCTCTGTAAGCAACACCTGAAATACATGAAGTAAATGATGTACACGAAGTGTTATAGTTAGTTGAGGATCAACAGTCTTATGACCGTTCTTGTTGGTAATACGACAAAATTTAATTTGAAAAAACACTATGGAATAAATTTATTTCTTCATAAACTATACACATGTAAGGTAAACGCCATTTTACTGGCCTTTCATTTTTCTTCAAAGAAAATTAAGTGTGTTTCAAGATTTGTGCGTTGCTTTTATTTCTCACTCAAATATGGAAAAAATTCCTATACACAAGTGCAAGTCATAAGTGAAATCAAATAACCTCTCTGATTAGTTTTTTTGTGTTGTCAAAAACATTGAAACAAAACTAGGCATATTAATTTATAACTCACAAATTCATGTTGCCATCCATTTCTATATGGCATAATAGGTTTGTTT
Organism: Cnemophilus loriae; assembly: GCA_013397755.1. Taxonomy (NCBI): domain Eukaryota; kingdom Metazoa; phylum Chordata; class Aves; order Passeriformes; family Corvidae; genus Cnemophilus; species Cnemophilus loriae. Next base: position 422,008 of record VZTF01001496.1, read on the forward strand.
GTCACTTCTTAGAGAAATAGAAAAAAACTAGCAAGATTTATGAATTCCATGAAATATGGAATTTTCTGATAATGATACCATTGACTTCTTGAGGACAATACAAATGATACAAAGATAAATTTAGCTGACCTTGAAAGGGTTCCTGTGTTACGCTGTGCCATAGCCTTTAGTAAAACATAACATCCCAAAGCCCTGTGCCATGACATCTTAAATTTTTAAGGGATTCATGTTTTCCTAAATTTGTTCTGTCATTTCTGCTGTTGTTTAATCCTGCTCCAAAGTCCTTTGATTTTGCTCTGAAAAATGTTCCCTGTCTAGCCCTGTTAATTTCATAGCCCTCTTGCAATACATTTTTTTTTTAACTGTTTATGGAGGAGGATCAGGTTAGAGAACATTTAAACAAATTTGACATACAGGAAAGGGGCTGATGGGTTGCAGCCGAGAATTCTGGAGAAGCCATCCAGTGATATCACAAGGTTACTCAGTATCTTGGGAAGCTGATTTAAACCAGATCCCTGAGGACTAGAAGAAAGCAAATTCCAATCTTGAAGAATGGAAAGAGGGAAGATCTGAAGAGCTACAGGTCTCATCTCTATCACTGGGAAACATGATGCAACAATATTCCTTGAAACCCTTTCCAAACCACGTGCTGTGGTTTAAACCCAGCTGGAAATTAAGCCCCATGCAGCTGCGCCTTTCCCTTCCATCCCCTCCTGTGAGGGGGAGACAAAAGGTAGATATTCTGAGTTAAGAACAATTTATTGAAAACAGCAATGAGATAAGATAGTAAGAACAACTAATAATAGTATAATCAACTAATAGTAAGAACATATTAATAACAGAAGTATACAAGAGAGGGTGATTTACATACAGAAAAGTACTCACCGACTGCCTGACTGACCAACCAACCCAACCAGGCTCTGCATGTGGGTGGCCACCGAGACAAGGACAAAATGTCCCCCCAGATCCTCCTGCTCATGTTTTTCCACCAGATGTCACACCCACTTCTTGGAAGTGAAGTCCCTGACTTCTGATCCCCACAGATGGTGTGAGTGGTACAGAATAACAACCCAGGCGTGCTCACAAAGCTCCAAACTCCTCCCCCTCATGGCTACTGCAAGAAAATTACCTCTGTCCGAGCCAAAACTAGGACAAAATGAAGAAAACTGGTGACTGGGAGTAATCAACATGGATTTATGAAGAGGAAATCATGTGTGACCAACCTAATAGCCTTCTGCGTTAAGATGAACTGTCTGACAGATGAGGGGAGAGTTATGGATATTCAGTTTTAGTAACGTGTTTGGCACTGTGTCATGAAAAATTCTCAATGACAAGCCGATGAAGTAGGGACTAGAGAAGTAAACAGTGAAGTGGACTGAAAACTGACTGAACTATTTGGCTCATGGAATGGTAGTCAGTGTCACAAAGTCCAACTCAAAGCTGAATCATAGTGGTGGAGTCCAGGAGTCAATCCCCTTACCAATACTGTTTAAAATCTTCAGTAGTGAACTGAATGCTGAGGCAGACTGTACTCTGAGCAAGTCTGCAGATGATGTAAAACTGGGGGGCTTGGCTGGTGTACCAGATGTTTGTGCTGCTGTTCAGATGGACCTTGGCAGAGATGCAGGAGAACTGGGCTGACAATAAATGACAGATCTTTCCCATCTATTTGTCATTGGTGAGGCTATGTCAGGAGAACTGTGTGCACTCCTGGGATCCATATCTTGTGGATGTCCACAAGAAAAATGTGGACATACTGCAGTGAGTCCAGTGAAGGGTCACAAAGATGATTAAGGACTTGGAGCATCTGTCATACAGGAAAAGGTTGAAAGAACTGTACTTGTCTCGACTGGAGAGGAAAAGGCTCAGGACTCAAGAGGAATCTTGTCGATATGTACAGATAACTGATGGGATGGTTTAAAGAAGGTGGAGTTACACTCTCCTCAGTGGCGTAAAATGACCGGACAAGAGGCAATGATCAGAAACTGAAATACATGGATTTATGTTTAAACATAAGAAAAAATTGACATTGGAGGGATGGTATGGTCCTGACTGGACATGGTTCTGTGCAATCTGTTGTTTTGAGCAGGAAATGGACTAGATGGTTTCCAGACATCTCTTTCAACTTAAACCATTCTACGATCCAACGGAATATTTACAACTGCCAGTTCCACTGAGCTCAGTGATTACTCAAAAAGATGGCACAGTAAAATGGTAATAATTACTTGGCATGATTTTTCTGATGCTTCTATATAAATGTGGAATCATATTGGATCTAAATGTGATGAGACAGTATCATTTTTTAACAAGATACTGTGCTTTTCAATAGAAGGAAGGCTGGCAGACTCAAGTGCCATGCTCCGTGTGTTAAAATACGTAGAGTAATAAGTCTTGATAAGATACATTGCAAGCCTTATAAGTCTGAAGAAAACGAAGTGCTCATAACACTGTGTTAAACTATTAAAACTATATTAAACTTATTTTTCTATGCATTTTAATGTGATTTTTTGCAATTTCTTTGAATATATAATATATTAGAAAAAAAATTATATTAAAAAATACACATTTTTTTTTTCTTTCAGCACCGTGTGGTGGACATTTGACAGCATCTAGTGGTGTTATCTTGCCACCAGGATGGCCAGGATATTACAAGGACTCACTTAATTGTGAATGGGTGATTGAAGCAAGACCAGGACATTCCATTAAGATCACTTTTGACAAGTGAGTATCATAAAGTCAAACAAGAAGTAAGGTCTGAGCATAAATATTTGTTTTATTATTGAAGAATAAATATATTCTTTAAGAACCCAGACCACAAAAAGGAACTTCATTGCAACACTCACAATACTATTCCTTCAAGTAGGCAATTAAATCTTTCTAATATGTTTACATTGTCTTTATTGTAACTCTGGAGAGGCTGGAGAAGAGCCTTGCACAGAGATCTGGGAAACTGGGTTGAAGGCAAGTTGAATATGAGTCAAAAGTGTGCCCTGGAAGCTGAAAAAGCCACCCATCTTCTGGAATGTATCAAGCACAGCATAGCTAGCTGGTCAAGGGAGGTGCCTGTCCTGCTCTGCACTCCTCTGTGGCATCACCTTGAGTACTGTATACAGTTTTGGGAGCCTCAGTGTAAGAATAATACCAAACTATTAGAGTGTGTGCAGAGGATGACCAAAATGATGAGAGGTCTCCAGGGCAAGAGTTAAAGAGAAGTATCTGAGGTCACTTGGTTTATTCATTTTGGAGAAAGCTCACGGATGACCTCATGACAGTCTGCAACTTAGTCAGGAGGGCAATGGAGTGGGAGGGGCTGATCTCCTCTCTCTGGTGACCAGCAGCAGGGCAAGAGGAAAGGAAATGGCGCTGTGCCAGGGGAAGCTCAGTTTGAACAGTAAGAAAAGGTCCTTCGCTGAGAGGGCGGTCAGCCATTGGAACAAACTCACAAGGGAAATGGTCACGGCACCAAGCCTGTCAGAGTCCAATGAGTGTTGTCCAGACACTCTTTGTCATATAGTTTACTTTTGGTTGTCCCGTGAAAAGCAAGGTTTACTCAGGTACAGGTGGGAACGCCCAAGTACCTTCTCTGCGATGGGAAGTTTCACACTGGATGATGTGGGTAATAATGTGGATTACGGAACACTTCAGGAGTCTTTGAGAACTTCTAAAACAATACAGCTGACCATTAGGTCAGTGCGGTTGAGTCAATTATGGCCCATTATGGCCCATCAACAGAGATTAACACCCTCCGGCTGTGTGAGAATGTCTCCTGCTTCCCAGGCAGGGGAATTATCACAGCTCAGTTCACTTGAGTATCGACAGAGAGACAGTACCAGCCTCACAGGATTTGCCTCTTTCCTTATCTCACTCAACACCCATCTGTAGCCTGAGGTGGTGGGTCTGCAGCTGGGTGGTTACTTTGCACATCGGCCACTTGTCCCCTGAATGTTTATCAGTCTGTCTTCCAGTATCACTTGTGGATACATTCTGTTTCCCAGACCTGGGATGACTGGACAAGAGTATCTCCTTTATTTCATCTCAAATTATCTCCTTTTATCTCAAATTCCCATCACAGTCCAAATTCCAGTTAGTAGGCATATTTGGGGAGGTGTGGGCTTTGGTGGTTGCAGATGAACAGCTGCTTCTTGGCAGTTTGTGATAGTGGGCAAAAGTCCTCCAATGATTTTAACAATATTAAGCCAATAACCATTTCAGTCTCTCACATCCAGGTCTTCAAAATGCACGTTTTATATTTTGCATTTCACCCTGCAAAGAGCTATTAAAAGACTAAGACATCATTTTAATGCAAGAAGTGACATTACATGAATAAAAACTTAATTAACGGTTGATAAAAGTCTCACGGTGGAATTTTGGGTTTTCTGTAGAGATCTCTACTATGTTCAAAACTGTTCAGCATGTCCAGAAGTGATCTTAAAAATGAGAAAAGTAGACTAATAATATTGAGCTATTCAGGATATTAAAACCAAGGTATGACTGATGAATTGCTGAAGATTCTCACAAGACTGGATGCCTGGGCAGCCAAATTGTAGGTAGATTAAGTAAATGCAAAATAAATCATATACATACATATATATATATATGTATTGTCGTGGGTTGACAGGTTTCTAGGTGAATTTCACCCTGCCAGGTCCT
>VZTF01001496.1:426798-459219 GCA_013397755.1 Cnemophilus loriae
GGCTGATTCACTGTGATGCTGAAGCCACGAGAGAACTATTTTCTTGTGGAGAACCTCCGTAGTGTGGCTAAGAGAGTCTCCGCTCTCTAAGTGAACTGAAGAAAGGTTATTCTAGAGGTGGCAAACTGACTGAGAAATATCAGATGTTGTGTCTTTGCATTGGCAGTGGGGAAATATCTGAAAGAGAAGTTTGGAGGGGGGAGGAGAGGTTTTCTGAAAGTTTAATCTAATTTTTATTATTTGGTTCTTTTTATTTCTTTTTTTTCTTTTAGTTCTGTTAATAAAACTTTCTTTATATTCTTTAAAGTTTGAGCCTGCTTTGCTTCTCCTAACCCTTATCTCACAGAGGGAAATACCCTGAGTAATAGACCCAAATTTAAATTACTGCACTTAAGTTGGATTGGCGAACTCAAACCACTACATGTATATAGAAAGAATTCTATCTTGACAGGTAAAACAATGTGTTTTGAACTCACACTGGTCACTGAGCTGCTAAAATTCTGGTAATTGTCAAGAAATTGGAATGAAAACTAACACATAAATAGAAGATTTTTGTAAACATGATTAGAGGCACAAAATGTAATATGGGTGAGAAGATTAAAATAGGTTGTATATTGTTTACCAAACCAGTCCTGGTTTGTATTGTTATTATAAATACATTAAGATTGGTGACAAAGGAGAGAGTGACAAATAACAAAGAAAAATGGGAGCTGTTTATGAACAGTTTTCCTGAAATTATCATGTTACATCTTGCACCAACTAAATGTTGCTTGCTACCATCGTATTCAGCAGGAAGGTCCAGAGTTTTAATATGCTGACTTTTTTTCCCGTTAAAGACTTTCTAGTATTATAAGTTTATATTTATTTGCAAGCTTTTTTTTTTTTTTTTTTTTAAATAAATGACCAGAAGCCTGAGGTTCAGGGATGTCTTCCTAAATGAAAATAGCAATATTAGTTATAAGAAGGAGCATTTAAATTTTATAAAAGGAAATGCATTGCCTGAAGCTGCAGATGTTTGAATGCCCATGACCTTAACTGTGTGATGATAATATTTCTAAGAAAATTAATGAGAAACATAGGCTTCTGTGACACATGGTGCAGTTCAAGAACTTAATTTGCTGAATTTTAGGCAGATGCACACACATATCCCATTAACAGAATTCTAGAGTTTTGTGTACAAATTGAACTGCAATGAAATTAAACAAGAACTTGGAGTTTACCCTGATACAAAATGGAGAATTCTGACCACATATAATTTTTGAAGTACAGCAGATACACAATTAATATAGTTCAGCTTTACATCAACATTATTAGCAAATGGATTCTGTTGCCATTCCCTAATGGTTCCAGTTGCAAAACAGTATTACTATTAAGCATGCTGGTTTTGGTAGACAAAGAAAAAACCCTTCCGTGTTTTCTTTGAAGATTTATGAAAGTTTTCAGCAGGTTTAGAAAATTGTGCAACTTTACTACATCACATTTTAAATTTTATTTTAAATGTTATGCTTGTTAATTATAGTATAACCTTACTTTTGCAGTAAAATTATTTTCTTTTGTCAACATGGAGGCTTTGTTACCCAGTTTAAAAATTCCATGGAAAACCTCTTTATTGCTTACAAGAAAAACTGACTTTGCTGTCTCATGCAACAGTAGCAAATTACAAATAAGTAATTGATTTTGTCATTTAATCGATAAATAAAAAAGTTTTGTCAAGTATGTAGTCTAGTTTGGGGAAAATGGAACCCTTTTATACTTTACTATGTGACTTGCATCAAAGATACACCTAACAGAATGAAACTTTGTACAATGTGACATTAATAATGTAAATTATGTCACTCGAGCTAATGAATCTTTAACGTTGCTAGACAAATGTACCTTTCCAGAGTCCTTAGAAACTTTCCAGAAGCAGCAGCAAATGACTACATGACCCTATGATTATAGTACACTGAAACATTTTGCATTTCAGATTGTGCCTGATGCCTGGAAGGGTAACAGAAAAGTAAAATCTAATTGATTCGGGTCATGAGGAAAGGGGTAGAAGGATAATGGCTGACCTGAAGATCTTTGGTACTTTGAATATTGATAAAAAGTCATTTGATAATTTATACAACTAACCTCTTTATCCAAAACCTACCTAACTGTATGAAGAGTAGTATAACAGAGCATTCTTCAAGTCTTTTTAAAATCATCTGTGTACATTTGAAGGACGTCTTACCTCTTACTAATAAACATTAAAACAAACTATAAACCCCAAATGTAACCCTTAATTAGGTACTTTCAATAGCGATGAAGAACTTCCAATAACAAATTGTCTTGGTTTATCCCTTTGGGGAAAATGCAAAGACTGAAAATAAAAACGAATAACAAACCCAACCCAATTCAAAAAACAATTCATTCTCTTAAACCCTCAAAATCAGACAAGTGAATTATAAAGTCACATCTGAGTTTGACATGAGCAGGAACGTACTGGGAATAAAGATCATTGTCAGAGTAGCAATTGCTGTAAGTTATTTTCTGTTTTCTCTCTCCAGCAAGGGTTTGCCATCCATTGTTGTCGTACTGCCCTGCTAAGAAAACTGCAATTGCTGGCTGAGAGCACTTTATTCCTAATTAGTTTCCCTCACAAACATAACTGTCAAAATAATTGAGCTATTCAATTATTGATCTTGAGTCTATTCATTATGAGTACAAATAAAGTATTTAAACCAGCCTGGCTATATCTGTCTGTTTTCATCATTCTGCTTCAGGATAAATCAATGTATAATCTCTGAAATTATGAAAGGGTACTGAAAAATTGTCAAGTACTTTAGTGATGCCCTCTGTGACAGTCTATTTTGGTAAATTAGATAGACTCAGTAAGCCTTTCCAGATACAAAAACTCATGTGTTTATACAGCTAAATTGTTGAAACAGTCTCCAATATGCTTTTTGAGTTTGTCAACCAGCATTCTTCCAAATAATTATCAAACTTGGACAGGAGTTGCTGTGGGCAAGCAATCATTCATAATAGGAAATTTGAATAGTATCTCCTTGTTTGAGAGGCTGAAGGATGTATTTAATAATATGGATATTGGCCATTCCATGCTAGCCGATTTCACTGCCAGAAGTGAGTCCTGAAAATGCTTAATGTATCAGCAAACCCGCAAGCCCTGTATTCCACTGTCAGAGTGGATAGATAGCAGAAAAAGCAATCATCTGGATTTTATCCAGCATATCCAAATAAAGTAGTTACTACCATAAATCTAGAGTTTTCTATGTGAAGAGGAAGGAATGATACGAAGTGCCTAAGTCAGTTTCCCAGCAGTCATTAGCACTGAAAGTGAAGCAAAAGCTTGGTGACTTCTGACTGTGCTTTTGTTTTCAGGGAACCATGAGAGAAGAACTAGAAAGAATACTAAATACTTGCTAAAACTGAACTTGTTCTTACCAATATTGATGTGTCTGTGAAGATGTTTTTACAAGACCAATGGTATTTGTTTTGTAAAATGTAATGGCCGGGATGGGAGCTTGATCATTCTGTCATCATTGCCTAATGAAATATAAGGTTTATTTACACTTTGAAGGAATTTCACATATATTTCCCCTTTCTTGACTGTTTAATATTTTGCAGTTTTCTTTAATTATAAGAATACAGTTTCTTATCTCTAGACCCACTAAATATGTCCCATATTGGCAAGAGAGCTAAGGGAATTCACTCTGAAAAAGGTATTGTATTGTGTAGGGATTTCTGCTGCTCTCAGAAGCTAAACTAATAAGCCTTATGGGAATAGAAGAGAAAAATCTCACAACAGAAGTGTTGCCGTGTGGGGTGTTGGTGGAGGAACTGCTTCTTGTCCCAAGGGGAACCTTTGGCTAAGGGACCCCTGGCAGTGCTTCTTGGCACCTCGCAGGCCAGCTCTCTCACCCGTGCAGCAGAGACACACAGCCACTCACACTGAGCCAGCCAGCTCAGGCATCACTAGAGGCAAAAGAGTCAGAGGCCCTTGCTGGAGCACCGAAGTTTATTACTGATCTGTTTCGATGCAGTCTGAGGAGGCAAGGGAGCAGGGGAAAAGGTGAGGCAAGGGGAGAAGCAGCAAAGGGGGCAAAGGGAGCAAGGGGCAAGGAAGCAAGCAGCAAAGGAACACACTTCCGTTCGGGATAGACTTATGTAGGGATACAGGAGGAAGATGGGGTAATACAACAGCCAGTGGGGATAAGGAGGGAATGGAGTGGGGGCCGGATTACATCCTCTTAAGGGATGCAAGGGGCGTCTGTCTGTTGGCCAGTCAGACAGACAGAATCTCCATAGGGCCAATGGGAGAGGCCTTTCTCACTGAGGTAAAGGGGAGTCTTGCACTTTGGAGCCTGCCCACCAGCGGGCCCCCTCTGTACCTGGACTCTCTGGCCCCCCGGCCACCACAACTGCTGGTTCAGCCGACACAGCACATATGCATTTCTGAAAGATGGAAATAAGAATATTGAGTTTGCATGCAAATATATTTAGACCAGTATAGATATCTGTGTGATAGCACAAACTTTGTTGACAGAAAAATTTATATGTGCCTGGCTTAGATGCTACAGCATATCAGAATCTGATATAACCACAAACTATCTTGAAAAACATCTGATGCAAAAAGTGCCAGTTCAAATTCATCTAGAGAAAGAGCAGATTTGTGCTCTTTGATTTAAGAACTAGTAGTAAATGACTGCACACATAGACATCCATTATGAACTGGAGAAATGTGATGTGGTTTAGTGATTGACAGACACATTGACTCTGCTGTTGATTTTAAGGTTATTTTTTCTTGTAAATCAACCCTCATTAGTCTCCTTACTTTCCACTCTTGTCTATATTACATGGTTTGGTTTTTTTTGACACATTAAAGTAAACTAAGTCATGCTTATTACAACTGTAACAAGTTTCAAAATAAGGGCTTGATTTAAATCTAGTATTTTTTACTGCTTTATTTCATAGGATGAAAATGATTACTTAAAAGTAAAGTAACAAACTATGTTAGAATAAAATCTTGAGATAAAATATTAAACAGTTGACTATCTATAAAACAGCTTTTGCCAAATAGCAAATATCAAATAATGAAATTATTGATATGAAACAATGAAATGTTATTGAAGACGTTCCTAGGGTATCCAACTATTTTTTAACCTGAGGGAAAAAAATTCTTGGATCTTCATAAGGCAATTTTTTTTGAGACAATTTGCATTTTTGCACCCAGATTTCCCATTAAATGTCTTTCTGAAGGCCAGTCATATGGCTGATATGAAGTATACTGAATACCTTACAAATTTTATATGATACCACAAAACAAAGCAAGGAAACAATTCACGAAACCTTATTTAATTGTTGTTCTCAGTAATACATGGATGGGTCTGTAGATATGTAATTTTTTAATTTATGGTAGTCTTGATCAGTTACAAGTGGGTTGCACTTTAGACAGTTAAAGAAACTAACATCATTAGTCTATCTACCAGCTGATTTGCATATTCCTTTTCAGATTCCAGACTGAAGTTAATTATGATACTTTGGAAGTCAGAGATGGGCCAGCAAATTCATCACCATTAATTGGAGAATACCATGGAACACAAGCACCCCAGTTCCTTATCAGTACTGGAAATTATATGTATCTGCTGTTCACAACAGACAACAGTCGTTCCAGTGTTGGTTTCCTAATTCACTATGAGAGTAAGTCTGGTATTTCTCAAATAATTTTTATTTAATCTTGAAAAAAACCATTCAATTAGAAAATGAGCAAACAAATGGGAACAAATAAAATTCAGTAGTTATATTTGTGTAAGAACAAATTACGTTTATGCTGTACTGACAGATAATTCTGGAACTATTCATTTTGGAAATTTTTTCTTCATGGGTTCTTCTATGTTATTCAGAGTACTTACGGACCTAGTTGTTTAATCAAATGCAAACTAATTTTAGAAACTTTCTCTTGTGGGTAAAGATATATTGTTCTTTTTTGGTTTCTTTGGGCGTCCTCTATCTTCTGTCTCACTTTCACTTTCTCTCTTTTTCTCTTTCTCTGGTTTTAATACACTTTGCCGGGCTGAACCAATTTGGACACCTTATCTAGAACGGTTATGAAATGCAAATAAATTAATAATAATATCTCCATATGAACTACAGAATCATCATAATAACATTTTATTTTAAATTAAATGCATAATATGATGTATATTAAATGATCTGAAGTCACTCTGGCCTTTATATGATAGTACAGCCATTTGTTTAATTATTTACTGTAGAGAGCTTATGTGTTTACTGTGTTTGTGCCAGCCTAGTAACATCACTTTTATCAGTTGTTCTTATTTGGAAACTAATCTGATTGCTGTAAATTTGCTGTAATAATGAATCTAGAATAGTGTCCAGACATATTTTATAGCCATATCAAAACTTGGAAATTCTGCATATTCTGCAATTTTAACTTTGGCTAAGATATGGTGGTAATGGCTGAACAGATAATAGGACAATAAACTTCAAGGCCACTAAATCATGTAAAGACAAGGAACAGTAGATAGGCTTCTGCATGAGTTACCTGCAGATGCTGATTTTCCCTGTTTTTATTGGATCTAAATGTTGCTGTTATGTTTCACAATATAGTCCTTAAATATTTATCATTTTGTGTTTTATTTTAAGGTAGATATATTTTTTCCTGTTAAAAATTAAACCAGTTAGTACTAAAATATCTGCCCTACACATTCTTAAAGAAGAAGGTCTAATTATGAAATTATTTAGAACAGTATTCATATATTCACTTTTTACCTCTGTTGAAAAGTTTAATATCTGACACGTGAGACACTAGTATTTCAATGCTATTGCTCTAGGTAGTCTGATAAAATGTCAAAGTTAGAATTGATAAGTACACTTTAAAGCTTGAAGTGGGATTAGGTCTTGAGCAAGTAAAGATGACAGAAAGCTAGTAAATGTTCTTCATCTTCTTTTACATATAGTTCCTCTGCACAGAATATTAAAAAAATAGCCTATTTTATAAAAAGCTAACGTTTATAATTTTTAAAGTTGTAGCAAAGCTAAAACATTTTGTCTCACAGCATCATTCAGAGCAGATTGACTCCCTGAATGAAGCATTTTTCTCTTTCAGTGGAAGAAATATTTTAAAGGGTAGCTGGTATAAATTTTGCCTTAGACATGAATGAGAAGATTATAGGATCACAGAATCATCAACATTGGAAGAGACCTTCAAGATCCTCTAGCCCAACCCAGCACCACTATACCATATCCCCAAGTGCCACTTCCAAATGCGTCTTGAACACTTCCAGGGATAGCCCAACCCAGCACCACTATACCATATCCCCAAGTGCCACTTCCAAATGCGTCTTGAACACTTCCAGGGATAGTGACTCCACCTCCTCCCAGGGCAACTTATTCCAATGCCTAAACACTCTTGCAGTGATTTTTTTTTTTTCTAATATCTAATCTGAACCTTCCCTGGTGTAATTTAAGGCCATTTCCTCGTGTTCTTTCATTTGAAACATGGCAGAAGAGACTGACACCCCACCTCACTACAACCTTCTTTCAGGAAATTGTAGAGATTAATGAGGTCTCTTCTGAGCCTGCTCTCCTCCTGATTGAACAATCCCAGCTCCCTCAGCCTCTCATCATAGGACATATCTAGATCCTTCACCAGCTTCATTGCCCTTCTCCGGACTCATTCCAACACCTCTATATCTTTTTTGGAGTGGCCCAAAACTGAACACAGTATTTAAGATGTGGGCTCACCAGTGCCAAGTACAGGTGGACAATCACTTCACTGGTCCTCATGGCCACACTATTACTGATACAGGCCAGGATGCCATTGGCCTTCTTGGCCACCTGGGCTCACTGCTGGCTCATGTTCAGCTGCTGTCAACAAGTACCCCCAGCTCCTTTTCTGCTGGGCAGCTTTCCAGCCNATCATAGGACATATCTAGATCCTTCACCAGCTTCATTGCCCTTCTCCGGACTCATTCCAACACCTCTATATCTTTTTTGGGGTGGCCCAAAACTGAACACAGCATTTAAGATGTGGGCTCACCAGTGCCAAGTACAGGTGGACAATCACTTCACTGGTCCTCATGGCCACACTATTACTGATACAGGCCAGGATGCCATTGGCCTTCTTGGCCACCTGGGCTCACTGCTGGCTCATGTTCAGCTGCTGTCAACAAGTACCCCCAGCTCCTTTTCTGCTGGGCAGCTTTCCAGCCACTCTGTCCCCAGCCTGTAGCCCTGGGGTTGTTGTGACCCAAGTCCAGGACCCATCACTTGGCCTTGTTGACCCTTACACAATTGGCCTTGGTCCGTCAATCCAGCCTGTCAAGATACCTCTGCAGAGCCTTCCTACATTCCAGCAGATCAACACTCCCACCCAGCTTGCTGAGGTTGCACTCGTTTCTCTCATCTATGTCACTGATAAAGTCTGATAAAGTCCTGTTTAGTAATGAGACTGGACCCAATACTGAGCCCTGCAGAGCATCACTTTGGACTGGCTGCCAGCTGGGTTTAACTTCGTTCACCATCACTCTCTGGGTCCAGCTATCCTGTCAGTTTTTTATCCAGCAAAGATTACACTTATCCAAACCACGAGCAGTCAGTTTCTCCAGAAGAAGCTGTGGAAAATAGTTTCGAAGGCAATTCCTGTCCTGAATGTCCAAATTGTAAAAAAAAGTTGTACAGAGAAAGCTTGCTAAACACTTCACACGTACATCAGTGCATCTGCACCACAAGACTTCTTAAGTTAATCACAGCCTCACCGTTCTTATCATCTTTTTCCTCACACTAGATTTCTCAGAGAACTAAAATTGTCTTCTTTTTGCCTTGTGTTCCGTATGTTCATATAACACAACTGGAATTTGCTGCAGTCTCTCTTCTTGTGCTAGTCAGCATCAGGAGCTCCTGAAGCATTTCTCTGATCCTTTACTCTGTATTGACAATTGGGTACATCGCAGAGGGAAGGTCATCACAATCACTAGTAACATGGGGATACTAAGTAGATAAATTCAGTGTTTTCAAAGAGCAAAACCAGGTGGAAAGACCCAATGGAAGCATTGAGTAATCTGCTAGGAACACAGGAGACAAAAATTGTATTTTGAATGCCCTTGGAGGTTTAACTATAGAAGCTGCTATTTTTAAAGCAAACAGAACTTCTATTTGTTTCACATTTCTTACATTTGTAGAAGACAAGGTAGTCAATTTTGAGTTTTAAGAAAAGTTTCTGAATATTTTCTTTGGAAGTTCAAATACCTGTCTTATTTGGAAGTATCTTAAAAATCTTCCAGTTATAGTCATAACTTTAATGATAAATTAAATCACTGCACTGTGAAGCAGAAGGATCTTAATCTTGCTTAAAATAAAAGGTTCAATATAAACTAATCTGAGTTGCATCTGAGATGGCAGTAATATTCTATTAAGCTAAAATGTGCCTGCAATATAGCTTTAATAAATATGTAACCCATTAAAGGTACTGTGAAGGATGTGAAGATAATTTGTTAATTCCCCTCCTTAAATTTCTGTCATTCAGCCTTTTGATGACACTTCAAACATAGCTAATGCAAGACAGGTAGATTAACTCTTATGCGNAATGATAAATTAAATCACTGCACTGTGAAGCAGAAGGATCTTAATCTTGCTTAAAATAAAAGGTTCAATATAAACTAATCTGAGTTGCATCTGAGATGGCAGTAATATTCTATTAAGCTAAAATGTGCCTGCAATATAGCTTTAATAAATATGTAACCCATTAAAGGTACTGTGAAGGATGTGAAGATAATTTGTTAATTCCCCTCCTTAAATTTCTGTCATTCAGCCTTTTGATGACACTTCAAACATAGCTAATGCAAGACAGGTAGATTAACTCTTATGCATCCAAGCAAAAAAAAAATGATGGGCCTAAAATATTCCTTAAGTAAACCTACTGATAAAATATTCATTTTTGGCTAAAAATAATTAATCTATATTCTTTTGGCAAGCATGCTTCACGCTTTACTTACATATCCCTTAACACTCAACTTCCTTACTTATGTGTTTTAAGTAGGGTTTGTTCAGTTAGTTGGTTGGTTGGTTTTTTGTTTGTTTGTATTTATGGGGGGTTTTTGGTTCTTCATTCTGTGAAGTAGGTTGTACAATCTTTGTCTTTTCCTTAAATGAAAACAGATAGAAATACTTTACATGCAGATTCTTTTAATGTAAATTGTTTCTTTGTTTATTAAAGTATATTTGAAATTTTTCTTTCCTTAAATAAAAGAACATGATAATTTGCAAAGGAAATTGATCAATTATTTCTTAAATCCAAGCGCTTTACTTAAAAGTCAGTGTTTTTTATGGACTAATATTTCCTTCTATCCTAAAATTTATCTGAATAATAGATCATATTTTAGTCATGCTTTGAGACAGTCATATTACATATCAATATATATTTGATAAACATTACAATTCTCTTATACAGTCAGGGAAATTGTTTTAACATTAAAGATTACCCATCTTAGTCAAAACTTTCCTTATTGAGGCCATTGAAAAAATCTACAAAATTAGTACTGTGATTTTTCGTAAATGAAAAATTACCAGTAATTTAAAAAAAAAAAAAAATAGAGCTAATCCTTTATTCACAGTGTATAAAATTAGGTATTTGTTTAGATTAGATTTCATAAAATAACTTTTTAGGCTCAGAAATAGGCAATCTTCATGGACTTGGCAGAGTGTTAAAATCAGTCAGACAGCCCACAATCAATTCTAGCCCTGATAACATAGCATCCAAATACTTCCTTACACTTCTTCATTTGAGGAAAAAATAATTCTTTGAATAGTCTGGATATGAGGAAAAGATTCATAAAATTTTTTGTGGCAGGATACAGTCAACAGGAAAAGATTTGAAATATTGGGGCAGATTTTTTTGTTTCAGCAGTCCATTTTACTATGACTAAGAAGAATCAATACAGAGGCTAAATAGGAAAGGCAGTTTTTGTGAAAGTGACCATAAAATAATAGAGTTTATGATCCATAAGAAATGAAAGAATGAAGCAATATGGTGATTAAATTAATGGTTTTCAAAACTCTAAACTTCACTAAATTTGGCAGATTGGTAGGTGAATGTCCTTGAATCTTTACGAATGAATTCTGAAAGTCATTTATAAAAGAGATTGGATGAAAAGTCCGACAGAAAATGATTGTTTGGTTTTTAGTGCTTTTGTTTTGGTTTGGTTTTGGTTTGTTTTGTTATTGTTTTGTTTGGTTTTGTTTCATTTTGGTTCTTTTTGTGTTTGTTTTGTTTCTTTTTTTTATTTTTTGAATCTTTGAGAAAGATTTCTGTAGCTATTTAACAATCCCCTTTAATGATGTAGCTCAAGAGTTAATAATGTAGATATTGGATATATTCAAACATTTCTACAGATAGCAATCAAAAAATAACACAGATCTCGTAGGATAAACACAAAAATCTAAAGTACATATTTAATTCTAAGAACAAGAGACAGAAAGACAGTAACANAGACAGGTAGATTAACTCTTATGCATCCAAGCAAAAAAAAAATGATGTGCCTAAAATATTCCTTAAGTAAACCTACTGATAAAATATTCATTTTTGGCTAAAAATAATTAATCTATATTCTTTTGGCAAGCATGCTTCACGCTTTACTTACATATCCCTTAACACTCAACTTCCTTACTTATGTGTTTTAAGTAGGGTTTGTTCAGTTAGTTGGTTGGTTGGTTTTTTGTTTGTTTGTATTTATGGGGGGTTTTTGGTTCTTCATTCTGTGAAGTAGGTTGTACAATCTTTGTCTTTTCCTTAAATGAAAACAGATAGAAATACTTTACATGCAGATTCTTTTAATGTAAATTGTTTCTTTGTTTATTAAAGTATATTTGAAATTTTTCTTTCCTTAAATAAAAGAACATGATAATTTGCAAAGGAAATTGATCAATTATTTCTTAAATCCAAGCGCTTTACTTAAAAGTCAGTGTTTTTTATGGACTAATATTTCCTTCTATCCTAAAATTTATCTGAATAATAGATCATATTTTAGTCATGCTTTGAGACAGTCATATTACATATCAATATATATTTGATAAACATTACAATTCTCTTATACAGTCAGGGAAATTGTTTTAACATTAAAGATTACCCATCTTAGTCAAAACTTTCCTTATTGAGGCCATTGAAAAAATCTACAAAATTAGTACTGTGATTTTTCGTAAATGAAAAATTACCAGTAATTTAAAAAAAAAAAAAAATAGAGCTAATCCTTTATTCACAGTGTATAAAATTAGGTATTTGTTTAGATTAGATTTCATAAAATAACTTTTTAGGCTCAGAAATAGGCAATCTTCATGGACTTGGCAGAGTGTTAAAATCAGTCAGACAGCCCACAATCAATTCTAGCCCTGATAACATAGCATCCAAATACTTCCTTACACTTCTTCATTTGAGGAAAAAATAATTCTTTGAATAGTCTGGATATGAGGAAAAGATTCATAAAATTTTTTGTGGCAGGATACAGTCAACAGGAAAAGATTTGAAATATTGGGGCAGATTTTTTTGTTTCAGCAGTCCATTTTACTATGACTAAGAAGAATCAATACAGAGGCTAAATAGGAAAGGCAGTTTTTGTGAAAGTGACCATAAAATAATAGAGTTTATGATCCATAAGAAATGAAAGAATGAAGCAATATGGTGATTAAATTAATGGTTTTCAAAACTCTAAACTTCACTAAATTTGGCAGATTGGTAGGTGAATGTCCTTGAATCTTTACAAATGAATTCTGAAAGTCATTTATAAAAGAGATTGGATGAAAAGTCCGACAGAAAATGATTGTTTGGTTTTTAGTGCTTTTGTTTTGGTTTGGTTTTGGTTTGTTTTGTTATTGTTTTGTTTGGTTTTGTTTCATTTTGGTTCTTTTTGTGTTTGTTTTGTTTCTTTTTTTTATTTTTTGAATCTTTGAGAAAGATTTCTGTAGCTATTTAACAATCCCCTTTAATGATGTAGCTCAAGAGTTAATAATGTAGATATTGGATATATTCAAACATTTCTACAGATAGCAATCAAAAAATAACACAGATCTCGTAGGATAAACACAAAAATCTAAAGTACATATTTAATTCTAAGAACAAGAGACAGAAAGACAGTAACAAAAATTTATATAAATATATTCAAATAAGAGAAAAAAATAAAAATTACTCAAAAATAGTTTGACCAAACATCAGCTGTCACAGGAAGACTAAATATTTT
The DNA here is from genome assembly GCA_013397755.1 of Cnemophilus loriae. Taxonomy (NCBI): domain Eukaryota; kingdom Metazoa; phylum Chordata; class Aves; order Passeriformes; family Corvidae; genus Cnemophilus; species Cnemophilus loriae. The sequence goes on from VZTF01001496.1 coordinate 440,028, forward strand.
GTTCCTATTTTGCAACTTTTGCAGAAAAGCTTAATTTTTACCATATACTTAATATAATTAAATGAACATTGTCAAGGTAAGAATACAGCATGTGGAGAGAGAGTACTGCACAATACTGAAATAATGAAATATATTTTATTCATCAGGGACTGTTGAAATTTTCTGTGCTATAATCAGAGGCAAAGCAGAAGGACCACTTCACTGAAAATTATGTCTGAAAATTCAAAACTGTGAGGAAGTTTAAAAAAAATTCAGAAGGGCACACACTTCTTCAAGCAAGGATGGAGAAGAAAAAAAAAAAAGAAGATATTCGGACCAGAAGGACCAAGGACATTAGTTTTATCTTCACTCTTGAAAGATACTAGTCTCAAGCTGATAAACAAAATGATAAGAAATCAATTATTTATATCTGATAAAAACAGATTATGTCAAACCAATTTAAGTTCTTTCTTGACAGGTTAACTGCTTTTGTAGATTTGGGAAATGGAAAGGGGAGAGAACAGTTCTGTGCTGACATTCACAAGGCTTTTAGAACTCTTTCAGAGAAAATATAGAGATTTAGTGTAGATTAAATTATTACAGTACAATAAATGTACAATAAGGTACAGTAGGCACTGGAAAAAGTTGCTCAGAAAGGCTGTAGAATCTCCATCCTTGGAGATACTAAAAATACATCCAGAAATGGATCCGCCTGTGCAACCAGGTTTAGGTGACCTTGCTTGAGCAGGGGTGTTGGACTACATGACCCCCAGAGGTTCCTTCCACCCTAAATTGTTATGTAATTTCTTTGATGCTATGAAAAAATATTTTATTAATGATTTTGATGACAATATAAGAACAGTTACAATTTCTGAGGATGATTCCAACCTACAATTATAGCAAGCACTATGATTGAGAAGGTTAGAATTCAAAACAAACTAGATGAACTGAAGAAAGAGTCTGAAACAAAAACAATTAGATTCTATAAAGAAACATGTTAAGCCTAAATGCGGAAGGAGAAATGCCATGCACAAATACAAAATAAAGATACAATAGAAGAAGGTTTGGGCGTCACACAGACCTTATATAATGTAGAGAAAAATGTAGTAGTATTGCAAAAAGTTGAATCTTCTAGACACTGTATTTAACCATCAAAAAAACCAAAAAGCAATTTCAGAAAATACATTTTTTTGTTTACAGGACTGTTTTATCTAGGACTTGTTCAAAAATTATTTTGCTTCATTTGATGACCAGGGAGACTATTATGTCCAGTTTGTGACACAGTTTAAAAAGAGTAGGAGGTTGCTAACATGGAAAATACAGCACATGAGGAGTCATTGAAAGGTTTGTACTTGTCTAGAAAAAGAATGACTTGGCAGGCAGCGGGTATGGCATGATAATGGCGTCATGGTCCAAGTAGCTAATAATTGTAGCTTGTCCTAGAGTTTGGTCTGCTGCCTGTGCTCCTTCTCAATCAAGACTTTAAAACTATTTTCCAACCAAATTTATCACTCTCGTGCCAGAATTTCTCCTATCTTTTTGTAGTCAGGACTCTCAGTATTGCCCATTACTTAGTTTATCTTAGGTTATCTCCTATTAAGAAAAATAATCAAATCTTCATGTAAAAAAGCAAAGAAAAATAATTTCTTTTCAGCTATATTTATGGTTGCTGAAATTTACATACTGAATATTTTTCCCTGGGAATGAAACTCTGTTGCCTGAGCTGAGTTTATTTATATAACACTACTGCTTCAGTCAGGAAGTTGGAAGTTGATAAATTTGCTATAGCTTTTGGTCTTCTTGCAAAAATGTGAAACAACAGAGTCAATGTAATTTAGGATTATCATTTTAAAAAGAAACTGATGAGTTTACCTGTTATGTGTGACTCAGAATGCCAAAGTATCTGATGTGCTCAGGCAAGGGTGGTAGGCTGCCCTAAGAGGAAGGAATTTTAAGACCGGTGCTGTGGACTTCCATCCACGCTAACATATTTCAAAATGCGAAGTATGCTTTATCTGAAAAAACCCTAATGTGCATCAAAATTAAAATTTCATACAGATCAAATTATTATGGGCACTTACAGGGCAGAATATTATACACTTAAATGGGTTATTTGAAACTATATTAAGCAATTTTATCCAGGCAAAGGGAACCTAAAAATGCACTGTGTTAGCTAACATGGTACATTTGCATTAAGAGTATGCAGTCAAGTCCAGAGAAACTTATTTGTCTAGAATTTAAGTATGTCAGGGTTACCTCATGAAAACTAGATCATAAGCTTTCAAATCTGAATTCCAAGTGAGATATAAGAAGAGCTGGAGGGTACAGGGAATATTTCTCTGTGAAAGCTAGAGTCATTATTTATGATATTTTTATTTGTAGTCCTTCTTCCAACTCTCACATCTACAGTTCTAAACCCTTCACTTTACACCCTGATAAATCATTTTTTCCTTAGTTTTGAACTCCTCCTATTTTGTTCCTAAGGCTGTATGGTAGTCCTGGATAAACAGGGCACAATAGAAGCAGTAAACTGAGACTACAACTTCCACAGAAATGGTTAGAGATGCACAAGCAGCTGAGAGGACCAGCACCTTCTCAGCCCTTTAGAGGGCTAAGAAACTAGAAATGCCTGTGAAGAAGGCAGTTGTGGCGGAGTAACCTTGACTAGATCCCAGGTGCCCAAATCTTAAAAACACCTTCCCCCTACCCCTCTGTTCATCTCTAGCTGAACTTCACTTTCAGTTTTATCTACTTCGTACTTCTGAGAGGTGCAGGGCGACAGGGCATAAGGGTTGTGGTCGGTTTATCACACGTTATCTTTGCTGCTCCTTCCTCCTTGGTGGAAGGACCCCTCAGACTCTTCCGCTCCTCCAGCAATGGGTTCCTCCCCCAGGAGACAGTCTTCCATTAATATTTCAAATTTGAGTGCTTCCCATGATCTACAGTTCTAAATGAATGGCTCTGGCATGGGGTGCAATCCTCCAGGAACAGAGTGCTCCTGTGTGGGTGTCCCACAGGGTCGGTCACAAGTCCTGCCAGCAAAACTGTTCCAATGTGGGCTCCTGTCTCCACCAAGCCACTTATCCTGCCAGGAGCTTCCACCAGTGTGGACTTCCCACAAGATCACAGCCTCCTTTGAGCATCCATCTGCTTCAGAATGGGGTCCTGCACGGGCTGCAGGTGGACCTCTGATCCACTGTGAACCTTCATGGGCTGCAGCAGGACAGCTGCTTCACCATGGTCTTCACCATGGTCTTCAGCACAGGTTGCAGGGGCTTCCAAACCTCGGGCACCTCCTCCTCCTCCTCCTCCTCCTTCTTCTTCTTCTTCTTCTTCTTCTTCTTCTTCTTCTTCTTCTTCTTCTTCACTGACCTTGTTGTCTCTGAATTGTTGCTCTCACATTCTCACTTCTCTACGGCTGCTGTCTTTCTGCAGCAGCTTTTTGTGTCCTTCTTAACTATGTTATCCCAGAGACTCTGCCACCATCTCTGACGGGTTCAGCTTCCACCAGCAGCAGGCCCATCCTGATGCCAGATGGCATTGGCTCTGTTGAATATGGGGGAAGTTTATGGCAGCTTCTCACAGAAGCCACTCCTGTAGCCATCCTTGTCTACTAACACTTGGCCATGCAAGCCTAATACAGGGGTGAGGGTGAGAGAGTGTTTTAGCTTTTGGTTTTGTTTCTCACCATGCTAGTCTATTTTTAATTGGCAATAAATTAAATTATCTTTTTCTCAAATTGAGTCTGTTTTGACTGCGATGGTAATCATTAGGTGATCATCTTGTCTTTGTCTCAGCCCTTGAGTTTTTTCATGTTATTTTCCATCTTAGTCTTTCCCCCTGTACTGTTGAAGGGGATAATGAGAGAGCAGCTGAGTGGGAGACTGGCAGCCAGACAAGGTCAACTCACCACACATAGTAACAGAAGACAAAAGAAATTCCTGTCATCCCAATAGAGAGTCTTTATTTGTTTCTCTCATGTGTATACATTATAGCTCATTATATTATTAAATTCCACAATCATTTGCTATCACTAGAAGCATTATGGATAACGTTCAGTTAATGAGCCTTCATTTGATAATTTCAGGGAGTTTTTTTCAGTGTATAAGACCAGGTTTATTTATCAAAAACTATTTAATCTCTCCTATAAAACATAATTACCAGAGACTCTTTCTGTCAGATAAGAGTTATACAATTGTGAAATCTCTATTATTTGTCCTTCTGTTTTTTTATGCATAGGACAATATCTGTAAGAATTCAGTATTTTGTGAGTTCTTCAAATGCAGTTTTTTGACATTGCTTTTTGTTGTATCAAATAACCATTACTATGCAGAGGAGACCTGCAGTATCAGAAACTGAAGGGATGAAAGAATCAAATATGATTTATATACTAGCAAAATTTGAATTCATACTTTGAACTGCAGTATCTTCCTATAGTTTCAGATGACCAGTACTTTTATGTTTTTGGTGTTTTTAATTGATTGACAAAATATACGTTAAAGGTCCAATCTTCTTCTATTTCGTTTGGACTTCTCTATTCTATGAAACTTAAAACTGGAAAACTGTTCTGTGAGTCAGTGACAACAGTCGGAGAAAGGGTTTTATATCCCATATCAGTTCTCAGGCAATGCTAACTACCGTCTTTTGGAGGCTCTTTCTTTCTCCTGTCTTCCTCGTTTTGTGTTTTGTTTGTTTGTTGGGTTTTTTTTCTGTTTACTATCTGAAAAATGGTGAAAAAACCAAATTAAATCTGTGTGTTTCAGGTGTTACTTTGGAATCAGATTCTTGCCTTGATCCGGGAATTCCTGTGAATGGCCATCGCCATGGTAACAACTTTAATATCCGCTCCACAGTAACCTTCAGCTGTGATCCAGGATATACACTGAGTGATGAAGAGCCTCTTATATGTGAAAGAAACCATCAGTGGAATCATGCATTACCCAGCTGTGATGGTAAGTGTCAAGCTCTTCAGATGGCAGCTTTAAAGTCCACAAAAGTTAATCTACTATTTTTCAGAACTAATTAAGCTTGCCATTGCTACTACCTCCCTTCAATTGCAGCAAGATCTGCACTTTTTAAAATTTTATTGTTATTAAAAGCCATGCTTTACATCTCTGTATCAGCTTTCAGTAAAGTGATGAAAAAAACAGGCATACATTCACAAATAGAAAAATTCAGATTCTCACGGGGTGCCATTGTTCAACTGTGAATCAAAATGGTGCCATACAACTAATACTTTCAAAACAAAGCCAATAAACTTAATTTGTATTTTAAACTCTAAATACTGCATACCAAAATGATTGCTCAAAATTTAGGATACTCAATACGAAAACAGACCATGATCAGCCTATGTAATTAATTTTCTTAACATATTTTTGCTTTGAAATTTTGGTTAATTTATTAATTGTTTTTGTGGATATGAAATATGAAACTTTCTAGAGCTTTCATGAAACATTTTTTAAAATGCTGAATTACTGTCATGGTTTAACTGCAGCCAGCAACCAAGGCCCACACAGCTGCTTGCTCACTCCCACCAGCGAGATCAGGGAGAGAATCAGAAGGGTAAAAGTGAGAACACTCCTGGGTTGAGATAAAGTTTAATAAGAAAAGCAAAAGCTATGCACACAAGCAAAGCAAACCAAGGAATTTATTCACTGCTTCCCAAGGACAGCAGGCATTCAGCCATCTCCAGGAGAGCAGGGGCCCATCACATGTAATGGCCACTTAGGAAGACAAACATCATCAGTCTGAACTTCTCCCTTTTACCTTTTTCTCCCCACTTTATATACTGAGCATGATACCATATGGTGCGGGGTATTCTTTTGGTTAGCTGTGGTCACCTGTCCCTGCTGTGTCGCTTCACAATCTCCCACTTACCCTCAACTTCCTCACCAGCGTGACAGTATGAACAGCAGAAGCAGCCTTGGCTCTGTGCAAGCCCTGCTCAGCAATAACAAAAACATCTCTATATTATCAACCCTGTGCTCAGTACAAATCCAAAACACAGCCCCATACCGAGAAGAAAAATAACTCTACCCCAGCGAAAGCCAGCACAATTGTCCTCGTGAATATTTCTGTGTTCTTTTTTTGTAATTGGATTTTTCGGCTAAATTCTGTTTCTGTGAACCACTGAATCAACTGAATTTCTACATGGAATCCTTGTATAGCTGCTACAAAATCCCTCTTGCAGAACAACAGCAAAGAAAGGCTTTTGCTTTAGTGAATTACTTACATTAATGAATTTGTAACTTGCTCTTCACGTCCACGGTTTTCATTGATTACAATGGAATGTCAGAGGACAAACTTAGAGTTAGATTCAGCAAAATATTTCAGTTTTTCACTCTGTTTTCATCTGTTTTGTTAAATCTGAGCACTACTCTTCTCTATCATCTTCTAACTCTCGCTACAGCCTTCTGGCCCCATGCACAAAACATAAACCACCAAAAGATTATTATAGAAGTTAGCTAATCTAGCATTCAAACTCACTCACCTTGCAATCACTGCAACACATTCCTCCTTTACAAGTACAGATACAAAGCATTTTTAGGATTTTTCATTGTTTTTATGGGTTTCTTTCCTTGTTTGCTTTGCCGCGATGGATTGAAGAATGCAAAGGAATCTTAACTTTGAATAGTATTCTCTTCTTTTTCTACTTACTTTGTAATAAAATGTGTGGATGTATTTTTGAGTTAAAATATCAATATTTAACTCTTTTGTTTGCATATGAATGTTGAACTTCAGGAAGATCTAGTTAATTTTCACTCCTTGAAAGAGAGTCTTTATTTCCCAGGTCCTCCACCCACTTTCAGTCTGTGTATGAGAAAATGTCAAACCTTTCTGGAGTATGTTCTCTAGGCAAGCAACACAGAAGGGTTCAACATACATTCAGTCTCTTTTCCTCACAGATTAAACTCCTTTGTATTAACTAATCTAAAAACATGGAATAGAACTCACACTGTATTAGGGAATCATTGCGTTAGTGTATTTGCCTTTTGAGGCTCAACAAATTGAGACCCAAATTTTGGAATGTGACAGATTTAACTGAGGTGGAAACGAGCATTTTGCAGTCATCTGTAGAATACTGATGTTCTCAAAATTTTAATTTCAGAAATTAATTTAGCAGAATAAATGCCTAAGGGAAAAGCGTGTTGCTTTGTTTCATGCCAACAAAGAAGAAATAAACGTGTACAAAGACAAGGTGGTTAAAGTAATGTGTCATTCTCAAAATATGCTAATGCCAAGGTAGAAAATGAAAATAATTTTTGAGTGAGAGCTAAATTAAAACACATCAATTACATATTTTAAATTTTGTTTAAAATATGTAAATGATTTTGAAATATGTAATATCCACTTTAAGTAATTTTGCACAAATATTTTTCTTCCTTCTGTGATGTTTACAGAGTAAGATAAGGATTTTTGAATGAATGTACTATTGCTCATTTATGGCACTATAAACTGGAAGTCTGTAATGCTGTTATTTATTTTTAAGTAATGTTATCAACCATATATTTACTGTGGGTTTAGTCAAACATATTTTAATTCATACTTGTATGCAGAAAAAAATATATTCAGATAAAACCAGGCTGGAAGCATTTCCTTTTCTTCTACTTACTTGTAAATATATATAAATGACATAAATTCAAAAAACATTAAAAATTCTAACAGAAACCTTAGTCTTATAAGCAATGAAAAGAAGGAACTTAAGCTATAAACCAAGTATTTGTATATATATACACACATCAACATAAAGGTACTGCAAGTTTATTGAATTTTTTTTTCACATATATTTTGCATCTAGTTTATGGCAAAGCATATCACTCTATGTGAGGAAGAAGACTAAAAGCATCTTAATGTTTTGTTGTTTTATTGTTTAAATATTTAGTCTATTATAATTTAAAAAAAACAACAACATAAAAACTGGACGAAAACAGATGAGTGAAGAGCACAGTCATGCTGTATTTATAAGATCTGTGAGCAATTCAGCATGCAAATCTTAAACTTTAATTAATTTGCTATGCAAATTTGAACAGCCTAGTTTAGCAAATTCTAGTATGCATAAAATGTTTTCTAGCAGAGTTCTCATGTCTTCCAAAATATTCAATTCCAAATAAATTACTTATGATGGGACAATCTAAATCTTTGAAAAAGAGGAAATTCCACTTTTTTTCCCCCTGAGCATTGTAGTAGTCATCAAACTTTTACTTATTTGAAAAAAATATGCTTTTTACTTAAGTATTTTTGTTTGTTAAAAATGCAGTGGAATGTATACCTTTCAAAATACTTAGTGAAAGAAAAGTAGCAGCAAGATATTTTTTGAGTTACTTCACAAGAAAAAAAACAACCTTATTTGTTACATGCTACTGCAATAGGTATTAATACTTGCAATAAAAAAATTTACTTATTTTTGTACTCTGCTAACTAACAGGAGAGGCTGTAGATGAACAATAGACTCCTTTTCAAGGATTAATTTAGGAGAAAACAAATTATTGTCAAACATTAATGTTGTGGCTTTGGATTAATTAACTTCTTATTTTAATCCTTGACTCTATTTTTAAGTGTGGTTAAAAAATGAACTCTCTCTCTTTCTCACTCTCTCTCTGTCCCACTCTCAAACCCTTTTACAAGATAGTCTTTCTGTAGGACTTTTTTTTTTTTAAAAAAAAATGAACTCTTTCTCACTCTCTCTCTCTCTCTGTCCCACTCTCAAACCCTTTTACAAGATAGTCTTTCTGTATGACTTTTTTTTTTTTTTTTTTTGTTCTCTTATCAAGCTTTATGTGGTGGATATATTCATGGGAAGAGTGGAACTGTTCTTTCTCCAGGTTTTCCTGATTTTTACCCAAACTCTTTAAACTGCACTTGGACTATTGAAGTGTCTCATGGCAAGGGTAAGTATCTAATACGTTTTGCATATATATAATGTCTGTATGGAAAAAAAAAAATCAGACACACATGGCTAAAAAAATGTCCTTTGTGAGTTAAATCAGCATTTTCTGCCATTGCTTTGAGGAAGAAGTTTAATTTCCCAAAATAAATATCTTCAAATGTGGTATTTCCAGTTTGTATTTATTTTTCAAAGGAAGCATTCCTTTTAACAGTTGCCAGAGGCAATGTGTTTTAGTCTCAGAAAAACTGAAAAGAGTAGAAGAGGTAAAATATGGGAAAATAATAGTTACTTGTTAAATAGCACTAAATGTCTTTCAGTCAAAGATGTCAGGACCTTGTTGATGTCTCTTCACCATTATTAAGCACAAAGAAACAGATGTGATCTGTGTATTAGTAACCTTAGATTTCAGACTTAAACCATTAGAGCAAAAACTTTTATATATCTTTACGTTACACATACAGTAGAGTAAGGTTTGAATGCATAGTTGATCTCGTCAGCTTATCTATTAGGGGAATGTGTAAAATAATCTAAGGAAAAAAGCCCAGAGAGTACTAATACTGTGTTAAATCAAAACATAACAAAAATTTACTGCGAAGTATATTGGAAGTTTCTACTGTTTAAAATCTTAAAGACTGGAATTTTTGTTTAAAACTCATAAGACATTTTAAATGTCAAATACATGAGAAAACATTCTAAGAAGAATGTTGTTCCCCACAGTAAATTTATAATTATGTCATATTTATTGTATTTGAAAATTTATTGTATTTGAAAATGGAACTGTAAGTCAAAATTTAATTCATTACTGGATTGAAAGTTGGCAAATGAGAAAACAGTCATGACATCAGGTAAAGGATTGGTCCAAGAAAATAGGAATCTGTATTTATGTAAGACTGTACATAAAACTTGTATATGCTTTGTCCTTGTATATGGGCACTTCCCTGAAGTTTAGAATTAAAGACCAGAATTGTGTTGGAGAAAATGCAAAAATAAAACACAAATACAAAATTTCAGAAAAGTATTAAAGTATGTCTCCTAGTTAACAATGAAATCAAGGTAGACATTATAAGTAAAAGAGACATACTGGAACTTGAATAACACTAAATAACACAAATTTGGATTTTCAGAGTGCTGTATACAAATAGCACTGAATGCCATCGATTCCGTTATGGGAACCACTGATTTAAAGTGAGCTAAACGAGCATCCACATTGCACATATCATTCAGTTGAGCTCAAGTGCTTTCTGCAAACTTAATTTTCAGAATTTCAGGTTTTGATTCTAACTTTTTATCAAAATGTTTCCACGTAACATAAGAATTGCTTTCTGTGTCACCTATATATGAAGGAATAGAAAAGGTTCCCATTAAATGTTTTTCTTTCCTCTCTTTTTAATTCTTTTAAAGGTGTACAGATGGTTTTTCATACCTTTCACCTTGAGAGTTCTCATGACTATTTGCTCATCACTGAAGATGGGAGCTTCACAGAACCAGTAGCCAGATTAACTGGCTCGGTCTTACCCCCTACAATTAAAGCCGGCCTCTTCGGAAATTTTACTGCACAGCTTCGATTTATATCTGATTTTTCAATTTCTTATGAAGGTTTCAACATAACATTTTCAGGTAATGAATTCCATTCTGCTAAATAGCCTGAAACTGTTCCAGATGATATTTCAGTTTTAGATAACAGAAACATTATGAAACACCAGTAAAAAAAAATCAATTGAAATTGTATGGTTTCTATCATAGAAAACTGGTTAAGATGTATAAAAGTGGCCAAGAGAATTGAGAAGAATGTTGGTGATTTGACTGTTTTAAGAAGTTTTCCCTTTTCTCACAAAAACATCAAAATTGTTGAAAAAGAAGTTTGTAGTAAAATTAAGGGGAAAAAATTACGAAGATAGAAGGTACTTCTTCAGAAGAAAGGAACTAACCCGTATGTTTTACTAAAGGAAGTATAGAAACTTTAAAAAAGCAATGGTATGCCAACTCAGATTCAAAAAGGAGTCTAAATTTAAGACTGATTTGGAAATAGAAAACGTGTATATAAAGATAAAACACTTATTAGCTATTGATGTATTTCTACAAATTATCTCTTTAAGATACTTGAAACATTTAAGTTACTGCTTCTTATTAACAGTCTTCTAAAACCAGATGACATCTAATATGCATATCTCAGTAATTTTCTTTGCCTAGCTCCATTACTAGGAAGTAGAATTACAGATTTGCATATTGTAGCAGGGCATCTCAGCCCTCAACAAGAGCTCATCTGTTGTTTGTTAACTGGTCAGATAACTCAAACAGGGTGAGCTGTCTTGTAGTGAGTTTTTTTGGCTCCACGGCCAAAATGGCCAATGGTCTGGCATCTCCCAACTGCCAATAAACATCTTACTGTTGAAGGGAGATCTGGAAGATAAGCTGGATTTCTCACTGACAGACACCTTACTTATAAACTAGAAAAGCCACATCAAACTTTCACAAAGCAGAAATCCTCTATACATGATCCTGGAAATGTGTGGAGTTTCTCCCATGAGTAGGGACGCCTATTTTACAGTTACTCCCCAGGGGTTAAGTGAAGGAACCTGTGTACATTATTGTAATTTCAGTGGTAATTTACAGTACTATTTCTTTTGCTAGCTGTAATTATAGGTACCTTGAAATAGTGCACTGTTTTATGTTAGGCTGTAATCTACTAGTAGTTCCTTAGTTTTATACTGTGTAGTAATTTTGATTAGGATCTTTGGTCTGTTGTCTTTGTCTGTTTTATAAATAATTATTTTTTATAAATAGACCCGATTTGCCATCATTAGAAGTTGTGGGCCAGAGTAAGTCCTTAAATTTAAGATGTTGCTGAGTTCTAAGGCTAAGGCAGGGCTTGTCTGAAGCTTCTACTTGTCCCATGACACATATGAATGAATCAAGTGCTAGTTGAAATGCACATGCACATGAATATTCTGTGGAAGGAGTACATAAGAACCTCACATCCAACTCTCCTACATCATTTTTCAAGAACTGAAAACCAGTAAGTTTAGTTGAGATTTGGCAATGATTACAGATGACCATGCTATTTATGAGTAATGTATCTCATTTAGCTTGCTTATTTAAAAAAGGAAAAAACTACCTCAGTGATTAGAGCACTAGTGATATGTTTACTCCTATTAAATGCTAAAATACATTCATTCTGGATACTTTGGACTCACCAAATCAGAGGTCAGCAGTTTTGCAAGTTTGAAATGTAAATAGAAATACTAAATTGTATCTCTGATAGTTTGTTTATCACTAAGTCAAAAGGGTAGAGCACTAGGCAAGTTGTAGAAAAACACACAAAATATTGTGGATGCAAAGGGGAAAACTGTGCAGTAACAAAAGACATGGATCACAGAACTTTTGGAACACAATTGAAGGTTCATGGTCTATCTACTATTGCTACAACATACAGAGCCAGCATATGCCATCATTTATATTAAATACACATTTTGAGAAATATGATGAGGTACATTAACTTTATGAAACAAATAGATGATTCTGTTTTTGTACTTTCACACAATCAGAATACATTTCTTCTTAGTAAGAAGTGTTTAGTGCAAAGGCCTTAACTTGTTTTGAATGTCCATCTAACACAGAAATTTGTCATGAAAATTGTCATGTGCTTAAAGGTATACTACAGGGTATCTCCATGCCTAGATCAGCCTCTATAGCACTGAACAGAGGTAGTAGTTCATATGTTTTCTAAACTTACAACATCTGCCAGCAGAAACTGGTGTGGTTTATAGATTCCCTCTAACATTCAGAACTTTCCTACAAGACAGTTACTAAAGGGAAGGATTTATTTTTTTTATTTTATTCCATATATCAGCTGTTTAAGCCCTCAATCAGAAACTTCGGTTTAGTTTCTTCCCTGACTAAATGGAGTCTTTATCTCTAAAAAGTAGATTTGACCCTACTTTCCACTGATCGCCAAGGTAAATGTTCTAGAAAATGTCTTTTCTTATCTGTTACCAGAAGTGATCTCTTGGGTCTCTTGGATCATATTCTAAAGAATATAAAATCAAACTTTTTCCCTCAGATGTTAAGTTGATCTCTTTCAACATCTTTTCTCGAAGTAGTTGGTAGTGGATATCTAAGGAAAACAATTATATAAGGAAACAGGACAAACAAAAAGTGATACCTCCACAGCATACTCTTTGAAGATGGGGAAATTGGTGGCTTAGGTATTTTCTGGGTTTGATTTGTTTCCTATATAACAGCCCTGACTTTTTCCCTTTTAGTTTATTCTGACTCCTCCTGAATTATTCCTGATATGTAGTTATAAAAGCAAACTTTTTGAAAATGTGTTCATATGTCTTTCATTCACCTAACCTTTTGTTTGATTTTTTAATTAGATTTTCTTCATCACATAATGATTTCTTTTAACTGTAAGTCTCACTTCTAAAGCTGTTTGGGAGTTCAGATGAAAAGAAACAAGAATTATATACAAAGGAAGTAATTAAACAAAATTATAGTAAACCACTTACAGTACAAGCTGATTACAGCTCTTGAAATTAAGAAAATAGATGTAGTGTGGGTGGGACGCATTAGATACATAATTACTGTATACATAGGCATAATAGCCTTATAGAAACAGTGTTGGGTTTTAGTAGAGAGCACAACTCCGAAATACATGTTTTCCAGCTGTTCCACACTCACACAATGCAAGCAATTTGGTAAGTTTGTTTTTTTCCATGTGGACAACTTGTCCAGATAATAATATATTATGTTTTATTGTCTGCAGAATATGATCTGGAGCCATGTGACGATCCTGGTGTTCCTGCCTTCAGTAGGCGAATTGGTTTTCATTTTGGTGTTGGGGATTCCTTGATCTTTTCTTGTTTCCCTGGATATCGCCTGGAAGGTGCCAATAAACTTACCTGCCTGGGAGGTGGTCGGCGTGTATGGAGTGCACCTCTGCCAAGGTGTGTGGGTAGGTGGTCACATGCTTTCATTTCATTCATCAAATCGTTAATAGCACATGGCATGTGTCAGAATACTGGGCAGGGAACAAAGTGCTTGGGTTGAAACAGTTGATCCCCAAGCTCTAAAAATTTTAAAGTCGGTACAAAGTATAAGTAATGCATGTCTCTTTTATTTAGAGAACAAAAAATACAGAGAAAAAATTAGAATTATGCTAGCAAATAAGATCAAAATGTCATGTGAGATAAAATGTAAAAGTAATTATTAAACTTTATGTTTGCCATAGTTAAGTTATAAATTTCATACTTTGTCTTTTGGGATAGAGAAACAATATTTAGGGCTTTTAGGTGAAAATACCCAGCTTTAGAGCCCTGCAGCTGGTTTTAAGAGTCTTTTGTTTCATATTGTGTTGTTGTTCTTGTAATTCTAAACTTTTGGGATTTTTACAGTATATAAACTGCATCACAGCATTTTTAAACTTTATTTTTTAAAATTAGTGTGCTATTGTTAATCATCAGTAACTATGATCTCAAACTGAGTGAACAGTTCTTTTTTCAGAAAAGCTCTGGGTCTGTATTTTGTGCAATTTGTGCAGTTGCTGTATTTGCGAGATGATTTTATCTCCACCATGTCAAGTGAATCTCATCAGCATTATTGACATAATGCTTACGAAAAGTCAAATACTTCCATATACCTCTAAATGGATTTGCTTAAGAGGGTTCTTGTTTTAAATAAGATTTTATTTCGTGAAGGGAGAAACTCAGCTTCAGTTTATTTCTTTTATTTATTTTAAAAAGATGGATCCCTATATCTGAAACAGTCACCTACATTGTATATGCATGAAAGATATATAGAAAAACATAAAGTATCTCAAATTTTGTTTTAAAATGGGGTTATTTATCATATTATGAAAGGATGTTACAGATGAGAGAGAAACCAAAATAATATGGAGCTTGCCATTTGTTTGGAAATTCTAGATTTAAGTCTTAGTCTATTTTCAGCCTTGGGATATTTGCTTGGTTTGGGTTGTTGGTTTGTTTGTTTTGTTTGGGGTTTCTCTGTTTCTAGGGGGCTTCTCTGTGTTCCACTCAAACATGCTTAGATTTTAGATATCATAAAATTTTAGTCATCTCCAGAAATATTGTTATCTTGCACTGAAGAAAAGAGACATTCTATATGATGGCCACATATGTTTCCGTAAATTTTGTTAACTTTTAGAAAGCCTTTCCTACAGTATCTATAGTAATAAGAGATTCATACCTGATATCTTGAAAATGCTCACTTAGTTATTTAGACACATTGAAAAGTTGCAAAGATTACCAAAGTATCAATAATTAGCTTAATGAAGTATCAGCCATTGAATTAGCTGTGAATTTATAGGACTAACGTAACCACTTACTGTGCCAGACACAGATATGCCTGTATATTCTCCCAAGCATAATTTAATGATACACACCTAATCTTATGTATTTGTGATATGTCTGTCATTCATAGTGAAATAGAATTTATTTACAGAGAGCCCAACATCTCCTTTTTGTTCTTCTGTTCAGTTTTGAATAAATTTGTCAACTGGCCCTGAGACACTTACGCCACTAAATCCATATATTAGATACCACTTTCTAACTGATTAGTAAAACCTTTTATAAAATATGCAAGGACAAGTGGCACTTCTCTAAAATAATCTAAATAAGTCTTTTAACTTGACCTATGTCTTCACTTGGTCTCTTGTACTGTAGCAAGCTAAAGATATCTATAATGCAACTAAGACAAATATAAGGAAAGAAACTTTGCTAGGCAGCTGAGTGAAACTGAGGGGGAAAGACGTACTCAGTGCCTTTCATAGCTGCTTTCATGAGTGATTTTTTTCTTTACACTAAGAGGGTTTACAGAGGTCCCTTTTCTTGTTGCCATGGCACCTAAGACATCAGGGGTGAAGATATCCTCTTACCCTGAAAAGGAGTTAACACAAAGACTTCTTCTTTCTCAGAAGAGTGAAAAGCAACTGCTTGTCCTGAAATCTGCTGGATTTGGAATGTACATTCAGAGTTAAATCTAGTCTCAATTCAGTGGCACAAATTCATAAGTACATTACAGGGTTCAGTAGCCTCTTGATTATTACATCCTAATTGTCATTTCTACAGTTTCCAAACTTTCATACATGATATATATACATCAAAAAGGATTTTTCAGTCCTTCTATGACACATGGTAATGCATTCTTTCATGATACTTTTAATCAGATGCAGGATGAAAGCCCTTAAAATTTAATTGAATTTCTTTTATAAACTAAACATTCACACAAGCATATGCTGATTTTTATCACAGAAGTTGTATTCAGTTTCATCCTCAGTTGAAAAAAACAGCAAACCAATAGATTTTCTAAAGGTTGCTCTTCTCCATCCAAGTAAATAATTTCAAGTCCTTCCTCTAGGGTTATCTCAACCATGCTGTGCAATTTTCCTGATCAGAGAACTATTTGTGCCTTTCCACCATTTCTTTTTCTTTGAAGAGTTATTTTCCAGGTAAGGGAAAAGCAGAGTTTGGGAGGTCTTGTTAGCCTAACATCATGATTCTGCCATTGTTAATTTAAGACTTTGAGTCCTGTATGGACAACATTATCATAATTTTCAGTGGCCTTCTCTGCATGCTATGCAGGTAGATGGTCTTCCCCGGGATTTCTTTATCTGATTGCCTGGAAGCTGGTTGGCTCTCAGAATAAAGCAGCATACCTTCTTCTGCAGTAAGAACCCTCCTTTTCACAACAAAATATACCACCAAGTCTACCTGCAAAATCAGATTCATATTCATAAACAAATGGACTTGTAAATCTTATTTCCTTGTGTCAACTATTCACTCTTTTGTCTTTTCAATTAGAATGACTTTGTGTAGATCAGCTGTGCACTTCAAGCTGTTATGCATATTATTCCACCTCACCCCAGAGTTCTGAAGAGTCTAGCTAGTTTCCCTTTGGGTTGTCACTCCATTTCTAAATGTGTCCTCCAGTTGGATCTGTCCATTGACTAGAATGCAGTTTGTGCCTACAGCTACCTACTTGCTACCATTTGATAAAAAGAGGTTTACTGTAAGAAAGTGAGGAGAAGATCAAGGCCCTTAGGGCTGACTCCCTTTGCACTGTTTAAAGAACATATAATTACCCAAAGTGGTGTCAAATTTCCCCCATCTCAGAAGACTAAACATTTTCTTTTTTTTCTTCCTTAAAGCTGTGCTTTTCCTATAGAAGCAAATCCCCATCCCAAATTAGTGAATCTTTTGTTTACATTGACATGATGTGGCTTTTCAAGAACATCCTGTCCTTCCACCTCTATGTACCAATTGTAGGAACACTGGGATTGCCAATCTCCTCACAGAGAATTTCTCATTCTTAAGTTGTTTGTAAGAAGGTAGTGGAGTCATCCATAAAAAAATCTCATTTCCTCTAAGAGCTTCCTCAAAACACTCAAATAACAATGGTGGTTTCCCCGACAATTGTCCTAGGAGCTGGTAACTGCAGATGAGACACTCTAGTCTCTTTTTTACACAAGAGTACTGCTTCCCATCTTTCCAGACACAGTAACTGCATTTGGGAGAACTATCACATGATTTTTACTGAGCTGGTGACTCACTGCAGCACATATGCCACAGTTAGGTTTTTCTGCGGTTTCCCACAGTATAAAGGACATAGAGAGTAATTTGAATGAAAAAAAGTCTGTCTATCTATATATAGCTGTTCTTTGAGATATGTTGTCTCAATGCACATTCACAGTGTTCTTTTTTGCCCCTCTCCTCAAAATTTACTGTAACTGAGAGGAATGTGACATTAACGGGAACTCTGCTATGTTTCTATTTTGTGCGATGCACAGAATTAATTGAGTAATGACCACATGTCTATAGATAATGTCAAGAGAAAAATATCTTTCTAGCAATACTGACACACGGCTACTAGGAAGATAAACATGCATAATATCTTGAAAAGAAATGTCACTAGCCCATATCTTTTGATTTAAGAGTATTGATGTAAATATCTGGGTTTTTACTGTTGTGAAACAACTTGTGGCCTGTAAGGATGTTAACCTTACTATCTGGTATGCTACTGTAATTGGTATATTTGGCTATGTGTGATGGTTTAATTTTCCAGGTCTACTTCTGGATAATTTACTTATCATTTAAAATTACTGGGTTTGTATTGTGTGCGTGGGTGAAAAACAAGCTACTGGAGTACAGACAAGTTTATCCTGATTATCTTTTGTCTAGTTGAGATTTGCAAACACAAAACAGCTTTCATCCCCTTCATTTGTTTACATTTTATCCAGTTTTATTATTTGATATTTTGTTGTTATTATTGCTTTAATTATTATTCCAGTGTTTTCCAGAAAAAAAAATTCAAGAACATGCACTTTTTTAGTAATTATGGTTGTGATGGGTTGCTGACACTACTTCTACATATGTAATTTATTCCCATTATGCCATTTGCTTTTCGTAGTTGCAAATGTACATATACCTTTATGCTTATTTCATCACTGTGAAGACAAAACTGTCTGAGCGTGGATGCATATTCTTACCACTTCTTCCTTCTGGCAATAACTTTTTTTTCTCTACCTGTAATTACACAGTTCTATTATAGTTTCATTTATGTTTCACAGTTAACTACTTTTTCCTGAGGACAAAACCCAGCTTTCAGTGAGTAGTCCCCCTAGAGTACAGATCCAAAGAGTACAGCCTCAAGGCAGTCACGCACCTCTGCGTATCAGCAAAGCTGTGTGAATCTTCGAAGCCTGGTGAATAGTGGAGTCCAGAAATGAGTTGGAACACCTTCTTAGTCTATTGAAGTCCCTGGTTCTGAGGCTAATGTCTGCCTAAAGGAGACTGTTACAATCAGATTTCTGATGGTATCTTATTGTCATCACTAACCTTTTAAACAGGATCCACATGGTATTTCCAGGAAATCTGTTACTAAGGCGGATTTTCTAAATCTCATCTAAAAAACCAAGACTATTCTTTTAAACATACTTTTCTTACTTTAGAGTTTGCTTTAAGTCAAACTATTTAGGAGCTTTCTAACACTCTGTATTGGAGTTGTGTAACTGTTAGAAAATGAATTGAAAGACTTATAGGTTAAGAGAGGCATTCCTAAAAAAAACAAACTGGTAAACCAGAAGACCATGAAAGCAAAATGAAAAAAAAGTTAAGAAAAAAAAAGGAAAAGAACTTCTAGTTCGTTAGAGGTCATAAAAAAGTGACAGAAAGCTTCCATTTGCAAGGGTAGGAGAGACTTCTCTGTCCTCTAGGAATGATATAAAGGAGTTGTTTCGACTTGTACACAATTGTTTTGAGTCGAAGAGAAGAGAAAAAGAAAGAGAAAGAGAAAGAGAAAGAGAAAGAGAAA
>VZTF01001496.1:459232-572173 GCA_013397755.1 Cnemophilus loriae
ATCCGCAAAGAATGATATAAAGGAGATGTTAAGAGAAATAGAAAGAGAAAGAGAAAGAGAAAGAAAAGAAAAAGAAAGAGAAAGAGAAAGAGAAAGAGAAAGAGAAAAAGAAAAAGAAAAAGAAAAAGAAAAAGAAAAAGAAAAAGAAAAAAGAAGAAAGAAGAAAGAAAAAGAAAAAAGAAGAAAGAAAAAGAAGAAAGAAAAAGACAAAAGACAAAAGACAAAAGACAAAAGGAAAAAGGAAAAAGGAAAAAGGAAAAAAAGAAAACTAAAAAGGGAGAGACGGGGGAGGGGGGAGGGGGAAGGAAGGAAAGAAAGAAAGACATTCTCGGAGAAATAACATGAAATAGCACCTACTGTGCTCTTACAAGATCTATAAAATTAAGAGTTTTTTTTCATATTAAAACACAACTAAATCATTTGTTACATAGCTTAAACTAGCACGTAGTACACAAAATTTATTCTGTAAATATCAGCTGCTTACATGGATCCAATTTAGATTCTTCACTTCCCGAATCTGCCAACAATGGAAGTCTGCCAAAACACAGCATTCAAAAGGCAAGGTCCTTAAACTCATCTTCTATATAAAGGAAAAAAATCTATATGGTTACCTGTGTCTTCTCAGATTTGGTGAAGAGTAGGGTATGTGCAAAAGCAGAAATGTTTAACAAAACAAGATACCTGTGAGTATGCACATTTCCAGAGATAGATGGCCAAAAATTAGGGGCTGAGGCAGAGGAGGGAGTTTGCAATGTCAAATGCATGCATCTGATGTACCCTTAAATCATCTCCTTAGTACTTCTTGAAATGTGACTTTACCTTTTGCAGTAATCCTCAAAAAGGGTGAAGAATAAGCCTTTTAGTTTTGGTATTCCTTTATATGGTGCACTGTGATAAAACTGATGAAATTCTGAAAGAAAGGAGAGATTTCATTCTTTCCTTCCCACTTGACAACGATGCACTGTTGACTGATTATTGAAGTCAAGGTGTAAAAATCCAAGTGGAGATCCCTTTACATTGAGTTGCAAAGTACAGAGCTCAGATGTAGGTGCCTTCTCTTTTCAAAAGGAGGGGACAAGCCCCATTTGACTCATCTTGGGTGGTCATTCCTTTTGAATCTGTCACTACCCTGCAGAGGGTTAATGTCTTTCTCCCCATTAACCCTCTGTGAGAGTCAGCTTGGCTTTCTCCCAGAGGAAACCTTTCAAAAGGCCCAGGTTACACCAGAAAACCTTTCAGCAGGTCTGATGTACCCAGGTCATACCGAGCAGAAAACAATCATCATAATTTCACAACCAGCGGACAGTCACCATTTGACTTGCTCTTGGTAGTTACACCCTTCAGTAACCCACTGAGAGTCAATGTCCTTCTCCTCACAACCCTCTGTGAGGGTCAGCTTGACTTTCTTCCACAGAAAACCTTTCAGTAGGTCCAGGTCACACCAGAAAACCCTAAACAGCTTTGGACCACACTGATCACTCTGCCACATCCAAGGGATCCTCTCTGATGTTACAATTATGTAGTGCTCTGGTCCAGCCAGTGGGTTTAGGGGAAGATAGTTTGATTGACTCTGGGTGGTGTTTGAGAGAAACAACCAGAATTCTCAGGATTAGAGTGAAACAATGTTGAAATATCACAATATATATATCTATTATATATATATGTGTGTGGCAAGTTTATTTTAGAACAATTTGGTTGCAATGGAAAGAAGGTATGTGGCCATTTTTGTTATAATCTATGGAAATATAAAAACATAATTTAAGAAAACATGTATGGAAAAGAAAAAAGAAAAAAAACGATAAAAGTAGATAGTGGAGAGGAGAGATATTACTGTACGAGGATCCAGCAATGAGACTGTTGTAATTTAGATGTCCATTGCTCAAAGTGATGGTTGTGATCTTGATCTGTTGAGGGTGGGGAAAGCCCTCACAATATAAAGTTCAATGGTTCTTTGACAGTTTATAATAGTTTACGACACTTTCTAAGACATAACCACTGTTTCTCACAGTGTAGTGTAGCCAGTTATGCCTTATCAGAAGGGATGAATACCTTCAGGCCTATGTGCGAATATCCTGATAACTTCCCTGGGAATGAAGTTTTACATCTGAACCAGTTGCCTTTTCCTTTATCTGGCTGAACAAAGGTCGGTTTGTAGTGGTCATCCTCTGATGATGGGTGGTCACCCACCTCTGCACCTGGGCTCTTATGCATATCAGAGGTTTCACCACCACATATCCAAAACCTCTACTCCTCCTCTTCATTTGCAGGGATGCAAACCTAGCCTCAGCAAAGCATCTGGCTGCTTTTATAGATGGACAGTGCTTGAGTTGTTAACCCTTAACATTCCAGTCTCTCATAACAGGGAAGAAACATTTGAACTAGTTCTTCAACTCTCCTTTATGTGATTGTCTTAATAATAATTATATTATTTGATTTGTAAGCTCCTTCTGTCTGCTTGTCTGCACTTTCTCTGCTCAATATCTCTTTAAGAAACTGTATAATTTTACCTCTGTATGATGTATAATGACAATATTATTTGTGCACTACACAGTGTACACTATATTCAGTTCAAACTAGCCTTTCAAGGTAAGGATTGAACCGAGTTCAACATAGCATATCAAAGAATAAACTTAGTTTTGAGTGTTGGGGCTTTGTTGTTTGGTTTGGGTTTTAACCTGCGTTATTTCCTGTCCCCCACGAGTCATTTCAACTGTATGGAATATTCCTAAATCAAGCTGTTAAAAGCTTAAATGGTAAAGCTGAAAAGAAAGCACTCCTATATATTTTCATTTCATATTTAAGCAGTGTTGTTCCTTTATTAAATTTTATATGGCACTTGACTTTTAATAGTGCATTAATACAGTATTTGAGTAAAATCTTCACCGAGGTATTGCTCACTGGTGTTCACACTAATATCACATTAATTTATCATACTCAGTTGTTATATTAAATATTACTTGAATAATTGGTAGGGTGCTACAATAAAAATGCTGACACCACTTAATAAGCTGTTTCTTTTTAACAGTTTAGTTAGTATTCATTGCAAAGTCATCAATTGTAATTAATATACTCTGTCATGTTGTAGCATTGAGTTAATTTCCAGTGAGACTGAAACAAACGTGGGAACCCTGTTAGCTTGAATAGCTTTGGAGGCTTCTGTGAGACCCTTGAGATCTGGCATTCATTGTTTTCTTTAAAGTCTCTGTAGCATAAAATTTGGATTAGAGTTCACCTTTAAGAAGTCAAACTAAGTCTGAGAATCACTGTTCATTTTTAGCTACTGTTCAGGCAGAGAGAACTCTCATTTAAGAGCTGCTCATGAGCAAGAAATCTTACATAACATCAATAGCAGAGTCTCTGAATCTTCAGACAGAAACAAGGATGTTCATGCATTCAGGATCCACTGTATTTCAGAATTTATTATTTAAATGCTGTCACATTAAAATTGTTAAGTCTATAGGCTGTTTTCCATTTTATACAATATACTTAATAAAGTTATTTGATATGTTTTTTATGATTTCTGTTTCTTTGTGTTACAACATTGCATTTTTATGAATACACAAAAGGTTGTGTTATTTAACCCCTCCTTTTACTTTCAGTTTTTTGACTCACTATTGAAGATTTGTTTGACTTAGTGTTTCGGTTAGTGTTAGGTTTGAGTTCTCTCTATCTGAAAACCGAAACTTTAATATTCAGGAATCGCTACAGATTTCAGTAGGTGCACAATGGGCACTTTGATTTTATTTTCAGAATGAGAAAGAGTGATTTGTACGAGACCTCAACCATTTTTATCAGAGGCCTGGTGTGAGGTATTAGTCACCAATAGTTAGAAGGAATAAAGATTGCCTCAAGTCACCCTTTTGCCTTTTTTCTATGGTTTAATGTTATGTCTGCTAAAAGTTGTTTCTTGCTAAGACAAATAATGTAGGGATGTTATGTCCAAAGCTTTTTATGTGATGATACTAGAAAGAGTAGACAAAAATATCAAAAGAATTTAAATACAAAAAAAAGCCCTCACCTTGGTTTGTGCCAATAATCCCTTGAGGCCAATTAACATCATAGGATTTGTTCTGAGAATGTGAGTAGTCACATTTATGTCAGTGGCATATGGACTGAGAACTAATTAAGCAGACCACAAAAAAGGCTTTACCTGCTGTTTAGGCCTTCCTTTCCTGCTGCATTATTCTGTGAATTCGAATGGTTCAAAAAATACAGAATAAAGGGTTTGTTTTCAGCAAAGCATTTCAGTAGGGTTTTCAGTGAGGCATTCTAACCTCACCACCATCATACAGGTGTTGCTTAAAGAATATCAAGAGAGGCTGACATGAACGTGCTTTAGTAGCACAGTCCACAACCAATGACCTGACTTTACTTGAACTCTATCTCAGAGAAGCAAACAAA
Source organism: Cnemophilus loriae (assembly GCA_013397755.1). Taxonomy (NCBI): domain Eukaryota; kingdom Metazoa; phylum Chordata; class Aves; order Passeriformes; family Corvidae; genus Cnemophilus; species Cnemophilus loriae. Next base: position 463,634 of record VZTF01001496.1, read on the forward strand.
GAGAAGAAGAGAAAGAGAGAGAAAAAACAAGGAATGCCACTTCTCAGGAACCAACTGGTAAGAGGAAGGAAAGAATCCTCAGACAAAAAATTCGCTCCAGTAAAGGTAGTGGTGACAATAACGGTGATAATAGTAATGAGAAAAAAGCCAACATCTTCTTGCTTTCTCCCTGGTAGAGTTGTATTTTTCATGCAGACCTCAAGATCCTCATTGGTATCTTATGATACTGTTTACGCCAAATGGAGCATGTGTAGGTCCTGCAGACTAAATAGTATTTAAGGTGCTATATTTGTGCATATATTTTATTGTGTAATATTTATTGTGCATTAAAATAACTATTAACTGCTTGTTATCTACAAACTTCTATTCCAGTATGAAGTTACAGGCTAAATACTACCAGATCTGGAGGGGTGTGATCTTAGTGTAGAGTTACAGGCTGCAACTACAAGTCAAAATAGTGAGAAGTGGGATAAGAACAGTATGATTTAAAAATCAATGGCAATCATGTTTTAGGAGAAACCCAGCATAACATTGTTTCTGAATTCAGTAGTGCCAGGTGAGAACAATAGCACTTGTGAAACCAGAGTGAAGGTAATGCTGCAACCACGTGGCAGTGTGTAGATTAAAAGTTACAGATGCACTCTCAGGTGAAGGGCAGGCTGCAGAATTGGAGATGAAGGACTGCTGACATTACAGACTCAGATACTGTGCAGCGAGTTGCTGTGGAAACTCCACACACACCTCAGTTTGATGCAGCATTCCAGTTAACAGGAAGCTTCAGCTCCCAGCACTGTATTAGAGTCTGTACATGAATCCGTTTTTGAGTCCAGTCATGTATTGAGTCTGCCCTGCAGAAGTTATATGCTCAGCTTTAGAGACCCCTCACTGACTGTGGGAGAACCCTAAGTTTTTGCTATTATGTGAAGACAGAGCATACAATGCTTTATCCATGATCCCCTTTGCTCTTTTATTAATGTTGTGTAACCATCCTACTGGATAACAATATTGTCCAACAGAAACATAAAGAATGTCTGAGCTCAGCTTCTTCTCATACTTCATGAACTACTGCACAATTTTGTAGATACAACAAAGGTATTCTGCATTCAGTAGAGTGCTTTGTGGCAGAGAAGCTTTTAAACTGACAACATATTACTTTTATTTGATCTCTGCTTTGGAGATCTGCTTAAAATCCTGTCAAACCTTTTAGCAAGATGTATGGAAGAAAAAATAATAAAGTAAACTTTTCCATTAAACAAAGTTATTGGTACATTTTACATGAACTGTATTTCAAAGAAATTCAAAAATCCCTGAATTTTGTTTGTTTTATAGAGTTTGTGCTCGTATTCAGGAAGTGTTTGATGCTCTTCAAAAGATCTACCCTCTGCAGTTTCCTTTTATCCAATTTCAAGTAAGACAATGAAAGAAAGAAAAAAGTTACTTATTTAGATAGAATTTAAGTGACTTTATTAAGCAAAAGAACAAAGAATGAAGTCAAGTATCTGTTCCAGACAGATTACTCTCACTGAAAGGGAATAAAAGAATAGTTTGATAAAGCATCATTTTTCAGTCTGCTGCAGTTCTTACCAAGGTTATAACAGACAACTTGGAACCTGTAGTGAAATTAAAGCATGTAGTTCCTCCTCTAAAATCTTTTATGTGTGGAGACAGGTGACATACAAGCAATATGAGTATACCCTTTAAATTCTAAGGTGGATACTTTTGATTTTGTAATAAATAAATAAATAAAACTAAATTTAAAAAGCACACAAGTTTTAAAGTTATAATAGAGAATTAGATTAATCTGCTTTTGTCCGCTTTCCAGCTTTTGAAACAAAGAGGCAGTACCACATAGAGTTTTTTCTTTATAAAGAACATGTGTTCAAGGACCTTGTCTTTTGAATGCTGCATTTTGGCAGACTTCCATAGGTTGGCAGATTTGGGAAGTGAAGAATCTAAATTGGAACCATGTGAGCAGCTGACATTTACAGAACAAATTTTGTGTACTACGTGCTAGTTTAAGCTATGTAACAAGTGATTTAGGTGTTTTTTAATATCAAAACAACTTCTTAATTTTATAGATCTTGTCAGAACACAGTAGGTGCTATTTCATGTTATTTCTCCAAGAACGTGCTTTCCTTCCTTCCTTCCNCCCATCAGACTCAAAATAATTGTGTACAAGTTGAAACAACTCCCCTATATCCTTCCTGGAAGAAAGAGAAGTCTCTTCTACCCTTGCAAATGGAAGCTTTTTGTCATTTCTTATGACCTCTAATGAACTATCCCTTTTCTTTTGTTTGCTTTCATGGTTTTCTGGCTCACTGGTGTTTAATTGTTTAATCTACAGGGTGGGTTTAGGTGTCACTGACCATATTGATCGTAAAAAACCTAGAACTTTGAATCAATGTATTTTGTATCTTGAAGAGCGAAATTGATACAGAAACAAAGGAAAAGGAGACATGCAACATAGAGACAAGATCTCTAGTACATCATAATATGTATTTCAGTGCTACATCTTTTTATAGCAATTTTTAGGTATTATATCATATGCAGATTTTAAGTTCTTAAGTTGTACCTACATTATACTAATCTAAGCATATCACATAACCACACAGAGAGCATTGTGAAATATATTCATTGTCTTTAAAGGCTACAGCTTGAGGAGCTAGTCCTGAAAATACTATTTACATAGAGCCTGTTTGATGGGTATGTTATTGTTTACCTGTTCACCTAAATTCACCCTGATATTTCCAACACAAGGTCGTGGATCAAAATATGGACACAGAATATCAACGGTAGTTTCTTTCAGATTGGTAAAGATTATTTCTCCTGGCAAATTCCATACCTGTCAATGTTTGCATAATTTAAGACTTGTACATACTAATAGAGGTATAGTTGATTTTTATCACAGAAAGGCTGCATATGGGTAATATTCAGTGAATTATAGTTAATAACTGAAATTGCAGTCAGATACAAGATGTTTTTTGTCATGTGGGGGAGTGAGAAATCTTCTTCATCTTTCTGGGATGGGAAGACAGTTCATGCTCTCAAGATGAGAGCAGATCTCTGGAACTGAGAAGGTATCTGCAAGGCATTGAAGTAAGGAAGTGGCCTCTGCAGTCAATAACTAAAGACCTCTTTCAAGATAATATGATAGTATTTTTCTGCTTGAGATACTAAAATCAGTAGTTACTCATAGAACACATGTGCTCGATATATAACGTTGCGTGACATCTTTCAAGACAGGCAGTGTTTTACTTTTCAGTTACCATAGGTGGACAAGCCATATCCCTTCTTTACATAAAACTGCCATGGCTTGATCTCTCATTAAGAATATGAGAGATGTGGCTTCATCTCCTTTGCTTCTGTAAAAGAATTTTAAAGTGTATCTGATCTTTGCTAGCAGAATCATTGTATCAATGTGGGCAATAGCTCTGGTTTCATTTTGCATAGAGAGTTAAAGATTAATCGGAGGTGAAGAAAATGGAAGTGAACATGAATGTATTCTTCCAGTCTAGTAGTTTGGTGATCATGTCGTAACAGTGAATGCTGATTCATGAGTTACTTCAGAATTTTATGTCCCAACTGTTTAATGTATGAGTTTCTTAGAAGAACTATTCCTTCTCCTTTATTTAATGCCCTACCCACTCTGCTAAAGAGGTTAGTCGATATTTGTTCACTTTGTGACTGATTTTTGAATCTCTCTGTGTGAGGCAGAAGTCATAGGAGATGCATGTTCAAATCCCCAGAGGCAAAGAGAATAGAATTTAGGTGTCACACATCCTGGCTGTGTGTGTTAATTACTATATAAAAAAGTAGCAGCAGTATCAGCTAGTGTAAATATTTTTAAAGAAAAAACATGACTTTTCCCATACCACTCAGTAAAATATTAGGGCCTTGAAGGGGAGAGATGCCTTTGACTGCATAAGCATTTCCTGCTGCCAAGACCAGACTCAGTATTGTGTCTCTGGGCTGCATTTTTCTGTTTCTAGTTCATAATTATGGGAAGAATGGTAATGCAGTTCTGGACCGCAGTGTGCAGGAACAGTTAGAAAAATACTCACTTGAAGTCCTTAGGGCATAAGATCCTCTGTATATCTAGGCATTGGTCATAAATTGTGGAGATTTCAGTAATTAGCACACTAAAAAGCTCCAACAGTCTGAAGAAAAAAGGAATATTTCCATGAGTGGGGACAACATTTCTTTAGAAAAAAAATCAAGTGAATCTCTAATCCAAGACATTGGGGGACCTAATTAAACGTGGCCTTGACTTGATATCCTAACATTAGCAAAATATAGCTAGAAAACTTTAACCTGAGCTGTGACAGGTTTTGTATAAATTGAGGAAGGGAAGTTACAAAGAAGGGCTTAATTTCCTTTGGAAGCCTCTTTCTGGGGTCTATGTTAGTGGTTTACTGACTGACACAAGTAGAGGTGGAAAACTTGACTGGCCAGATGACATGAGCAAGCTTTTGTTGTGATAAAGAAGGGAATGATGGGGCCTGATGAAACTGCATAGCTGTCAGATATTTGCAAGGGATTTGAAAAGCGGCAACATGCACTGAAAACAGAATATGGTTTTACAGCGTGGTTTGGAGGTATATGAGTGCCAACTTGAGTTCAGAGAACATTGCCATGTAATTGAAGTTTAGTAAATAATTGCTCATGTTAGAGTAGTATACTATAGAAGGATAGTAATATTTTAACTTTAGTTTTTAACTCTCATTATCCCTGATCTTATAGGTCAGTACTTTTATTCACAGATTTAAATTACCATGGCTTTGAACCTTGGAACATAGATTTATTGGAGCAAGAAGTGTGTCCAGTTCTAGATTTTGGAAAGCTCATTGTACAATTTCTCTATACTGCATATGTCTTACTGGTATACATTCACTCACTGAAACAAAAAGTAGAGTATTGCATGAACACTAAGTAAGAAAAAACCCTTCCATACTTCTCTTCTTCAGCATTGTACTTATGTATTTCTAGTTCTTTAAAGGAGGTAGATAATAAGATGCAGCCTAAGGGACCATTGTTTTTTTGCACGCGTCTTTACCTGGGCAAACACTTGTTTGCAGAAGGCTTGTGTAGAGTACTGGTGTTGTAAATGTTTTACATTAATGTGGCATTAATGTAGGCATTGCTTTGAATTACATTTTACAAGCTTAATCAGTTCCACCTTCTTCCTAAAATCCAAGACAAAAATAGCTACATATGGATATGTATACACCGAAAGGTACAGAGAGGCGTATATATGTAGCCATATGTGATAGGTATCACATACTTGACATACTTTACCAAAGAAGTATCAAAATAAAAATCTAGTTTCTCAGTGTACTACAGTTCTTTTGAAACATTTAGACAATATAAGGTGACTTTAAACATGCTAGAAATACCTTATTTATCCTACACTCCTCAACAAAGAAGGAGTTAATCTGTCTAAAGTTTGGTGGCAGGGGGTCTTATTCCCCAACACCCTTCTGCCTGTTAAATATAATGTAGCTCAAAACCGAAGCTAAGGAAGGAGAGAATATAAAGCTCCGCTTTAAAACAGCAAATGAACTTTAACTTAACGTGCTAGATCAAAGATCCTGAGCCAGTTTATTGGTGATTTCCTTTTTCTTTTTGCCTAATGAGATCCCAAATGCAGAGTAGAAATAAAGCTCTGTGTAAGATTGTAACTGCCTCATTCTCCCTTCCTTTCTTCCCTTTTTCATCCTTACTTCCCTCCTTCCCGCTTCCCTCCATCTGTCCCTGCTTCCCTCCCCTTCTCCTTCTTACTCCCCTTCTTTCTTCAGTTTTACTGTAGGGAGGAAGTAAAAAATACACTTGTTTTATACTTTTCAAAAGCAAGAGGCACATAAATTTGATATCTGTGAAGGCCTTGGAAATGTAAATACAAAATGTTTAGACTGCTTATTTGCAAATATAAAACGTATATTTCTTCTTGAATGTGTTTAAATCAATTATTTTCTGATATATTTGCTGGTCTATATTTACACTGTATTTTCAAAATTATTCTTTACACATATGCTTGTTAAACTATATTTTTTACCTAAAACTGTATCCCCTCCCCCCCACACTTCTTCAAATAAATCTTTTAACGTCCTAAGAACTCTAAAAATCTATTAAACATTTTTAGCAAAAGTACAGATTTTTTCCTAAACCTATCACTTCTTTGTTAGGGCATATCTGTTGATTTAAAATTATACATTAATTTATTATTATTTTATCTATTTTTACAAAACTCTGAATGAGGTCTAAATGATGTTTAGGTCAAAAAAACACAGTATATTTTATCCCTAGACTGAAAAATGAGATATCAATATCAATCTCATGCACCTATAAAGAAGCTGAAGATTAAAAGTTGGTATATTAATGTTACTGTGGGATTTTATAAGGTGTTTTTAAGTCATTTTTAATTGGTTTTAATATCTGTTTGAACAGTACACCAATATTATTTGCTGTCAGCTTAGATGTTTTCATCTTTGTAATGGAATTTATGTTGCATATTTGGAATAATTTTATTAGTCTTTATTCAGAATTCAGACTGAGTCCATGGTCTGGAACATACCACTCCTCCTACTCTTTATTATTTGTTTTACTGGGGAGCTACAACAAGAAATGTCTAATGAAAGTGTCAATAGGTGCTTACTACAGATGGCTATGAAAAAGGCTCACCTCCTCTTTACCCAGAAAGGAAAGGATCTGTCTCCTTGGCTGTGACTGATGTCAATAAATGTTGGTTTGTTTTTTATTTTTTTGGTTTTATTCCAGGTAGAGAAAAACATGTTTGAATGCTCTTGATTTACTCCCAGATCGGGTTGTGTTGTTTTCTTTTTGGCAGTTTCTTGTCTGTTTTTTTTTTTTAAATACTTACTTGTAAAGCTAAATACAGAAGTAAGATCAATATGATGTTTATTTGAAATGTTACCACAACAACTATATTTCAATAAAACATTAGTTTTTATGTTATCCAGGCTAACCTGCATTATTGGTTAGTCTGATGGGAGGATCAGGGTGTAAATTGGAGGTAAAAGCACGTAAGTGCACATAATAAACAGACCCAGTGAAGTGCAGGAGATGGCAACTTTGATAGGGTTTCTAGGAGCTGATCCTGCAGATGAGATCTGATAGAAATATACTTTCCTAGATAGCCTGTTAGAGATTTCACAGAGTCTAAATATTATTGCTAATAACCCTTATTTTCTTGAATTGGATAATTCACTTCTTTTGTTTTAATGTGTCTATTTTCTTTAGCTGAATGTGGAGCAACTGTCTCTGGAAATGAAGGAACATTGTTGTCTCCAAATTTTCCATCTAATTATGACAACAACCATGAATGTATCTATAAAATTGAAACTGAGGCTGGAAAAGGGATCCATCTTAGAGCCAGGAGCTTTCAGCTGCATGAGGGAGATATTGTTAAGGTAACAAGACAAATAATTTCACTTTCTGTCATGATAAATATTCACATTGCATGAATAAATCTGTTTTCAATGCCAATTATCTTTATTTTCATTCACTTTCTGACACAAAATTAATGAATTCTAGGTGGATAGCATCACTACCTTTATACTAGATTCAATGATTTATACTAGATTCAAAGAAACTATAGGAGACATTGAGAGTTCAGTTACATTCTAGAAGTATTAGACTGTTTAAAGCAGTTTAAATCTTAAATCTTTAATCCTAAAAATTTGAACTTGGATTTTGAATGCCTAGTATTTTTTTCTGTTTGCACAATATTTATAAGTGTAGCACAGGGATTTTTTGGTTTTTTCACTGAACAGAAACTACCATTGCAATATTGACTAAAACTATAGTTGTAGAAGATGTCTTTCATTGTTTTACGTTGCAGGTAACCTTTGAAACACGGCCTAAATATGTATAGATTTTGAACATGAACTGTTCTATAGCATGGTGATAAGTTGTCTTTTCCTAATAGTGGCTGTTCCATTCTTGTATGTACTGAAAATCATGATATTCATCTGAAGTGCCGAACATACATTAAATTAGTCTTTCAAATTTATGTCTCCAAATTTTCAGTTAATTAATACTTAAAATCACACAGTATTCAGAATTCAGTTAGCAACTTTCCTTCTGGATATCTCCCAGCAATCCATTTAACACGTTAGAAATTGCTGTCTACATTTCAAACTTGATTTTTTAAATTCGCACTGAGTGCTTCCCACAAGGAGTTTGAAGATGTAATTGTTATGGATCAAATATTGGTGGCTATATTTTTATCCATTTTGCCATCTTAAGAGCTTCCTTATATAATTAAGTGTGATAATTCAATTCCTGCAAAGAACAAGGCATTTAGAGATAGGATTAAGGTGGGAAGGAAAAAAAAGTCTTCATTTTAATATGGACATTTATATCTTTGTTATTGTATCTGTTCTTTTCGGCAATTGCAGTCTGCATTTGACCATGAAATAAGCAAAACTTATAGTTTAGTTTATAGATTAGAAAGTTACAATAAAAAGAACAGCATTTTCTCCATCTTTGTCCACAAAAACATTGATAATAAATGCCACCATGTATAAAACACTGCAAGAGCTTGATTTTGCTTTTAGATCAAAGGGAATTGAGTAGGTGGACAAAATGCATGGTCCGTATTGTCCTTTGCTCCCATTATCCATGGTCTGACAGTGCAGACCCCCAAAAGTATTTTCACTCTGAAAAGATGTAGCAGAGAAGAAAGAACTTAATTGCCCACTGAGTTACTTGAATGTGGTACATAAGTCTCCCAGCAACTTTACAGATATCTGGTTTATAAATAATTTAATAAACTACCTAAAAATCAACAACAAAAAATCCCTTAGAAAACCCTGAAGAAACATTTGAGAAACTCAGTTATCCTTCAGAACATCTCATGAGTAATGTCCAGCATACTTAGCAATACTCCCTGGGGATAAAAGAAAAATTTGCCTGAGACAAAGCTTTTCTGAGCAATCTGTTAGATACTTTCTTCTTTCATAGATCTTTTAGCATAATACTTCTGAGGATCCAAAGGAAGCAAAAGCAAAATTGTGGTGATATCTGAACTGCAAGGTCTATTCTCTGGTTTTGAGTCAGCTGGCACAGTACAACTTCCATTTATACAATTAAGCTCTCTTCCATGAATTAAGGTCTCTCTGTAACTTGCATTTGTGAAAATGAAGTCTATTTCCTCTCTATTCCCATGACAGGATGTCCTTTTACATATTTCCATTGGAATCAGCCCTTTGGCAGGGCTATGGACCTCAAAGTTTGCTTTCTTTCCTATCTGCACCCAAAATATGAGGAAAATATGTTATAAACACCAGCCTTCTATCTTGTGCCTGCACAGAAGAATGCTGCCTTGCTGGCAGCTTGCAAGGGATGCACTAAGCTTAAGAATATTTATAAACTTTGTGCTGAAATATAGGGCGTTTTCCCAGCTCAGTATCTTACTCTGTTTTAAAAGTAAAATCTATATGTATGTAATGTTGCATTGGGTGTAGCTGCCCAGGCCCCGGCAGCAGCGGGGGCTGCAGGGCCCTGTGAGGGGAGGCCGGGCTGCCCCAGCCGGACACAGCCGGTTCCAGCCGGACACAGCCGGTTCCAGCCGGATCCAACCACCCACCGCAGGGCGCGGCTGAGCCCACGGCTGGGGCAGGGGCACCTCGGAAGGAATGTAGGCAAGGAAGGGCAAAAAATGCTGCTCAGTAGTGCGTGATAAAGAGGGACGATAAAAGCCTGTAATAATAATAATAATGTAAGAATCCCAAGATCAACCCACCAGGAGTGTCAGACAAAGCATATAATGTTACTGTTTGAGGTAAGATCACTACAAACTCCGTGAGGATATAGTGAGAGGATTTCAGAATGTTAGCAATGTCAGCAAACTATACAGGCTTGCCTCCCCAGCTTCCAAAGGAATATTTTTAATCTCTGCATTTAGCGAAATTTGGTAAGTTTAATTGTAAGTAATTTCTTTTTATTGTCAGGAAGTAATTTCTTTTTATTGTCAGAATAAGAAACCTCAAGAAACTTTAAGAACCTCTAGACAGCATTTCCTTCTTCTGCAGGTGATGTGTTGTACATTCTCACAGCAGAAGCAGATATATTAGCACTGTTACTGGAATATTTCTCCTCATGAATAACTGTATTGCTGTCCTCTTCTTTTGTCTGCATATTTTAACCCCAGCAAATAAAACACACACTTTCAGTTCCTCAAAAATAGGGGAAATGAGGCATCCCTGAATGCTTTGGCTGAATTCATCCTAAACACAGCTCCAAACAACATTATGATCATTCCCTGCTGTCCCCAAGACCAGCTTCTGCAGTCTGACTACACCTATAATGTTAAACTCTCACATTTTCCACGATAACGTGTGTCACTAGAACTGTTTCTCAGAAACAGTCCCTGGCCTATGCAGCTCCTGCACTAATGCTTTCTCAGGGAAGATTTGTGAGGGTGTTAGTAAGTCTGCATTAAATGTGTTCCAGGGATGTACTGACAATAAATACGGTGCAGACAATCAAGTTGTGGTGACCTGACTCCTACTCTGTCACTATTTACTTGCTTTGAAAATATAAACTATCTGCAGCTCTATATATTCAGCTCAATATTCAAGTGGGAGTATTGAGGCTGGATATTGAGGTTGTAGTGTGTATGGAATGGCATATAATTTGCAAGAGTATTTCGGCATCAATAAGACTAGTGCATGAGGAAAGGTCAAAACTATTGCTTTCGAGAAGAATGCATGCAGGTTAATGTCTGTAATTTGTGGGCAAAGCTGTGACAGAATTTGAATTTGAATTAGTGGGATAGAAATTTGAATTCAAGTAAAGTAATAGAAACAGTCTCACCATTTTGAAGGACATATGACAAAAGTGAATACTTGGATAATCTCTTTATTTTAGAGCTTACTTTTTCTCACTCACTAAAAATTCAGCTTCCTGGTCTCCCTGTTTTAACTGCCACTTGAAGATTCATAATTCTTTAAAGCAGCTACTTATGTCAGAATCTTTATAATGCAATTGCAGTGAATTTGTCAGAGGTAAGAGGAAAAGCAGAATATAATATTCTGTCTTTCATCTGTTTTGCCAAGTAGACCTTCTTTTTTTCTTCATGACTGAGGAAATTGTAATTGCAGCATGTGAATTATATTTCAGATGGGTTCTCCTAAATAAGTTAAATGTATGTACTAAATATGAATCAATAGTGATAATGTCTAGACTAGTTTATTAAATCTATTCTGTGCTTGTGGAATCAGTGACACATGACATGACACAGTGGTTGCACACAAGCTGTCTATTGGGAATGATCCTTGGCCCACATTAATTAGCATGAGAAGCACTGGTAAAAAACATTTTCTTTCCTAGGATGGTTCAACCAACTTTTCAATGTAGACAAGGGAGATTCAGTGTTTGTAGCTGTTAACTAACAACGTTTCACTTATTGGAGTAGATATGTACTTACTTATGTCTGTAACGTGAATAACGGATGGACAAGTGTCACCACAAATTGTACCAGCCTTTTTGGTTTTTGTTTTTGGGTTTTGGTGGGGTTTTTTTTGGGTTTTTTGGGGTTTTTTTTGTTTCTTGTTTTTTGTTTTGTTTTGTTTTGTCTTGTCTTGTCTTGTTTTTTTTTTTACAGCTGCTTTCAAAGGATCTCTTTTATCTAATTTTAATTTCGAAAAACACTCTTTTCATTTGGGTCTGGATTAATCTTGAGAGATTCTGTTATTTAACTTGTTAATCCTCAGGTAGGAAGAGTATCTCTAACAGTCAGTGAGGTAGAACACTATTGAAACAAGATGTCTGTAATCTTCATCTGTAGGTTTCAGGTTTTGTTTGTTTGTTTGTTTTGTTTTATAGACGAATAAAAATATTTTTTAAACATAGACAGTATTTTTAATTAATGAAAATCAATGGAACATTCCATTTCAAATATTATCTCCCAGATTAAGTGTAATACATCTATGGAAATAAATCTTGTTGTGAACAAATGATTCTTTACTTTATACAATAGATTTCCAGCTCTAATAAATAAAGTGTGATCTGTCCATGAAGGTGATTGGTAGTTCTGTCCTAAGACAATAGTTAGAAGCTTGCAAGAAATTTTTCAAATACTCTTAGCGTAGCTTAAAGTCATATTTCTTCCAAGAGGTAGACCTTAAGTATGTGTTACTGCTTGCATGAACCTTAAATACAACTGATTGTGTCTTCTGAGACGTCTCATCTGTGTGCCTCGTTGTAAGATGATCTTTGCATCAGTAATAAAGACCGAATGTATTGTTCTATCAATGGCTAGCACAATATATTATTTTTCAAAAGCTTCTTTTAGATTAGGTAATTATTTATATCTATGCATGTTTATTAAAGTAAATATAAGCTTTTGTCTTAAAAAAATCTTTATGCATGTTGTTTTTATTATTTTATTTTGTTAATGGCACTTGAGATGAACATGGTACTTTCAAGACATTTACCTATTGATGGCATGCTTGTATTTTCTCCACAGAAAAAATAGAGCTGCTTTTAATTGTTGGTCCTCATCTACAATGTTGCCGTGGTCTGTCATCTCAAAAGAAGCATTTCTAAATTTTGTTAATAGATCTAACTGGGCATTCAAATAGGAAGAACTATCTATGACTCAGATGTAGAAATTTAGATTGCTAAATGGGTCACTCCTGCTTCTCACTGGAATCAGTATAAATCCTCACTGTACCACAAGGTCTGAAAGTGGATGGATGAAGATCCAGTGCTTGAAATATTTACTGTAATTGTAGCTTTTGCGCCGGTTGTCTCTAGTCACTCTAGGATACATGAGATAACGACAAAATTATCTTTCACTTCACATCAGAAACCAGCTGTTCAAATCAATTTCTTGCTTTTGTATAAGCATTGGCATGGTGTTTCATGTATGGTGTGTATTTATACTCTTTATATTGCTTATTTTTCCGTAAGAAAGTACAGGAGATTTTTTTAATTTAAAGAAGAAATTAGCTTTGTAAGTTCTTCTTGAGAAAACAAACCAATAAACAAAACAAAACCGCAAAAGGCTATTTTTGCACTTTGTGGCTTTCAAGGTTTTACAATAAGAAAAAAAAAATTACCTCCTAGGCAAGAGTTTGTACTTGTCCTGTATTTGTGAACAGTCAAAAAGGCATTCTTAAAAATGCTAGGATTTGAAAAAGTACAGAGGTTGATATTGTTGAAAGTTTTCAGTAAAGTAACATGGTAAATAAGAACATCTCTATAATTAGTTGTGAAATAGACTCACATATCTTTTTGAAAACTTATCAGTTCTTGTTAAATCTTATAGTAAAACAAAATTGCTGCAAGCTTAGAGTCTGAGATAGAAGGTGACAGATTGACTTCAATATCTCAGTTTTGCTGTTGATATATCCAGACAGGAGAGAACAGAGTAGGCTGTAAGGATTTACCTTCAATGGTGATTTCAGAACTTATACTTCTGTAGGCCTTTGTGAATAATCGAGAAGAACAATTCGAGTTTATGAAACCTCAGAAGACAGAGTTGCATATAAATATTAATTGCTTTCAAGATGAGCTCACAAGACTGAAAAGGCAAAAGACTATAAAACACCTTAAGGGGGACAGAATATTTAAGATTTCACTAAACTGTATAACCAAGGGGTATATACCTCTCAGAATAGATACATTAAGGTTTTGGAGAAACTATGGGCAACACATTGCTAACTTTGGGATTATTGTATAAACTAAAATCTTTCAAATATTTAAATTTGATGTGCACTTTCCTGCTCTTATTTCTTCAAGGTGTATGATGGAAAAGACAGTTCTTCACGCTCTCTCGGAGTCTTTACCAAAAATGACATGATGGGAGTAATTCTTAATAGCACCTCTAACCATATGTGGATAGAGTTTAATACCAATGGATCTGATACTGACCAAGGATTTCAGCTGACTTACACAAGTAAGTAGCTCATAAATATGATCTGATTGCTTTGTGGGGAAATGTGTATTTCTCAGCTGCAGTGACTTCTTTTGGAATGTTGAAGGTAATTTCCTAGAATGTACTGTGGTTGAGAGACCAAGCTTTACTTGTCTACATGACTGGATAGGTGTTAGTAATTTAAAAACATTGCTGAAAGCAAATTTGTAAGTTTTTAAACTCAGAAAGCATGATTATTTTTAAGACTTAGTAGTGGGATTGTGACATATGTGGGTTGAATATGTTAGTTGTTACATTGTAGCTGAAAACTTACACAAAGACAGTGTTTTAAAATGGAAAGCTCAATCTCTGCAGTCAAATTAAACAAGGAAAAAGAGAAAAAAGAGAAAAGAGAGGAAAGAGAAAAGAGAGAAGAGAGACGAGACGAGACAAGACGAGACGAGAAAAAAGAAGAGAAAAGAGAAGAGAAGAGAAGAGAAGAGAAGAGAAGAGAAGAGAAGAGAAGAGAAGAGAAGAGAGAAGAGAGAAGAGAGAAGAGAAGAGAGAATAATTAAAAAAAAATGTGTACCTGGGTGTACGCTCTTAATCTGGCCTGACTGCTTGTCAGGGTGGAGTATATTGGAAGGAGATCAGAATGAACAAGTGTTAACAAACAATGCACTTATCTTACAGACTGTATGAAATTAATTGAATTAATTATGCTGTCAAAACAAGCAGTTTTTTGTGGATAATAACTTTGGGGATAACTAGTTTGTTTCCAACATACGTAAAGAGATATTTTGTCCAGGTTTCAAGGAATCTCCAAGTTCCCTTTACTTTCAATTTATTATTTTTTACACTACATTCCATGAGCTGCTGTTGAATCTTGCAGAGCACCATAACATAGTGTGGCACAGAAATGGAATCGGTGCTCATTTTAGTGCATCTGATGTTTTCCCTTTGGTTTGGAGCAAGCTGTGGAATAACTAGACATCGTTCACTTTCCCTTCTTTCTTTCTGCTGTGGCTGGTAAACCTGAATGTTATCATCCTACCTTTAAATGTATTTTTCTTACAGAACCACTGAAGAATGGCTAGGGAAATCTACTCTGATTTGCCTAGAGAAATTGTAGAATTTTTCCTTTGAAAGAAAAGGAACCAAACACCTGTTTTAAAAATAATCTTATTTTAAGGGCTCTGATTTCAAGGGTCTCAAATCAGTTCCTTTCAAATCCTGCTTCAGTGATCATTTCTACCTACTGTTCACAAATGTAATTTTACTTAAAAATAGAATGTTGTCTAATTTCTACATCCAATTGCTTGATTTTGTTACACTTTATTTTGCAATGCTATTAAGATTTGGTCTCCTGCATCGTATTTTTCTGTGGAAGATAAGATACAATTATTCATGTCTTAAGGCTTTTTTTTCCTGACTGATTAGTTTTGAATCTCTGTTTTGTATTCTTCCAAGTATGTTCACATTTTCTGAAGTGTGTAGACAGAATTAGACACAGTCTTCTAACAGTAATTTTAATACCAGGTAGAGAGGCAAAACTTATTTTCCTATGTCTGCATAACATTTTACTTTTATTTTCATTGCCGAGTACCTACTTTATTTTATCATATATAATAAATTTGCAGCCATTCATGCTGAAAAGCTTATCTGTAATGACTTTTCTTCCTACTTTCTCTCACGAGACACTCCCCAGTTGTAAATACAGACTAATTCTTTACTTCTCACATGTGTTTTCAGGAAACCAAATTCAATATAATAAATTTTGAGATAATGACCATCTAACCAGGTGGTTTTCTTCAACTGTAACTGTTATTTCGAAACCCTTCAGTGTGCGACTTTTCACTATTTATGAATTAATACAAGCAGAAGATGTATTCTTTTGCAGTGCTTTGAAAGCTGGCTGCAGTGCTGACTCGCGTTCTTTTTCTGAAAGAGTCCTATCCTAGTAATATCTTAGAGATTAGATATACCAGAAATTTATGCTCATTATTTGATGGATTTGGAATTTTTTGGTGCAGTTATGATTCAGTTACTAAACAAATGTGCCCATTTTTCATTTGGTAAATACATGAAACACAAAATTATAATTATATTTGTGGATTAATAAAGCTGTAGTTTACAGTGGAATTAACGGAAAGATTACTCTGAAGTTTATTTATTCACTTTTCAGATTAAACTATAGTGCCAGATACTTTAAAATTACTAAAACAAATCAAAAAGGTGCTAACATATGACCTCACTGAAGGAAATAAGAAATATATGCTGGAGTGAATGAACTTGAAAAATTAATATCATAAGACAGAGATAAGAGAAGCAATAGTCTAATAAGTTAGGTTAATTCATATTCCTTCCTATCTGATTGCTGAGTTCTTGCTACCCACAAGGCATCATCAACTGCCCTTAATTGTTGGTCTTTGTAGTACTTTTCTTCCTATTAATGCTACTGAAATTAAGAAGTAACATTGCAGGGTGTTATTAAAAGGACTAATGTAAAATTTGCTATTTCATTTGTGTGCAACTACCTTTCCATCCTTTTTGATAGTGTGAATTCTGAAGATTATGTTAAATTAAAAAATGCAATAGAAGAAAAAACTAATGATCCATGAGAACAGAAATGTGGATAAAGAAACTTTTATCTATTTTCAGAATCTCATTACTGACATAATAAATCGAATTTTATAAACCCAGAATCCGAGATGTTTGTATAAATTGTAGAAATCAGAACATAAGCAGATATTAAAAGGAAAAATATAAAGGATTCAAGTTCTAAATAAAATCTGATGAAACTTCTGATGAAATCTTTTGTAGAGGAAATTGCTTCAGGTAACACTGAATGGGAGCTGGAAATTACGGTTGTCTTATTCTTTGATCTAGAACTACGAGATGCTTTCAAGGAAATGGATTTATCCTGATAGGTAGAGATATTTTTTTACTAGAAAAAACGCTGAAAACATCTGTGCTGTTTCTCAAGTTAACCGTTTTGAGAAACTAAGAAATATTTTGAGTGAAAACTAAAATTACTATGATTTTATTTAAGGAAACTTCTTCAGAAAAATGGAGACTGTTTTAGCCTGAAATTGGCGGGGTAAGTATATATGGAGTTAGAGTCAATGAAATTGTAATTTGAGCTATAGCTGAATATGACTCTACCAGAGGAAAAGAAAAATGAGGAACAAAGAAGGAAACTTGTCTACTTTGTGTAAAACATGTTTATATAAAGTCATTTCCTTATAGTGTGTTAGGAGGAATAAGGTAATGTGTCCACTTCCAGTATCTCTACACTGCTGTCAGAGGGAATGACTGTGAACATTTATATCTCAGTGCTGAGGAAATGACAACATAAGCTTGATGATTTTAATTCTCTACGAGTAGAGAACATCAGTAGTGATCTGCATGCAAAAATTTAAGTGTATGCTTGTTGTAGCCACAACTGACTTGTGTGACAGCTATTTTTTTTCCTTGAGAAAATGTCTGTTATTCTTTCACAATTCCAGTTTTATAATTCAGGGGATCTTTTTTTTCCCTCCATCTGATTAGAACTTTTCTCCCAGAGAGACCTGTAATTTTTGTGGGGACGAGAAGAGTAGATACAGGGATTCCCACAGCTATTCCTGTTCACAGCTCAGTTATAAGATTTGGCCATTCTGGTATAAAGATGCCAGTGCTTTGTGCTGTCATGTCAATGGCATTTAATGTTAAATTGACATTCAGATAAAATCTAAATCTTATTGATGCCACACAGTGACAGGCAGAAAAAGCAAAACACAGCTGTCTGGTAAAAGTAGCAGACTGCAACTTTAAATAAGGAGCAATTCTGTACGGCTTCTGAATAATGAATAGGCAGCCTCCTTCCCATGCCTAACCACCCCCCTATCACAGTCCTGACACAAGAGAAATTTTAACAGTGGCTGTTTTCACTCATCACGCAATGTACTTACTCTGACTTGTGTTATGAGTGCTTCCTTGCTCCTGTTCAATCCTTCTTCCTTGAACATAGTCTCACTTTTCTTAGCTTTTGGAAAAACAAAACAAAAAAATACCTACACACTTTATCATACATGTCATATACAAATGTTTTGTGACCTTCTGAGTGCCACCTAATGCTGCTACTGTATGATCTATATGGACTTGTACAGATCACAGATCACTCAGCACTGTACTGTTCTTGCACAGTTTTCTCAGTAAAGTTCTCAAACATTTGAGAAGAAAACACTCTTTCCCTTCACAGTACCAGCTAGAAACCTCAAAACTCATTTCTTTTCATGGTATCTGATGATGGATGTCTATACTCATGATGTGTAAGGAACTTCACCACTGTGTAGAATTGCTCTTTGGATTCTTCTCAGACCTGAAGGTTTTTACAATGTGCTTATACTGGCAGTTGCTTGTCTGAAATAGCATGAAGTTGCTGTTGCACCTTATCTAGAAATCTTCTTTTTTAGGAGCAGCTTATCTAGCTCTCTATGACAATTTCATGGTTTCCCAGTCCTGTGCAGTAAATAGTAGAAGCAAAAGCTTCGCTTATCTGCAGATTAAACCTTAGAATATATTGTGATAAATCATTGGAAGGGTCCATCCAGAAATACTGACACATATTATCTGTAGGAACATGCCTGGCTGCACTGGTCCGCTCAGTACTATGTTCTGCTTCTCAACAGCCTCCTCTGTGTTTCAGAAACATGAAGAACTAGTTACAGACTTTTTAAAGTCTGAAAATTATTCAGGAATTTGTGGTGTACTCTGTGGCTAGATTTTAGATTTCTGAAGGCCTGTCACTGACCTGCCCCTGATTTGCTGCTATAGATAAAAAATGAGATTCCATGTTACTTCCTCAATAATTGTTTTTCATTTTTATCCTTCAATTCCTTGTGATGTGAAATTACACATTCTCCTCCACTTCTGTGCTAAGACGGAAATGAAGGCTGGACAAATTCTCGCTAAGGATTTGTCTTTTTGAAAATGAGTGTCGTGTAGGCACAAATCATAATTTAATGGTAACATCCTCAAATTTTGAATCCAGGATGACCATTTCTTTCTCTGAAAGCAGAATTCTGCATGGCTATCATTTCTTTCAGAAGAGTTCAGGCCTCTTAGCTGTGCTCTACAGAACTTGTCACTGATTTAGGACTGTACATGGATAGACTTTTTTTTTAAATGTAGGTTTCATATTTTCATTTGCATTTATCATCTTCTATATTGAGCATAGTTAGTAGTTCTACAATATTCTCTTGAATTGTCCGAAAGTATACTTTTCAGTTTAAGGAAAGAAATTTTTAAATACATTTCTCAGACATGATGAACTGGTCTATTCATGGTATTCTGTTACTGCTAAAGATTTAGTTCTAATTTTCAGTTTAAGTTCTGTGTTATAATCATTATTTAACCCTACTTCTTTCAAGTGATAGTGAAAGTTAGTGCATGGAAAGTGAATCTGAATTAGCATGGTCTAAGTTTATATAAATTGTTGAAACCATTTATAATGGTTAAGAGAATCGTGAACTTTAATTTAGTTCATCTCCTATTCTACAGTAATTGAAAATGTTTGAATGTCAGTGAAAACAATGTTCTGAAACTGCAAACTCAGATGATTATTCTAGCACACAATCAGACTCAAATTC
The DNA here is from genome assembly GCA_013397755.1 of Cnemophilus loriae. Taxonomy (NCBI): domain Eukaryota; kingdom Metazoa; phylum Chordata; class Aves; order Passeriformes; family Corvidae; genus Cnemophilus; species Cnemophilus loriae. The sequence goes on from VZTF01001496.1 coordinate 483,149, forward strand.
AGGAATATAGCGGCTTTTCCTTGGGGTATATGTCATTTTATCAGAACAATCCAGTAATGAAAAGAAGCTTTTCCAGTTTCCTTTCCATAACTAGGCTGCATATAAAATCTGTTCCAAGTAGAACCTTCAGACATTGCAGTAAAAATGTAACACAAAACTAAATGAAAATACACCAATGATAAAAAAATATTAAATAAGTATGTCTTAACCTATACATGTATGGCGTAGTCACAGGTCCTTATTAAGAGCAGTACCATTATGTGAGTAGCCCCAAATGAATGTAAGCTTACATAGAAGCTCTTCTAAAAGAAAGTCAAAGTTGCAAACTTGAGAAACATAAATAATTGAATGTCAAAAGAAAGGTTTCTTAGAAATACTCATTTCACTTGTGTACAAGAATTATGATATCCCGATTAATAACATGATGACATCATGGTCTCTTCGCTCCTTCCTCCCCCAGAAAATTAAATTGCCTTCTGCTTCCAAAATACTCAGCATTTACATAGTCTCCCCTTTCCCCCAAATCCTCAAAACTTTGTATGTATAAAACTTATGTGTAAACTTAAAATAATTGGTCTTATAACAGTTTTTATGATTGAGGTTGCTTTTCACTTTTAATTTAAAGATGTCTATGAAATTGCTGAATTTAAATTGGTAAACAGAGTAGGTGCCAAATAATTTTTTTAATGTCTAAGACAGAAACAATGAAAACCATTTTATTAGGTGAATATAAGCATTGTATTAACCTTCTGTTTGAAAAATTCTGTTAACCCATGCTTTGTGGATGGAAATGCTGAGATGGTGATGTTTTGCATTTTTCCCATCTCAGGAAAATCTTACCAGATTTTTTGAGGTACAGATCTTTAGCCATATACACTTTATGTGACCAAATCCTACCCTATGAATGAATACACCAAACCACTTTTTATCAGAAGGCCTGGATTAGGATGGAGGTGAACAATTTGTCCTTCTGTACTGGGTTTGATTGGGATGGAGTTAATTTTCTTCAGTTAAGAAAACATAGAGTTAATTCTTCTTTCAGAAAGAATTTCTTCACTGAAAGTGTTGTCAAGAATTGGAAGGGGCTGTGCAGGGAGGTGATGGAGTCATCGTCCCTTGAACTGTTCAAGAAACAACTGGGCTTGGCACTTAATGCTACGGTTTAGTTGAGATGGTCATGTTTGGTCTAAGACTGGACTTACGATCTTGGAAATCTTTTCCAACATTAATTATTCCATGATTCTATGATTCTTCAGCTAATGCTGAGCAATGCTTCACAGTGTCAGGGCCTTCTCTGTTACTTTGCTCTGACATGCCAGCAGGTAGGCTCAGGGTGGGCAAGAAAGTGGGAGGTGACGCAGATGACCTGAACTGAACAGTGACGCATTTCATGTCATGTCATGTCATGTCATGTCATGTCATGTCATGTCATGTCATGTCATGTCATGTCATGTCATGTCATGTCATGTCATGTCACGTCATGTTTAGCAATTAAAATCTGGGGAAGTGTTTCTGAAGTAGCTGTTGCTAAGGGTCTGACTAGGGTCTGATAACTATCAGTCTGCTGTTGATAAGTGATTGGGCTTGCATCACTTGTTCGGTTTTGGAGTGTTTGAGTTTTTTGTTTTGTTTTGTTTTGTTTTCATTTATTAAATTGTCTTTATCTTGACTGATTCATTTTCTTGCTTTTGTCTTTCTGATTGTCTTCATATTCCACTATGGGGAAGTGTGAGAGCAACTGGGTGGAGGCTTACCTGCCAGCTGGGGTAAACCCACCAATACCCTTTGTTCTTACTGCCTTCTGTCTTGTGGGTAGCCTGAGAAAGTGAGGATGGTGCTGTTTGGTTACAATACCAGGGACATAAAAGCCAGACCTGGAGAGGAAAGAAAAAGAGAGAAAGAAGGGAATCGATAGGTGCCTCCCATGTTGCTATGTCAGGAGCTTGGAATAAACCAAGCTGCGGTATTAAACCAGAGAGTCCTAAGGAAGAGTACAGCAGGCAAGAAATGCACCACAGGGTATGGGGAAAGGTGATTTTTGGAACAAAAAGGCTAGGATGCAAATCTAAGAGAGGAAGATTGCCAGAGAGGCTGTCCAAGAAATAGAGGAAGGATATGGAGTGGAGAAGTGAGACTGCATTAGTAAAAAGAAGGGTGCAAAAATGAAACTGAGAAGAGGAAACACAAGAAATAGAACAGTAGTAGCATGCTGTGATGGGAGTGTAGGCTGAGTAGTCTATAAATATTAAATTGTGTTCAAAAAAATACTTGGAGTGAAAACCATAATTTTGTTTGAATTAAAATATATGTATGGCAAATATAAATAAAGTGAATTTTTTTTTTTTTTTAAGTGCTGTGAAAATTTAAAACCAAAAGTATTTAATTTCCAAATTTACATAAAGTATCATCTTTAAGTCACTGAATTATCCCTCTGGGCATGGGGTTAGAAAAAAGTAAGATGTTAACTATTTCTCATTTTCAATTAGGAAAAAAAAAAGTTTGATATGTAAGAGGTATCCCATGTGGAAAAGGTAATTTGTTAAAGGTTATTGTGATTTGGTTCTGAAAATTGCCAGTTGAATGTCTCCTGACTTTTCTGTATATGGTTCAGAGATTCCCATCTTCTTAAAAACCACTGGGTTTTTCTAGTGTTGTAATTCACATCTATTATCATTAAAAGGGCTGCTTTTTAAAATCTCTTGTTATGAAGTTTAAAATGCAGTTATTCTTTGCATGTGAGAAAGAGAGCGGCTAGCAGAGATCACTGTAGGTGTCCATATGCATATGGTGTTTTACATTTATATTAAAATTCTATCTTTAGAGTATGAAAGTAAGATTTTTCAGTGATGCCAATTCAAGTAGGCTTCTTAAGCGTATTTTTTTTCTCATCTGCTGATATATTCGTTGCAGCTAAAAAATGTGATTGAAATTTGCAAGCAGATTCCATCTAAATTCATAATCTCAGGAGTGATGGCCTAAAGATTATATTGCTTTAATATTAAAGAAGTGATCATATTTGTAACGTTATTACAGAGACCTTAGCAGACACAGTTTCCATGAATTTGTCAAGGCAGTGGTTTGAACGACAGAACTTCTTTACCTTCTTTGCCACCTCAACATGAACTTTTTTCTGTTATATTTCAAAAGGAATCTATTTCTGTGAAGCCATTATAGACGTTGTCATTATATGTATGTGCAGCTGGATTTAATGAGTTTTAGCTGGGATTTGTTCCAAAAGTTTGCTCATTTCCTCTGTTTTTCACAAAAAGACTCCTGTTTATTTGCAGTGAATCATTTCCTCTTTTCCAAGTTTTAGATGAGTAGACACTAGAGTTACTGTGAATTTCTTCTCACTGCTATAACTGCTAGAATTTTCCCATGAGCAAAAATTTCTGCCTGAAAACTCAGAACACTTGAACAGAACTGCCAGTATCCTATTGTTCTTTACCCCTGGCCTTCTTGCCTACGTTGGCCTCATGCTGAATGAAAAATGATTATTTCCCATTTAGGATTATTGGCTCAACCCTATCTGTTGGGAAAGGGAGGCTGATAAGCAGTTCCTTAAGTCAGGTAGATGATCAGCACCTAGAAACCTGGGATGATGGAGTAATTCTTCTTGGAAGCTTCTTGCTGCAATTCAAATGGAAGATATGTTAAGTGTGTCATTGTTGATTTGCTGTTTAATTTATGAAAGTATTAACTATAACAGTCTAGTTATAAAATCTAAGCTGCATAAATGTGAATATATTATTCTGTTCCATACTTCTAACACTCTTATAAAAAAGTACAATCTTATATATTATAATATATATACTATATAAATCGTAGTATATAATAGTATAATATCTATTATATAATAATATATAATATATTATGTAATGTTAGACATTTCAAATAACTTTTGGGAGCCCCTAAGATCAAAGTTTGATCTTAACTTCCTTCTGACTGATTTTTTCCCTTTCTAAAAAATGAATTTTCAAGAAAAATCTAGAATTACTTTGTGAAGATTTTAACAGTTTAAATGAAGAATGTGAGCTTTTCTTCATTCCCTTAGTTATATTAGGGAACTTTTTACATTTCAACAAATTGAGATTGGTGCCCTCAAACCTAGTTATATTTTACAGCTGAAGATTATCAATAAATAGGAAACAGATCTTTTTCAGTCAGCTAAACTATGTTTGTAATGTTTCTAATTATTTAAAATACTAAGAAAGGTATTTCAGAATAAAATTAAGATAATTCCTTCAAAATTTTATTCACATTATAGTCACCCTGTCAAAACTATGTGTACATGATATATGGGCAGAATTAGGGATGCATGTAAAGAGAAGACTATTTGGAACAAAGATAGTTAAAGATGAATGCTGTAAACCTATTTATTTCTATTCCTTCTGCTTCCATAAACTTTCTAGATGGGAAGAGTTGCTCGAAACAGAATGATGAAAGGTAGACAAAATTTATGTGGTTTTTATTTTTCAGTTCTTCACCATAGTGTATTCAGAAATTGATTTTCAGAAGTTCTGGGCACAATAGCAGTAGCCAGAATAAGAGGTGATGTGTGCATATGGTTCACCTGCCAGTGTGTGAAGGAATCAACACATTTGGAGATGAAGGGGTTCTTTTAACTTTCAGTCCTGTCTGTGCCATACTGCATTTTATAAGCTTGTACAATGTTTTATCCATTTTTAATCCATCCTTTGCATTCACAGTGACTTCATTCCTCTAAGGATAAGTATTTTAGAAAAGACTGTGAGGGAACGAATGAATTTGCAAACACTTAAGTGTTTGGTATGTGTTAAGTCAAAGTATCCTGCACTAAATAACAGGAATAAAAAGTGTGTGTTCATATTATTTCTTCTCCTTTTCTTTCCCTTCTCCCTGAAAAAGGATAAGACCAGTCTTTTCTAACAAGCCACCTACAGAATATTTTTAAGTAGCGGCTGTATCAGTCATGTTCCCACTGATTATAAAAGAGGGTGTAGACATGGAAATCCTGAAGATATCTTTCCATAGATATTTGAAGTTAGAGTTCTTAAACTCACGTGGAATTTCACCTTTAATCCCTGCTTCTTATATGGAGTATAAATTGTGTTGAATTATTCACTTGCTTGCTGATTGCAAAGCTTATTTGTATGCTTTCTATATATGCACAGGAGTCATCTTGCTGCAGGCACATATATTTGCACACCCATTTCTTTTAAGTACTGTTATTTATGTATTTTCTTTCAATAAAATAATAAAAACCTGTCTTCTACTACCTGTCTACACATATTTAACTTGCTTCTTAAATTTGCAATTTTTTATTTGTATATGGGAGCATTGTAGCTGAGAAAGGGAGAACAAAATTTTTGAGTAGGATACATGGACACAAAGAACCTGGTTTGAAATTGGTGGGGAAAGGCCTTAGAACTTCTTGTAATATATTTAGAACAGGAGATAATTACAGAAAAGAATTCTTTTCATTTTACGTTCAAAAGACCTGTTATTGACAATATGTCCTAACATCTCTATTTCACATATTTTGCAGGTTTACATAAATTTTTACATGTTGTTTATGTTAAGAAGAATTGCTGACATTCCTATTAGAAAGTATTATCCATTGAATGACTAGCTCATCCATATAGTCAAAATTAATTGCCAATTGATTGCAAAGCTTTTAAGAAATTAAAAGTGTACTTCTCAGTTTCCAAAGGATATAAAGCAGTAGATCCTGATACCTCACTATAGCCACATTATCCAAACACTTTTCTTTCTACAGATTTTTCTATCATTCTAATTAGGTAGAGACTTTGTAATTGGCCATTTTTCCAGTACTTTTTTTTCCTACAGCTATATGTTTCAGGACACAGTTGCACATAAATTGTTCCAAGATAGAATGGAAATGACTAGAACTCTTATTTTGAATTCCATTGTTTTAATTAAATAGATTATGTTATGGATGTTTAGGATGCAACAACTGCAGAATGAGTATTTGTTGACATTTACATGCATTTAGAAATCTGTTATATACACTGAACATTAACCTATGTATCATTTCATACTTTTAAATACTCTTTGGCAGTTAAAAAAATTCAGCGTTAAACACATAGACTACATTTATGAGCTTAAATGATTTATGATTTAGGCAACTCAAGAAGAGTTACTGGTGTTTCCAATGTTTTCATATTACCTTTATTTTATAAAAAAACGTTAATATTTCCATATATGTACTGAAATAGGATTTTTATATGCACTTATCCTTCTTCTTTTGGAGTCATCCCAAAATCTTTTCTCACATCATTTTCAGAATCTGAAGATAGGTTATACATTATTTGTGAGTTCTGTCTCCCATGGCAAGCAGAAATGAAAAGGCAACACCTTTTTACAATGGGCATGAGCAGAGCCCACCCAGTCTATACTTATGGGATAGTAAGTAATATAATTATTAGAGATTATTAAAGAGTATTTGGCATCCCTTCAGTGTTTAATACATAAGCAGAAAAACCCTTTTTGCATTCAAAATAATTAACTCCTTATGGCTTGTGCGGTGAAATTTTCTTAGTGATTAATGGCATTTTTGTTGTAATACTATTTCCTCATCTGTAACAAACAGTAATATTAACAGGAAATTATATGAGTATAAACTTATTCGTCCAAGCCAAGATTGTTGACACTGTTGATCTACACCTACATGCTATAGTTTTTATGTTTTCAGGACATGTTCATCTTTAGATTAGACATCTAAAGTTTTGAAAATAACCTAGCTGGCATTTCTTTCAAAGTGTCTTTACAGTTTTGTCTGGAGGCTTTCTATTTAGAGTTCTTACTATAAAGTAGCAGAGTTCACAGAAGTTACAGCACAGGTTCATGCTTTTGAATTTACAAGAAGAAATTCTTGTTTGGCGGTTACAGTGTTCCGGGATCATTTCTGATGCCAAGGTTCCATGGTCTTAAAAATGAATTGGTGCAGCATCAGGATGCCCAGCAGTGCAAATCTGATCTGAATCTGGCACAAACACATGATTGAATTCCTGTAAAATTAACAAGAGCATACAGAAGAAAACTTATAAGCATTTTGTGCTTTTATGGCAGTTTTATATATGGTTTGGCATAAAGTCAGAATGATGTTGACAAACAATAATGAATTCAGCATAGCTGTTAATAAAGCTAAAGTGTCAAAAGCAGTTGAACAAATTTGCACCATGAGGCCATAGTATTAAAGGCTGTGATATTGCGTTTATTTTATTGTCAGTTCAAGTACTTCCTCTTTTATAAAACTGTTGTCTTCCATCTCCAGAAGTGCGGTTTTAATTGCCATAGTATATTTTTTGCAAAACATGAACAAGGTTTACTAAGCCAGAAAGAAAAAAAAAAAGGGAAGGAATAAAGCCCTGCAGCCTAATTTCTTGGCTTATATTCTGATCCCTGATAACAGTGTGCTTATATGTTCTACTAAATTAGTCATAATGTAACATGCATCAACATACCTTTGTATAGGAAGTAGAATTTGGATGAGTACCGTAGCTCACTATTCAGAGTGTCTTTGTTGCTTTTGTCCATTCATAGAAGTCTTCGTTTTGAACTCAAGGTTAGAGTTTCAGATTAGGGACCAAGTACCTTAAGGTTGGTAATGCACCTTTTAGGTGCTTACTTTTTCATGTGTCTGTCTTTAGGAAAGTGATTGTTTCAAAATACCTTAGGACTTCTTCTAGTAAGAAATTACTTGATTTAGATTATTTATTTTTCATATAGCCACTGTAGGTTTACAGGCAATGTAAATGCACACTATATATAAAGTAAGTAAACTGTATTCTTCCTTTCAAAATGAGTAAAGAGAACATCTGCAGATACCTCAGGATGTTGTCAACTTCTGTTATAAGTACACTGTGCGACACAGAATCCCTGAACATTTCTGTTGAAGACACAAAATGAACACTCTCTTCTTCATGTTGATGACAGGCTTCGGAGGGTGCAAACTTGAAGCTGAACTGAAAGTTGTGCTTCATGGATGCACATAGCATGTTCCACCCACTAAGGGACACAAAAGCTAGTCCAAGGTAAAAACACTTGAGTGCAGATAGTGTGGACATCATCTCCTCAGCTTCATTGTTTCACTGCCCAGATTTGCTTTTGCTATTTTGCTTTTTGCTATTTTGCACTGCTTACTAATGTAGCTAGTACCACACTGCCTATCATAATTAAACTGAGTTGAAAGAAGTTGTAATTACTAGTCTACATATATTTACAGATATGTCAATAATTTTTACCCCAACAACTGATATTTCTACATTCCTGATTATTTACTTCAGATATGACAGAGTAAATCACGTTGCATAGTGCCAAGAGGTTACAGCCAATCATCAAGATGTATTCTGGCTGTTTCTGTTTTAGTTTAACAGGCTTTTATGAATTCATTGTTCTGACAATCCTATAATAAAACTCAAGAATAAGATAATTAGCAGCAATTTGCCAATACAATAATCTTTCTCAGCAGTAAGAATCTTGGCAGAATTTCTCTGTTGCTGGCTTGTTGCAATGTCAGGTAAACCCGAGTACTGTGATTGTGTGGAACTCATGACCATATTCCCCCATTGTAAAAGTTCATAGCATCTACTTTAGCACTGAAGTTCTGTTGCAACATTTCTACAATGATATTTCACAATGATGTGGTCCTTTATGACAAATTACTCCAGATGTACAAGAGAATCAGGGAAAAAAGGAATGAAAAGTTCTGGTTTTTGTGTATGAGAGGAAGGGGAAGAAATTGGGAAGCAAGAGCACAGGACAAGATACTGCTGTGTTTGCACATGATGAACAGAACCTACATGCATGTGAAACACCCCAATTTTTAATAGGCCTACTGTTAAACAGTGGTAGTCTTGCTGGTGGAGAAATGCAATGAACATGAGGCTGCAAATTGTGTACTGTCATTCTTACAGTTTCTTCTAGAGTATTCCAAGTGCCATCTTAAAAATTCGGCGTAAATGCTGGCAATTAATTCGTTGGATGTTCTTGCAGGAAATATTCTTGAAATACAAAAAGCAGTAATACTCTTTATTTTGCCAAAATGAATGTTTGTATTTAATTTTTTTCCCCCCTAGGCATAATATTGTGCAAACAAACCTAAAAACTGAGAGTATTGCTGGACTCTTCATGAATTATCAGTACCTAGAAATTAAAATCAAGGTGGTGTTTTTTGATAGAAATGTCTGAATAATCTAAACAATTCAGAAAATACTGGAGGGTTTAGCGTCTCAAGGATATTTAAATTTAAGGTTTATATTTTTGCTTCCAGTTAGATACTTTTTTTGCATGTTATTTTTCAATTTATTGTGTGTGAAATAGGAAATTAAATTCTGATACTTAACACAGTGATGTGTTATGTTCTCTACAATAATCTTATCTAACACTTTATCCCAAATAAATATTTGATTAGGGTTTATAATGGACTGGCAGAAGACCTTAACTCTCCTGTTGCTCCCACAGTCTCAAAAATAAGATTTAAAAAATCAGTATATTTCTGGAAGGGACTTCACGTCCTTTGATACATGTACAGTCTGAGAAATTCCTGTATGTGCCACTGTGTGCTCAGAGTGTTTTAAAAAAAGTTGTTTTCCTGTTTATAATTTTCAGAGGTACTTTTTTGTTTACAAATACAAAAGTGCAGTGCAGCGAGTATCTGTGGAGTGAGAGGCTCTTGAAGAAGTAGGCAATTCACCTTGGGACTTACAGGTGATAGAGTGTGTTCACAGGCAAAAAAAAAAAAAAAAGTAGAAGTTGGAGAACATGTAGCAATCTACAAAGCAAAGGAGGTGAAATACTTTTATGTTAGTGGATACTTAAAGATATAAGTGACTTACAATGATGATGTGAACTATAAATAAGGCAAAAAACCAAATCTATTTTGTGTTTTTCAGTCCTGTTTCAAAGCAAGAATAGACAAAGTGCAGGCAGGCTATGGTAGGTTTCTCTCAAGCTTCTAAAGCTTGTGACACGATCCCTTTAACTCTTCACATCTATCATGTATGTTTACACCTTGTGCAAAACTGAATGCTAACTGGAATACATGACATTATAGCAAGTCAGTACAATACGTTTATCTCAGTCTTGATACCTTCTTTAGTGAAGATGGCTGTACAGCAGACTAGGAAGGCTGGTTTGTCCAAAAGTTTATTTCATTTCACCCAAATTTATCTGTCGGTGTTGTAAAAATTACTACCTCTCCCTGACAACCTTGTCTTCTTTATGTGGTACAGGGTATTGGAGAATCAATCTCGCTAACTATATACCAGTGTTATGGAAAGTTTTTTCATGAGGCACAAGTAGATTCTTTAATCAGGGGAGTTTCATCTGTCAATCACATGCCATTGTATGTGAAAACCAAATGTTGCACCTAATAAAGAATGGGAAAGTGTCTAAAAGCAGTGGCAAGGCATAGTGTTACACTGGCTCATGCTGTCAAATCAGTATTAAAATATAATGCTATCTATCAAACAACTTACATTTTCAGGGTTTTACATAAGTGTCTCTGTATGTTTAATAAGGAGATTAAAATAATGAAATATAGCTATGTCTTGTGAAGTTCGCTTCATCTGAATGACCAAATCATCTTGGCTCTTTATAGTGTGTGAAGAGAAATAGACTTTTTTAGAATTGCGAAGTCCATCCAATCTACTTTTTTCTTCCTTAGGATGAGATTAATCATACTTCGTGAGATACTGTTAACTCTAAAAGACAGAAAACTGTTTAGATGTGACTGTTTATATAATCATTTCTGAGAGCCAGTTAAAATGATTGCTATGATTTTTTTTTTTTTATTATTTTTTTTTTTGGTCAACAAAAAGAAATTTGCAGGATGTGCAAATATTCACATGGAAACAATCCTTTAGCAAGGGAATAATAATTATCTATAATCTTTTTGTATTGTGTGTGATTATAGATAACTCCATCTGACATAAAGACTACAGCTCTACTAGTAAACTAAGCATTGTCAGGGCACGAGTATGAGTATGGGGAAGTGATTCTTTAGACTGACAAAATGTTAGAGTACATGCTAACATGCCTCTGTATTGCTGCCTTCTGTGTAGGACTTTCCCAAAACCATCTCAGGCATAATATAGTAGACAGCTGAATTCCGAGGAAAGGACTTGTAAACAGCCATGCTTTTTTAAAGGATAACTGAATCTGAGAGTACATGACTGTGGTCAGAGTATTCTTATTGTTTCTGGGGCTTGATGTTTCTGTAGATATTAGCACAAAGAGAGATGCAGTATCTACGTGATAGAACAGCATTCAGTTCTCGCTGACTATATAAAGAAAGGACCTGGGCTCAGTTTAAAATAAAGGTAGAAAATAAATGTTTGCAGGAGCTGATTGAGCTGACTGATCTGAACACCCCTTATCTTAAGAGGTAGATTGGTTTCTAGAAATTCATATTTTTGTATTGACAATTAAAGTGGCCTAGACTAGTTCAAACTTAGCCTTCTAATTTTCAGAATCCTGAGTTATAATAGGTAAATCCTTATCTTTGTGCCCAATTAATGAACAAAGAAAGCAAAAGTATTTTGTGTGTTCGGAGGAGTCAGTTGATGGATATCTCTAGCATCTCTACAGGAAGAAAAGCTCCTTAGACTCCTTGCAATTTTTTCAGCTGTGGTTGATCTCACTGCCAGGACAAAGGCAACAAGAAAAATATGATACCAACTCTATCTTGTGTATTTGTAAAATAAGTAAAGGTTGTCTATAGATATGTTATTTACTACTAAGTGAAGGACCTCAAAGAATCATAGAATAGTTTGTGTTTAAAGGGACCTTAAGATAATCTAGTTCCAACCCTTTTGCAATGGTGTGAGAGCCCGGAAGGACTGCTGGCTTGAAACACTCAGGGGTGTGTGTGGGGCAAGGCGCAGGTCGGGTCTTGCTCTGGTGAGGTGATGAACTGCCCCTTACACCCCATCCCTCCCCCCAGCCTGTATCCCAGCCCTGCAATCCCTGGCACACGGAGGCAATGCTCCATACCCACCCCTGGAGCCCCTGACACAGCTCCTAAGTGGCCAAATGACCCAAGTCCCACCTGGGGGAGGGCCCAGGAAAAGCCAAAGGGTACTTAAAGCAAGACACAAGGCAAGCACATTTGACCCTGCCTTCTCTTAGAATTTCTGTCAGCTGAATGCCACTGGAACCAGGAGTGATGGCTATGTTCTTTTCTATGTCTTTTCTGTCTTTCTCCTTTTCTCCTTCTAATTCCCTCGTCTCAGGATTTCGAGTAATGTTTTGAGAAACTTAAAATCGATCAGGCTTGGAGTTTGCTAAGTTGAATGGGCCAAGTTAATGCTTTGAGAAATGTTTGTTTCGTGTTGATTGAATGCTACTTGAAACCTTTTGCCGAAGTTCTCTGATTATCTAAAGGTGCCAACAAAAGGTTTTTTTGTTATTTTGACCTCTTGGGTATCTTGTTAGTATTTCTCCCATGCATCACACTCAGAGTACATGAACAACTGTAAGCCCTTTTAAAACTCTCATTGATCAAATTTCTTGGGGCCTTATACATGGACAAGGTTGCCTTCCACTAGAACAGGTTGTTCAAAGCCACATCCAGCATGGCCTTGGACACTTCCAGGGGGGAGGCATCCACAGCTTCCCTGAGCAACCTTGTGTAGAGAATGCACTGAAAACAGAAAACTGAAGACCAACAGCCTGATTCAGAACCACTTAAATAAGCCGTTCAGTAAAATAAGGACAACAAAATGGAAAATATTTGTAGAGTCAGAATTACTTCTTTGGTTTGGGGACATAGCAGTAATAAAGAAGAATCCACAATGAAGAAGAATTTGGAATTGAGAAAGATGAATTTGGAGCCATTCTTTATATTATTCCAGGAATAGGAACTGAAGGCAAAAGAAGATATATAGTATGCATCTTTACATTTTAGCAATGCTGTATGAAGAAAATGAAGAGAGTAATGTGTAAAATGTGAAGAGTTGTAACTGCTCAGAGCAGATCTGTTCATTCCATGGATTACAGAGGAAAGTCTTTATCCCATTCAGCATGTTAATGGGCCAAAAAGGAGAATGCTAATTGAAAATGAGCATGGGAATACTTCTTCCTTTCAGCAGAGATGAAACTGAAGCCATGCTATCTTGACACTAGGATGGATGAAGTAGCCTTTGCACATGCTTCCTGAGTTACCACTATGATCTCTTGATGTCATTATAGAGATTAGGTGAGGAGGTGAAGCTGCCACTTCATGCCAAAACCAGGATCAGTATTTCCTTCAACACTGAATAAAAAAGAAGGAAAGGTAGAAGTGGTATAAATTAATTAATTTCTCACTAATCTATTTTTGAATATCATAAATAAGATGCTTTCTTCAATAAAATGTCATAATCAAATATCAAGTTAATAATTAGTTCCTAGTCTTTCAGTTTCTGATTTACCCAAATTATATACCATTTATCTTTGGTCACTGTGAATACATCTAATGTCATTGAATCATGAGAATATAATTTGAATCAGGATCAGATTTGTTGCCATTATATTTTATTTGGTATTTATATCTCCACGTCTTTTTTTCTTCTTTTCCCATTTCTGTTTGCAGGTTTTGACCTAGTAAAGTGTGAAGATCCTGGCATACCAAATTATGGCTACAAGATACGAGATGAAGGACATTTTATAGACACTGTCATTTTATACAGCTGTAATCCTGGCTATACAATGCATGGTAGTAGTATTATGACCTGCTTAAGTGGAGATCGAAGAGTTTGGGACAAACCTTTGCCTACTTGCATAGGTAATACAGATTGTGGCAATGTTCTGGTATGATTGGTCTGGTGTTTCAAGAAAAAAACACAAATCTGTCTTTCTATACTTTATGAGATGATGATGGTGCAAACCTATTTTAAATGTCAAGTAAAGATTGAATGTGGACATGGAAGTATAAATTCTCTGAAATAAGTGGCTTGCTATTAATGGTTATAAAACTACTGGGAAACACCTTTTTCTGTTGAGCAGCCTTTGATGGGAGGACTACTTCTTTGGTTCTGATGAAGCCCTAGGTCACTGATATACTATCACAGGCAGTGGTATTGTCTAAACACTCCATAAACTAAGAAAGTCCCATCATAAGGCAAATAAAGTTGTGGGCTTTTTTCTCTCATCTACTTTCTTCAGAAATTATTTCAACATCTCATTTCTATGAACTTAATTTCTAATTTTCATCCCACACTGGCAGATTGTTTTACCTGTGTGTTCTGGAGTTCTTGTTGCTGTGCTAAGATACCCCATCTGTCAAATCCTTGAGATAGACCTTTTCTGTAAATATCATGTCTTTATGTGCCTAAAACTTTGTTTAATTACATCCAACATAAATGTTAAATAGAGAATTGCTAGCCAACATGCAGAATAACTGAACGCCAGTATAGCTGTTATCCATTGTACCTTTACTAGGCAGTTTGCGTCCTCTAGTTTTGCTTTCCAGTCCAGCAATCGCCAGTAACTTTCTGACTTTCAGTTTGCACATGGAGTTTCCATGAGTCTTTCCTTCTGTGTGTCTTCTGATGCTTAGTTTTCACCTCTGCTGCCTGCTGCTGGCAGGTCACCAGCTGCTTTCAGCACCCGCCTCAACTGCAGTATCTTTGCTTGTTGCCTTTCTCTTTTTGGGAGCTCCATTCTCTATTCCAGAACCCGCTTCCTGCTGAACACATTCGCAGACCTGCAGTCTACAAAAGAGCAAGCTCCCTTCCTTTCAAACATTCAGCTTATGCTGAGGGTACGTGCCAGAAAAACATCAGTGAGCGGCATTTCTGCTGTCTTAGTAGAGGTTATTGTCCCAACTTGATTCTAGAATTTTATCAGTAAGTTTTTTCTATATATATGAGAGGTCAAAATGACTATCCAGTTTTGATTTAAAGACTTTTCCAGGTTCTTTATGCATTCAAGTCCTCATGCTCTTCCATTTAATTGGTTAGCTTCCTGTTCCTCTAAGTTTGCCCTTTTGTAGAGAAGACCCATAATTAGTCCTACCTTTGCCTATTTCCCCATGGAATTTAAATGAAGTCATTTCTCTAAGGTCATTTTCTGCAATATATTTTGTGCCTGTGTTCACTACCAAGTAAGACTTAAAATCAGCTCTAAAATACTTGTTGGTTTCAAGTCTATTAAGTGAATAAATCCAACCATTTACCTATTTCCTTTTCTTTGTATGATGATTTGTCTTCTAATCTATATGTGGGATGTTAAAATCTCAAACATACAGCAATTAAAGTAGTAATAATTAAAAAAAAAAAAATCCTATATATTCCATTCTGACCTGGAGGAAACTATGGAACCCAGGATCAAGCAAATCTAAAGAAAATTTCCATATTTGCTCCACTAGAACATCTTTCATAATCCTTCTTCAAAATACTTTTGACCAATATGTATTTTTTTTCACAGTGACTTTATTTAGTTTACTACTGTATTCCTACTATGTAATGCTCCTTCTAGGCACATATTTCCACCTGTATTTCCAGTTTTTTTGATACTAGTATGCTTTTAAGGTTCTATATTTCATTCAGGATTCCCACTCTATCTTTTTTCTTCTTTTTTTTTTTTTTTTGTCTTTGTACTTTGATTTTCTACCTTGCATTACTAGATTTGGTTTCTGTATTTTATTTCCAATCTTTTGGAATCATTTGTGCCAAAATTTCTTGAAAGTCCTATTTAATCTTTAAGTGAAATTATGTCTCTCAATCAATAGAATAATCGGTTTTCTTTTGGTATCCTGAGAGAGACTTTGGTCTTATCTTCTGTTTGTTCAACCAAAAGATATCTTTCTATGTGCTTTTATCTTTCTACATATATTTTTAATTACTGTCCTTGTTCCTCAGCTTAAAATAAAATTTTGGTATTGCATCAGTTCTGTATAAACTACCTCTTCTCATTTCTAGTTTAAATCTCTTCTGAAACATTAATTAGTGCCCCATGAAATCAAATGTTCACTATTCTCTCTTAAAATCGTCTAAAAATGCTTCCTTCTAAACAGTCTTTCACAAACAGTCTGTTATCTTCATTAAATTGTGGGGTTTTTTTACTGTTCTCTGCACAGGAAAGCTTGTCATGAAGATCCCTGAAAACTCAATTATATATCTGCAGATTATTTCAGGCTTTCTTCCATCCCCTTTTAGACTTATAAAATCTTTCCTTTCATCAGTTTTATCTTACGTTATCACAGTTTTATCTTTTCTTACTCTGATTTAAACAATTTATTTTTCTTCCTTTTTCTGAAGTTGTCATGAACTTCCAAACATCACTTTCTTTCTTAGAAATATTTTCTTAATTTCTTTCTGTTTGTGGAGCAGTATTATTTTTGCTCATGTTCTAGATCAGCATTTGATATTTGCTGTTCTCTTCAGTGCAATTTATATTCTTCTTTGTCTTTACTATCATTTCAGTCTCATTCACAAAATATATCAAGCCTATACATAGGCATATTCCACACACTCTACTCTTATTAGTTTTTAGTGATACCTGTTATACTAGTCTTAGCATTCATTCTCATTTTTTCTGTTCTATACCTTAATGAAGAAAGCCAATGAGATCTTGTTATTCCTTTTCTAGACGTTTACAGAAATGTTTGAGTATAAGTCACTTCTATTAGTTATAGTATAGTTGTTTATATGGTATATCTTTTGAGGTGGTGATTTCACAGTGTGCTCATTTCTGCGTATTGGAAAATAAAGTTTTTGAATTATTTTTATAATAACTTCTGAAAGCTTACTTTTGATCTACTCCTAAAATGGATTAAAAAAAAAAATGAAATACATAATGTTTTATGATGTATTCTTTTCCTAAATGAGTCTTCTCAGAATTTTAAATCAACTATGTCAATTAGTTTGAGTTTAAATTTTGGTTTCACTGAGTTAAATTTGGTTCTTTGGTAAATACATTACTGGATCAGTCATTTCTTATCTGTTGTTATCTACCACAGTGATTATTTCATTCCAAACTTTCTTGCATAATGGAAATTAATTGAAATCCTAGACAAGGGTTATATTTGAAGAAATTTTGTACTAAAGCTGCTTCCTGCTGTGGTTCTGTAAATTGTATGTAGTGTTTTGAGTGATCAAACCGGCAGGATAAATAAGTAAATCAATCACCTTATTTCTTCTATGGTAATTTTCCCTCATGGTAACAACTTGGTGTGAGCAATGAGTGCCTTGGTGGCATGTATAAAGATCAGTATTTGTTAGGAGTATTGCTTATAGACTATTTGGTCCAACTGCCATGTTTTTTCATCATCTCTGTTACTGTTCAATCCCTGTATGGGCTATTCACTCAAGAGCTGGACTCGATGATCCTTCTGGATCCCTTCCAACTCAGATTATTCTGTGATTCTGTGATTCTGTGACTTTAGGATCCAGATTTCAATTGTTAGCACTGTGTATGACTTACATGACCCTGAGATTAGCTCAGTCGGTTGGAGCACGGTGCTAATGATGCCAAGGATGTGTGTGTTCTATGCTTTCTAAACAGCTGTGCTTGATTAAATCCTCATGGTAGGATTTTTTAATAAATTTTACTACTTGTAAAGCAATACTATAAATGAAGTAGGAATTCAAGTATATCACTTAACTGAGGAATCAGTTTTTACTTCAGTGGCACAGGACTGTTACACAGTTCCATTTCATCAGGGTGTTTCTTTACACTGGCCAGACAACAGCATGATGCTCTAAACAAGCAACATAAGAATGATTTGATTATGGATGCTTAGCACTGCTATTGGTCTCTCCACAAAAATAGCATTGATAGTAAAAATGTTTTAAACCAGATGCCCCATACTATCAAATCGTAGCTTTCTGATTTACTCTCTTGCTTTGCAAGCATATGGCATTTAAATTTTTAAATACCAAAGGAAATTGTTAGGCAATACCTACTGCTTTTTGGTGTAATTAAACTTGAAGTTATATAGAAGTAACTTGAAAACATTAAACTAAAATTATTTTGACATTACAGCAAAACAGAAAGCTATTTTAATTATAAAATTCAATGCTGTAAAGTTTGAATTCAAGCGTTCATTGTTAGAAAAGCCAAACACGTTAGATAGAATATTTGTGAAACATTTTTGCTGTCTGGCTAATGCTAAAATGGTGCTTTTGTAGTCTCAGTACTAGTTCAATAATTGAAATAGTCAATACTTGAACTAGTCTGGTCAGTTAAGTAACATAATCACAGAAGTATGGTTTATTTCTTTATAACAAGGTATGAATGAGATCATTGTGTCATTTTTTTTTACTTATGTACATGTCCTGGTTTGTATGTATGTGTACTACTTCAGAAGTATTAGGTCATTCTGTTAACTTTTTAGAAAACACAGAGATGTGGAATGGATAGCAAATGAAACTGCAAATTACTAGGGTCTCATTAGAAATGTAATCCTTGTTTTGCAGCTGAGTGTGGTGGTCGAATTCATGCTGCTACATCAGGGCGCATTTTGTCCCCTGGCTACCCAGCACCATATGACAACAATCTTCATTGCACTTGGATTATTGAAGCAGATCCAGGAAAGACAATAAGGTATGTGCCTAATTTCAATATTTATGGTTGATTTCAGTATTTTATAAATTTTTTTTCATTCTCATATTTTTCTATTCAAGCTGCTGGATTTCACTGACGTAGTCACAGTACCCTTCTATAAGGTGTTGCATCAGTTTTCCAGGGTTGCCTGTCTGTTTCAGGTGTAAAGTCCCTGGATATGGGACAAGATAACTAGCAATCAAGGCACATTTGAGTATTGCCTCATCCAAAAGTTGTCTTTTGCACCAGGACAACACCAGATTCCACCAACCCCAGAATATGTTACAGTGGTAATCAGTAGTATTAAACAGTTTACGTAAAGGTGAACAATAAGCTCAGGAATCTGCACAATAAAACAATTCCCATGAATCACACATAGGAAAAGAATGTTGCATTCCTTCATCCTCTCCACAAGATAACGCTGCCAGCACAGCAAGGCTGTTAGGGCCAGGGCAAAGCACAGACTCCTTATTTGAGTTAACATGTTCTTAAATTCAGCAAAATGAAGAGCTAATTAGTGAAGCCAACAAACTCCGTGACCTGCATAGGAACTTGACACCTAATTACTATCGTAGTATAGCACCTTCACACAAAACTGATGCTATCTCGACCCACACTGGGCCCTGAAAAAGTCTGTGGTGGGTTGACATTGTCTGGATACCACGCACCCACCTATCACTACCCTCCTCAGCAGGATAGGGCGGGGAGAAAATGACATGAGAAAAAAGCCTTGTATGTCAAAATAAAGTCAGTTTAATAAAACGAAAGCAAAGGTCATTCATTCATGGAAGCAGAGGAAAACAAAAGATTTATTCTCTATTTCCTATCAGCAGGTGATGACAGCCACCTCTTCGCGAGTAGGCCTTCAGTATGTATTGCTCTGGAAGGCAAACATAATCACAAAATATTCTGATTTGAAAGGGACTCACAGGCAAAACAGTATAAGTAAATGACAAGTTATTCAGTGGGAGCTTTTTCCCCCTTTTTTTTTTGCAATCCTGTTTCACTAAGCCAAATATTGAATTTTTGCCATCATGGGTTATTTCAATGCATCATTTTTGTTTAAATAACAATTTTCAAATTAATGATTTCCAGTTGACTAATAAGATGAAGAAATGTCAACATGCAACTATTTGAAACAAACAAACAAAAAAGACATTTTGATATTTACCTATTAGATTTCTTCAGCGTTAAGAATGTAAACAGTCAGGGCTTGGAGACAATGCACAAATTTTGACTAATAAGATGAAATTCCTGAACACCTTTATAAATATAATTATTTACCTGGAGATTAATACAGATTATTGTATTATAATACAGTTTTATATGTTATGAACTTTAGCAAAAAGCCGATCTATGATACTTTTTTCTTTTCTGTATAGGAAAGGAAATGCCATGCTGACAGGACTTCTTGTGCTATGTGTTCTACTGTCCAATAGCTGCTACATTTTTCAATTGCTTATAATGCAAGTAAAACAGCATTCTTGCTATCCTCATTTGAATAAAAAGAGGAAATCTTTGATGAAATCATAGTTTGTATACCTTAAAATATTTATCATAAAAATAAGATAATTTATAGACTTATAAATTAAATCGTGAGGACTTATGCCCCATAATGACATTTTCTGTTATTCAGACAGTTGTAAAACAGAACTGCATGTCTCTTACAAGATCAGCTTGCTCAACAGGAAAAGTGAATAACTCTGCAGGACCACCAGCTCATCTTCAGTCCTAAACAACATCCTAAAACTACAGTTTGGGAATGATTGCTTGGAGTTTTGTGTAACTGTGTTTAATGAGTAATGCACAGCGCTTTTACTTTCTCTTTGCAGTCTGCATTTTATTGTTTTTGATACTGAGGTTGCTCATGACATCTTGAAGGTATGGGATGGGCCTGTTGAGAGCAGCATACTTCTCAAAGAGTGGAGTGGCTCGGCTCTTCCAGAGGATATTCACAGCACTTTCAACTCATTAACATTACAATTTGACAGTGATTTCTTCATCAGCAAATCTGGCTTCTCCATTCAGTTTTCAAGTATGTAAATATTATTCCTCTCAAATATAAAAATTTCATGCCCTATTTATATATGTTGTTCCTATACTTATTAACTCTTTCTCATCTTGCAACTTCCACAGTCTTTAGAAGAAAAGAGATTATATTATTTTAATTTTGTTATGTGTTTATGCAACTAGCTACAACTAGGAAGAATTTTTGGATTTGCTTTGAATGTTTTAAGTTTTTTTATTCCTTATTTTCTATAGCAATCATATACCTAGCGTTATCTAATTACCATTATTTAACAAGTCAAAATGGGTCTGTACATACAGAAGTTTTCTTCTGCACCAATAGTTTTAAGTATTCCCACCAGTGCTACCTAATAATGTATTATTTCATGTTTATAGTTTATGTTGGTTGGATTTTTTTTCTCAAAACATTGGCTGCATGGTGCATCATTTTTATGACCTTAAACACTCATTGTATGATTTAGCTAAAGAATAAAACACACCTTACCACATTGAAATACACTTAAAAATTTACTATTAAACTAATCAAATTGATCTTTAGATATGAAGTGAAAGCTTCTCAGTGTATAGAGAAGTTACAATCAATATTGTACAAGTGATCAATATTGTAAAACTGGGTATGTGGAGTTTTTCTGTTATTTTGAGTTAAAGACTGGGGGTAGGACGCAGGAGATTGTATCATTGTTTTTGATTCAGTTATTGCATCCTTATATGTCTAGATACAATGTATTTCTGATCAAGACATAGGAAAATTATGAATTAATGTGTGCAAGTAGAATTACTGTTCTCCATAGATGATGTCATTCAGAAGTAAAGGGTTCTAATCAGATTTCAGTCATTATTATTTGCTTAAAGATATACACTTGAGGGGTTTCCTAGTCTCTAAATAATGCATTTTATATTTACCTATTTACTTCATTTTCCTAGATTTTTCTGAATGCTGTATCCACCTCTCCCAAAACACTCTTTCATCAGCCTAAAAAACCTTCTTGAAAGTATGTAAAATGAATTAAAGACAAAGAGCAGAATAAATGTTCATAAAATTTCTCACCAGTGTGCTATATAATATGCTGCTTTTCATGTTTTTTTGAAAAACAGGATAAGTTTTACGTTTGTGAAAGTAAAAGTGGTTTTTTTTCTTGTCAGGGTTAGCAAACACATTTAAGGTTGTGTTATGTGAAAATAACTTTGTGAACAGATTTCTAAAGGACAGAAATATTAAAGCAGTTCAGTTTACCAACACATTCTTTAACCTTCAGTTGTACTAATAGTAAGCAGAAGACAGTTTAATGCTTTAAGAGAGAATAACTGATTTTCCCATCCTAGCATAATATTTGATGGATGCACTGAGTGATCATCCTGACAATTGCAGAGTATATCTTACTGGAATTAATTGGAACTAGTGATGAAGAGCTGAGTGCTCAAGTATAGGGAAAATATTTTCATTCACTCTACTTAACAAGTGGAATGTGTTACTAATTTTTTAACTGTAAGCAGTGCAAAATAAGATTTAAGGAATATGTTAAAGTAAATGTTTAGTTATTTAATCTAAAAATCAGAGTCTAGTTTATTTAGTCTTCTTGAGGCAATGAGCAGACCACTGTTGCCTTGATCTGTAAAGGATTTAAAGTAATTAATCTATGGCTAAGTGGGAATCCTTACATGCGTTAATATTCATCAATATGTGTTCAAACTGTTGGACAGTTTATAGCGAAGCTGCACAGAATATTGACATTTCAGTACTTTAGTAGTTTGTAACTCAGTATATAAAAGATTTATGAATTGCTCGAACTTTTTTTCGGCAATTGCAGAAGATGTAGATATTTTGTTGCAAGTTCTATGAAGGTAATTGGTGAAGTTTTCTGTCTTTGTGTCCTGTGAAGGATTTTCAAGTGTTGCATCTGTTAATGAGTGTTTCATTTAACTGTTAATTATAATTGAAGAAGTAAATTTCAGGTTCAGAATTGCACAGAATTGGAAAACCTTCAATAATGCAGTTTCTGTATTGGATTATGCAATTGGGATGAGTGTCTGCACCTGTGAATAGCCCTTTATGGGCATAGAAAGGATATATATTTGAGAGTATCAGGTCAAATGAGCAACTTAGAGACAAAACATTAACGTGCTAATTTTCATCTGGAGAATTTGTTTCACTGTGCTGTGGATGTGCTAATTAGTCTCCATACTTTGCACTCCAGAATGTCATAAATTCATCTGACTATAAAAGAGGTGCTGTGAAAGGGTAGTGTGAGGTAGATCAGAAAATATCACCTATAAATTACTTAATGTTGATTGTAAATGTAATTAGAGGTATTTCAATGAAAAAAAAATATTATTGGCTGAATCTTGCAAAATGTTTCAGTGTTAAAGTGCTCTGTCTTGCCCACTCAGCTCAGCATGTAGAGCATAAGGACATGAACTGACAAGAGGGATTATGTTAATTGTAATCAGTCTAATGCTTTTCATTGAAACATAATTACCATTTAGTTGTGCATAAAAGGACAAAAAATGAAGTTCAGTGTACAAAACTGACCTTTACTCTGGGGGTTAAATACATTTAAGCTATGTATTACAAGTCAGGGATGTCGACCAGCTCTTTCTGGCACAAGGGTATAGGCAGATTTGGTGTTTGGCTTCTTTATTGCAAAGAAACAAAGTTATTGGCAGCAAAAACTTCTTTTATAAGTTAACCATTAAAAAAGTGCTATCTAACCTAGCTTAATTCTGTCCTACATAGCTAAGGTGAATGGGATAAATTTCCATCTGAAGTTGCCTTTTTCTTCTTATCAGCTACAGGTCTAGATATACTATTAGTAATTTTCAAACTTCCGAATATTTAAGGGCAGATGAAATGAATCCTATCTGTCTTTTCATAGATGTCTAGTTTCCTTTGAGATGGCATAAAGTATCCTGGCTAGTCTCCGTCTGCCACTGCAGAAGGTCACACAACCACAAGTCCTCTCTCCTATCTTCCAGTCCTGTGCTGATACCTTGGATATGATAAGGCGTCTGAAATGAGACTAGTCACCTATGTTGAAGCAGATCAATCTTGCCCTGAATGTTTAATCTTCATCTACTCTAGACTTCTGAAAGCACTGGGATCCCATAATAATGGATGGTCCATTGCTTTTATTGACCTCAAGTTTATTTTATTGAGAGTTTTTATTTCTAACCATGTAATTTTTTTTACTTGATATTTAGCAAAAATAATAGAAGTGACAGATGGTAGGAGCATCACTGGTAGTTTCTAGTCATATTGTCATTCTTACAGGCTCTGATAGCCTTAGTTTAAAAATACCTAATACCTAATATTAGTTCCACCCTTACAGTCTGTCCTTTTTTTCTTCAGCTAAATTCTCAGCTGTTGTAACTTAAGAGAACTGTATCCTTTTCTTCAACTAAATAATGAATTTATAGTTCTTTAGGTGGTTTTACAGATTTTGGTCCTCAAGGCAAGTAATACATCAAAGGATTTTATTCACATTCTTCTTAAAATTAAAAAGAAAATAAAATTTTGGAGATGTCTGACTTTTCTATAGTCAGACCTATCTATGATCATTTTCTATGCCTATCTCTAGTTCTGCAGCATCGTTAATTTCTCTTAATTATAGTATTCTGTAAGCATACACTTTAATTAAAAATGTGCCTAACACTGCTTTCATATGAACAAAGATGTGATCTTTTTTATTTGTTAATATAAAACAACTGTCAAGATGTTAATAAAGTAGCAAAGCTTTTTTTGTCAATTTATTGGAGCGTTTCTGTCTTATTAGAAGAACTTCAGACACTCATTAAAAGCAAAGATACAAAACGAAGGCATTTGTATAGTTGATTTAATGCACTTTTGATTTTTCTGTTGTTTGCTTGCTTTCTCACTATTTTTAAATTTTGCTCTTGAAGTATACACAGAGATAAGCAATTATGAGTAAAGATGCCTGACTAAATCTTTAACTTAACAACACATGTTACCAATCATGATAATACAAATAAGCAACTTACACCAATTATAATTACAACAATTATTTGGAAATTATTCTGGCAGATGTTGACACATCTGTAGACAACTTACTTCTTCTGGCAAAAGCTTAACTATCAGCTGTTTGGTTGTTCCTAATGGCACTGAGCTTAATCTGACAAATCTGTTTAAGCAATGATTTCTGCTTTTGTCCAGCTTTGTGATTCTATTTGATCATTTGTTTGTCTGCAGCAACTTTTACAGTAACTGTGTCACCTATCTTGAACTGAGAGTACTGTTGTCTTGAAAATTGTTCCTTTATTGTTGAAATATCTTTGAATCATTTGCCTAATGGCCTAAGCTGCTACATTTACGTAGTATAAGTATTTCCATGACAGAAGCTTCATTGCTAGAATTCATCATGCAATTGTTCCAGATTGGTTCGCAATTAAATTTTTGGGAAAAGGCGGTTAGCACAAAAATATATTTTTAAAGAAATTTACAATGCATAATGCAAAATCACATATCTGCCTTACTAACTAAATAAATTTCGAGTTCAATAAAAATGAAATCCATTAAGACATCCCTTGTTAAAATAAAAATAAAGGGACACAAGAATTCAACCCTTTTCAAGTCTGTAACCTAATAGTTTCACAGTTCAATGTCTTATGCTGTCTGTGATAAATGTTGCATTTCATGCTCACAATAACATGGTGATGGAACCATGGTAATGAAACTGTCATTGCACTCCTATCCATCATCTGATCCATGGCCTGGGGAAAGCACCCTCAGCCTCATAGGAGGTAGCAGTTCTTCATTTGTTTCCTGTGGAACTAAGCGAAAATGAATCTTCTAGATTACTTTGATGGTTATCTCTAAACTTACGAGCTTTTGTACTCCAGATGTTAATAAAGAGGCTGCATTGGCATTTGGGTTTCTTTTTTCTTTACATTCTTGGACAATACATGACATTTAAATACGTTTTTGATGCTAATTTGCACAGCACTTAGTCTGTACATTCACACATGTTATGTGAGTTACTTTTTAGAGAACAAACATTATTCTTTGGCGTTTTGCAATGTTAGTCTGATTTCACTCAAATCCTACGTGCGTCTCAGCTTTGATATGCAAAATTCCTTTTCAAGCTTCTTATTATGCAAACATAATGCACTAAATAGGGGAAGCTTGTGCAAGTCAAAAGCCTGAAAAAGTCTGTATTGTTTCTATAACCATGTGGACTAGAAAAAAATAGTGTTTGTAGCACAACACTATAGCAAGTGGCTTACATGACTGTTACCACAGACATAGCGCAGATTATATAGATGGAGGTGATGTTTTTCTTCCCTTGAGGTACAAGAGACTACAAGCTAAAAATTACGTAAAAAATAAAAAAGAGTAAAAGATAAATTGGCCAAAAATCTAGCATTTTGCTCATAAGTCTACAGACATGCAAATATACAGTGTCATATTCTCAAAAGCAGTTTCCTATTGATTTTCAGTTCAATTTTAAATCAACTTTGAAATACAATTTGAGGACCAAATACAAAATAAAATCTAAAATGAAATTGTGAAAGATTCTTAAATTAGAAATAGGGAGGCTTAACACAGTGGCTGTTTACATATGTAGGTCTGAAAACTCCTTAGCAATCTGTGGTTTTCCCAGCTGTCTGTTCTTCTGGAACCTACCACTAAGTTCCGTCTTTAATGCACACAGAAGCTTGTTCCACTCTGAACAGATGAGACAGTAAGAGATGGGAAATCTGTACAGAGAATTACTCTGTAACCCACTGAGTATCATCTAAGCTTAAGGCTTAGAACACATATGCAAGAGCTGAGAAGCAGCAATTACATATTTTCCAGCTTAGTGGCATTCACATCTCGTCTCCTGGCTATGCCATTTTAGGAACCTAATTTTTCTCAGTCATTTATTAAAAGTCTAACTATGTAATTTAGTTTGATTTTGCATCCTTGAGCCTAAAAGGTAGTTATTGCTTTCCTTTCTTTACAGTGTGTATGTTTTACTTGTTAAATGTTATAAAAGAAGAGCAGTGACAGAAAGCTGGTGATTTTTAATTTCTGGATTACTTATAAATGTATATGACCTCTATACCCTTCAAATATTTGCAAAATTCCAAATGAAGCAATATCAGACTTGTAATTTTTATGCAGTTACAGAATCTCTTGGGATTCTTGAGAAATAAAACAAGTTGGAAAGGAGGCAACTTGAAAAGTTGACAGTCTGTCTAAATGTTCGCTCTACTAGATCACACATCAGTGCTTAAATGTCTGGTGTTCTATTTAATTAGGACCAAGTGTATTTGGCACAATAAAAAGGTTGTTGGTTTTGAATACATAAAATAACTTCTGAGGCTGCAAGACCAAAAGTGTAAAGAACATTTTGGTGTTTATTAAATATCCGTGATAATTTGTAAAATTTTGAACTTTGTGTATAAGAAGTGGAGATTAACAGTGAAATCAATATTCAAAGGCATTGGTCCTTTCTAATTGATGGATACTTGACACAGTTAAAATGGGGAAAGTGTTGTTTGCTGAGATATTATATAGCATAGCCTTGGAAGAAGAAAATGAATCTATTCAGAGATATGTTGAAAAAAAGACAGTCGTTAATGGCAGAGATAGGCTTGTGCTCATTTACTTGAAAGAACTGCAAGTCTTTAACAGATATGCACTAGAGCAATCCATTGTTCAGAGCTATTGTCTGTCAAATCAGGAAAAACTTCTCTGAGGTCAGGACCATGCTTTCATTCCCTTGTGGCCAAACATACTTTTAGTAAACTGCACTACTATGGGGTGTCAGGCAAGTTGTCAGAGTGGTGTCTGGGGAATCCTTACACAGTACTCATTAGCAGTGACAGCTATTACTTTAATTCCTAGTGGAAGAAAGTCCACCACAGTTAAAAAAGCTGCCATATCTTTTACTTGCTCTACATATAGGAAAGATCCAAAGTATGAAATCTATTGTTTTGCAATGGAAATAAGGATAAAAAACTATGAATAATAAAGTGTTAAACAAAGTTTCTGTGTTTCTAGTGTATTAGTTATAATAATCCATGGATTCTCCCATAAAGATGTTTTACAATTTCTGCAATTTATGTGTGACCACCCATTTGCTAGAACATGCATGAAACCACTTTCAGAGACTGAAATGGTTGTTTCTTATTTTACTAATTTTTTTCTTTTCTTTTTTATTTTCCCCAACCTTTCTCCTGAAAATTTACAACACAGGGGAAAAAAAATGTTTTCCAACTGTACCACCTGGTAGTTGTTTCAAGTTTGCAAATGTTTAGCTGCTCTTGCTGTTTCTTATGGTGGTATATACTCTTGGTGTGGACAGAGGGAGTGGATGAAGCTGTTAATTCAGAAAATGGATTATTATGGTCAGGAAGGTTGCTTACTCATGGCAGACACCAGTACCATTAATGGCAATTGTGACACTGGATTATGACTTCTTATTTTGGCTTTTGTTCACAGTTGTAGTAAGTTCTTTGAAAAAGATGTTTGGGTAAGGACTGGTAGGAAACAGAGTGCGATTCAGTAGGGACATTAGTCTGCAGAGATGGGACCTCCTTACCTTTGGAAGACTGCAAAATTTGTTGCAGCTTGGGATGTCTGAATACCTGAAGCCAGCAGAAGAGAACCCGAAGCCAGAAGAGACCTGGCATCTTCCAGAAATCCATTGTACACGTAGATTTGTGTATCCACTTTCTGAGTGATTACTTGCTTTAAGACATACCATACTGATTGCTTTGCTTAGTTTAACATTGCTTTTTAAATAATTTATTCTTTTTGAAAGCAAAATCCATATCCAGCTACTGAAGACTAATCATAAGTGAGATATTTTGCCAAGATTCAGTTTAAGTGATCTCTAAGAAAATTGTTTCTTGCCCCTGAAATGAAAACTTCAGGGCTGCATAAACTGCTGTTTGATTTAGCCAGGTGGATGAACAGCACTCGCATGCTGCAGGATAGTAGGACTGAAAAACAATATTATTCACAACATGATACTTACCCTATTGTGCAAAAGGCATCAAATCTGTTTTGATAACCAGAATATTAAAGTGAGAAAAGGAGTTACTAGTTCTTTTGATGTATTAACTGGACAAAATCAGTCCATATTTTATACTAAAGATACTGACAGGAAGTCAACATAATCATGATGGATCTCAGTGGGCAGATTTTTGTAAAAGTGAAGAAACAAAATGCCTTCCTGTATTAACTGAAGAGTAAATAATATTGTCTCTGGTTGGAATGCTAATCTGCACATGCTGTGCATTTAATTACGGAGGATAAGTAAGTATCTACACCTTATGGCTTTTATTTCATCCTTCCCTTACAGCTTCCATTGCATCAACTTGTAACGATCCTGGGACACCACAGAATGGCACTAGATATGGAGACAGCAGAGAACCTGGGGACACCACCACCTTCCAGTGTGACCCTGGCTATCAGCTGCAAGGACAGGGTAAAATTACATGTGTGCAGCTGAATAACCGGTTCTTCTGGCAACCTGATCCTCCTACATGCATAGGTATTAAGATGAGACATTAGTCTCTATTTAGGACTAATACAGATCAGATTTCTTGTTCAGTTACTGGGGATATGGTGCTCATGCTGGAGTGATGATCTCTGTAGAGCTCAGTTATTTTGTGCTTACAGACAATGTCAATCTTGTTCTTTTGATTAACAGTATTTTTGGGTGTGATTTTCTTACTTTATTCTTTAAACGTCATAAAAGTATAAAACTTACAAAGTCTAATAGAAATAAGTAAACAGAAGTGGTGATTTGGATAAAAAAAAACATGTTGAAATGGTCTCATTAGAATGCTCTTCTATGTAAAAGTTTGGTTACATGAACTGTGATCCAATATTTATTCTGAAAACTTTCTGAGTTATCTTACAGATTAAATATCCATCCTGTGAAATACCTTGGAAGATGGATACTTATTGGGAAAAGTAGATGCAGAGAAGGGGATCCAAATGACAACACTGTTGAAAGAAATTATATATATTTCCATGGCACCAGGAGCGGGTGGATCCATAGTGCTAGATTGTATAAAGGTTTCACTGAGGTTCTTGCCAGTAGACAACAATTACAGGCTTAGAAGTCTTGCTGAATTATATTTTTAAGATCATTAGTGTAGGTTTTCTAGTAGTAATCAACATCTTCAATTTATCTGCTAGGCATAGTAATTTTTTAAAATCCTTGTTATTTTGTTGCCTACTTATTTATAATTAAATGAAGACTTACTTTAGCAATCCTAAACCCCAGATACAATATCACTGTAATAAACATAATGCTTTTTCTTTCTACAAGGGATTTTGGAGAGGCAGTTTCCAAAATAGCATAGCCTTAAACAACTCCAGTCTCTCTGTTTCTCTTAGGTAAAAATACTGTGAAGGATTCAAGATAATGGAGGATAGTTTCTCTGACTCCATATCACAGAAGTGGAGCAGCACATAATCTGTGTACTGTCTTCTGGATACCTTATGTGCAGTGTACAAAGCAGTACGAAAATGCTTACTGAACATATTGGGATCATTCACAAATTTAACATCTAAATAAAAAATTTAAATAATACATATATGGTATCTAAGTCTAGAAGATTCATATTTTTACTTTACATACCAATTATAATCACTCCAAATTTATTTACAGTCTAGTAAAAAAACCCCAAAAAAACAAACATAAAAGAAAGAAGGAAATAAGACAGAAAGAAAGAGAAAATCCCTTTGGGGAAAAAATATATACATAGTTACTGCTATTCTTCCTTATACTCAAGGTGACTTTAAAGGAGAAAGCAGATAAAAGTAATCTTTAGTGTAGACATGACAATAGTAGAAACCTTAAGGGTTCTGTAAAGCCATTATATGCCATTTTAAAATTTTCATAGAGTCCTTACTTTAGTATGCTGACTTATAAATGGAATGGCCTGAAAAGAAACCTCTCTAAAATGTTTAGTGTAGATTCCAAATCCTCAGCACCAGCTGGATTGCCTTGTATTATACATGTGTTTCTCTGAGTCTGGTTGGCTTGGTAACGTAGATGCAGCCTGTGTTGACTACTTCAATGTTTTGTTAGACTTCTATGTGATTATCATGTATGACAGTAGAATTCCTTATCTGTTTAAAAGTTCAGTTCATGGTAACTAAATGAATGTATTTGATTTTTGATTTGGGTAATAGCTTTACAGAGTGTATCAAACTGGTTTCTGCAGCATCTCTTGTCAATAGAAACTGCAACTTAAGTCCTACTCTTGAGCTTTCCCGGTTCTTAAAGTACTTCCAGTACATAAGAAATTTTCAGCATGATAGAGACAGGATTAAGTAATACCAAAGATATACAGGACTTTGTTTTAACTTCATATTTTTATTCCTTTAGAAAGATTTTTTTCCTGTACTGCTTTTGAATATGAACAGAGGTCAATTTTTAGAAAGGAAAATAGAAAATTTTTTGCTATCAGGAAGTGGGAAAGTTCTGTTTTTTAAAAAAATATTATTACTTTTGGTAAATGTAGAAGACATTTTACTCCGAACAGCTAATATGTTCTTGTGGATTTAGCACATGACCATATTCCTATTTCTTTTTACATTGTGACAGCTGCATGTGGAGGAAACCTGACAGGCCCAGCGGGAGTTATTTTATCACCTAACTATCCACAGCCTTATCCTCCTGGGAAAG
This sequence comes from Cnemophilus loriae, assembly GCA_013397755.1. Taxonomy (NCBI): domain Eukaryota; kingdom Metazoa; phylum Chordata; class Aves; order Passeriformes; family Corvidae; genus Cnemophilus; species Cnemophilus loriae. The sequence goes on from VZTF01001496.1 coordinate 514,360, forward strand.
AATGTGACTGGAGAATAAAAGTAAACCCTGACTTTGTCATTGCCTTGATATTCAAAAGGTAACATGTCTCAATGAATGCTGCTGTTTTAAAGGGTTTTAAATGTCAAATCTAAAAATGGCAAGATTTATAATTTCTTAAAGTTTCTAATTAAATTCTCTGGCTACATCCTGGAGCATATATCTAATATGTGCTATATCATTGATTCTAAATAATGTCAAAGAAAAATATACAGCTATATGGTAATTTGCTGTCCAATATATTCCTGAAGAACAAAAATTTCTGTGACATATCAAATAAAAATCCTTAAAAGACCATATTGATTTGTAGAAATGATTGATTTATGCTATTGTACCTAATAGTCAAGACTTAAAGTGTAGTGGAAATTCTATCTGTAAGTCAGTTCTTACAGCTTTTTAGAAATACAGCCTAAATATACTTTGCTTAAAGTGCATAGATCAGAAAAAAATTTGCTATGCTTAGCCAAGAGATAAAAGACATTGAGATAATATTGTAGCATAATTTTAATTATTTCCTCTGTGTTCCATAACCAACATATATGTGTTGCATGAATTTTTACAAGTTGAAGTTCAGGGATATAGTCATATTCATGTATTCTGTTTATAACTTCTAATTGAATCAGTCTGATATAATCATCTTGCTTGCTATATCTATAGATGAAAATGCAATTTTTTTTGAAAAGTTTTTTGATACTGTGTTTTAAGTGTGATTTTAAAGCTAAGAATGGTAATGTTACTGTTTACTTCCCCGGAATGTTGGTCAATTGTGATTCTTTGAGGAAGAGATGATGGCATGCTGAGAATTTTGCTGTGTAATATTTGTACCCTTTCTGTGAAAAAAAAGCTACTTTGTCCCAAAACAACAACAATAACCAGACAACACCAAACCAAAAAAATAATCCAGTTTCTGTAATTATGGACTGCAGTTTATTTCCTAAAAACTATTGATAGTCACAAAATTTTAGAACGGAATCCTAAGGTACTTGAAATTATATAATAAAGAATATGATAATTCTGTAATTCTGTATTTGACCAGACAGCATTAATGGATGAGAATAGTTCCCCACTGATTACACTCTTGAAGATGTCACATGATAGGTGTATTAAGCAGCATATTTCTGTGGATTGGTAAATAATTGGCTCAAATGCTCCATTTCAAACAAGATAAAAGAAACTTACTCAGTATTCAGATTTGTTTTTAATTTTTGTTGTAAGGAGTACAATATGAGCAATGTAATGGAACTTTCTGGTTATGCTATACTTCCAATAAAATTTCTAAATGGTTGCAGTACACTAATACACACACTTTTCAGTAGCTGAGGTTAGACAGGCCTGGAGCTCTCTGGGTCTTCTCTCACACCCTTGTAAATTTCAGTGACATGGGCCACCTTCCAGAGAGCAAGGACCTCCCCAGACTCCTAAGACTTTTGACAGTTGATGGAGACCAGAAGAAATAATGTTTCTTTGGCATCTGCAAAACCTACTTTCTTAACATACCATTTTCTGTTCATTTCACCTAACCTTTCTCATTCTTGGGCAGTTTGCTACAGCTAAGGCCTGTGCTATTCTCAAGGAGGTGGCTTTGAGAAGACAGCAGTGTCTGCACAGTATGCGAATGTGGACTGAGAATAGGGAGATGCAATATGTTTTGTCAAATGTGTGTTTCCTACAGGAGGACTGAAAACCATTGTTCTGTACAATTAGATTTTCCTTGTTTTTTGGTCTTTACTTTTCTATTCCTTTTAACACTTCTAAAACTCTCAACTAAAAATTATCTGTCTAAGCAAATATTTTAAAATATTTTTCTGGCTTCTCTTAACTCTTGAAAATAGGGCTTAAAATATTATTCATTATATGAAGCTGTTTCTGTTTGGCATTATGAAAATGTTTTCTGCTGATTAATTAGCTAAAGATATTATTCCTTTTGTCTTACATAATTTGGAAAAGTTTACATCTAACAGCACTAATTGATGTAATAGAAAGAAAAACAACTGACCATCACAATTGGGAAAAAGATAGATATTTATTTATTTTGTTCTACAAAGATAAATCGAAAGAAAAAATCTATTCACCTGACTGAGCCCTTACCTGCTCTTTTTAATGTAGTTTTAATTTTCTTATAGTTTCCTTAGTTTTTCTCTGTATGCATTTCTCATAGAACTGTCTGAGATTTATCTTTATGTTGTCTCAGAACTCATCTCAATTAAATTCCTCTGAAAGACATTCTATTCATATTATCTTCATAAGTACTTTGTAAAACATATAAATATCATCAAATATAGCATAACATAGATGATTTAGTGAGAATTGATATTAATCCACATCAGTTTATCATGTCTGATATTATCTGGGTAAGAACAAATGCAAGTTCCAAGATAGTGGTCTATCCATATGAAAGCATCATGTTTCTAAAATGATAAACTCATGTTTGTAATGGGTGGATTTAGTATCATCCAGTTTAGCCAACTAAAAGCTGGACTTCAAGGTAAATTTCTGGATCATTCGTCTGGTCACTGGTAAGAGGCAGCCTTTCTGAAGTAAGTGATTCCATGATCTTGAGAAAGGTGTTTAAGATAGGTGGGAGGATATTCGTGATGGCTTTTGGAAAGGTGAAGGTGTTCATATCAATGGTAGAAAGAACTCCATTGAAAGTTAGTGAATTTTTACTGTGAATCATATTTAAAAAGACATTTATTTCAGGGGAAGAAAATGTGTTAGGCAGAAAATTGGCAACTACACTCACAGTAATGTTTAACTCATTAAAAAAAAAAACAGAAGATTTAATTATTTTTTCCCTTAATTTTCAGTTTCAATATGGAACCCAGTTATGATTTTCTGCATATTTATGAAGGAGAAGATTCCAACAGTCCTCTAATTGGCAGTTTTCAAGGCTCACAGGCTCCTGAAAGAATAGAGAGCAGTGGTAACAGTTTGTTCCTGGCTTTTCGCAGTGATGCTTCTGTTGGAATGTCAGGATTTGCCATTGACTATAAAGGTACTCTTCTCATTGTAATCTAAATAAAAGGAAAAAATGTTATTTAGGAATTATTGCCACTCAAATCTGTTTACTTCCATATGTACTCATAACTGAACTGCCAAATACCTTGATTCATCAATGTATGTTTTAAAAACTATTTTCTGTTAATAGGTGAAGGAACACAGAAATCCTATTTTGTGAAATCCCTTTCACATCACTTATGCACATTTTTATCTTCCAGGAAAAAAAAATAGGTAGAAGATGCACATCAAAAGATTTACAATAGTGAAATTATCTTACCCAAGAAGACCACCTGACTGCTTCTCCTTTCTTGTCAATACGTACCAATACATTTTCCTTTCCACATTGTTTTGAATCTACAAATGCATTTTTGAATAAATACTACCAGATAGTATTTACTTTTTTTTTTTGGAGAGAGTGCCTCTTAGTAGATAGAGACTGGGTTATGCTGACTGTTTATTAAAGCCAGACAGTCATTGAAGATACTGGTTTCTTTTCCAGTCACAAATGTTGTCTGTGGCTTGATTATAATCTTCCCTGAGTTTTATCAAGCTGTTTTTCAGCAGCAGAAGTGCTGCCTCAGCCTCTTATTCTTGTCAATGGAAGCAAACGCCATTAATGTACATGTTAAAAATAAATGACAAAAAGTTCTAAGAAACACAGAAAAGATATACCTATACAAGAGAGAGGAGTGAAAATAATTTTTATATTTAGTCTTCATCTGTCATCCAGCATCATGTGTTATTCTCCACATGTGCAAGGTTCTTCTTCTTAAAGTAATTGTCATATTACCATAAATTAAATCTTAGACTGTTTGTCCCTGTCTAAATAAAATATCAAAAAAATGGGAAAACAATTTGTTCCAGGAAGTCTGCAAGGCCCACAAGGAAAGAAAATGAAATGCTGAGCAGAAGGAGATAAAGAGATAAAGATGGTGATTGAAAATGTGCATACACATTTTCACTGCGTGTCTATTTTTTGTTCTCAGCATAGTGTGATATGAGTTCCTCTATGCAACTGAAAGTTAACTGAAATTATAGTGAGATAAAAATAAAAGATACAAAACCAGAATACTGTATTTAAAAAAGTTATTGTACTCAGTGGACAGTATGTTTTTGCCTAATAATTTAATATTTTTTCTTATGTATATTATTCAATATTTGATATAAAATGTATAAAATGATAGGACAGTTTGAGTTGGAAGAGACTTAAAGATGACCTAGTTCCAACCCCCCTGCCATGTTAGGGACCCTTTCCACTAGACTGGGTTGCTCAAAGCCCCATCTAACCTGACCTTGAACACTTCCAGGGAGGGGACATCCAAAACTTCTCTGGGCAACCTGTTCCAGTGTCTCACCACCCTCATGGTAAACGTTTACTTCTTCATATCTAACCTAAACCTACCCTCTTTCAGTTTGAAGCCACTCCCCCTTGTCCTATTGCTACATGCCCTTGTTGTTGACTGCCTCAGCCTTCTCCATGTCCTGGGTAACCAGGTCTCCCATTTCTTTCTGGAGAGGACCCACATTTTCCCTAGTCTTCCTTTTGTCACCAATATACATATAGAAATGGTGAATTCTAGAACCGGTCATTTTTCTTCCAAATACTAAATGCTAAACTTTATTGGAGTCATTCAGCTTCTGGAGGGTTCTGCTAAAAAAAGGTAGGAAGAAAATGCTTTTGGTTAGATCCTCTCAGTACAATTTCCTCTTCCAGATAACCAATCTTATGCAAACATCCATGATCCATGATTCAACAAGAATAATATATAAATAAGTTGTTGAAAAATTTAAACTGACTGAAAAAACCCACTGATAATTGTTCTTTTTTTTTTTTTTTAATTGAAAGTGTATATAGATTTACTGTCATTCATTTTAACAGAAAAGCCACGGGAAGCTTGTTTTGATCCTGGAAATATCATGAACGGCACAAGAATTGGGACAGACTTTAAGCTTGGTTCAACTATTACTTACCAGTGTGATTCTGGATATAAGATTATTGAACCTTCAACTATAACATGTGTAATTGGTGCAGATGGAAAGCCGGCTTGGAACAGAGCATTGCCATCTTGTAACGGTATGTACTGTTTTCTTACCATTTCCCTTGTCCCCTCAGTGAATTCAATTTCTCAGTCCCTGAGGTTATTTACACTAATTCTACACATATAGGTTGTGTAAAAAAAAAAGCTGAGGTCAAAAAATAAGAATCATGATAAGTGTTGGACTATAGCTTAGTCAATAATGTATTAAGTATTGAAAAATGTCTTTAAACTCTGGAATCAACACATTTATATAATGATTGCAATGCAATATGTAAGATTCTTTAGAAAACCAGTATTATTTAGAATATATACCACAAACATCTCTATACTGCATTAATTGTCACCTTGGAATAAGATTTATAGTTACTGAGGCAGAAAATCTAAATGACATCTCAGAACTGTGGCTAACTATTGGCACATCTATTCCTTGTTTCAGTGTTTGTGTTGTGTATACGTATATATGGAACAATTTTAACAAATCAAATATAAGTTACATATATTAGTTAATAAAGTCCATAAAGTACAAATTTATTTATGTTGAAAAATAATCTCCTGCAAAATTTTAGATTTTTAATTATAGAAAAGCACAATTTAGAAGGAAACATTTCTGCAACTCCATAACTTTGGAGTTTGTTTTAAATTAAGCGTAACTTTAATTCCAGGGAAATGTTCATGACTTGAGAATTTCATGTGGTAATCAGACTTTGTGGCATAGTTTATGATGTCCTCAAAGCAAGAAGAGAAGAAAATAATGGAGATTTTAAATTAATGCCATAAACGAATTCCTTGTGATATTTGAGTTTCACTTCAACCACATAATCCTATTTTGCCTACTGATAGATCAAACTTCTCATCTTCAGTCATTACATTGGATTTTTGAATAATTCAAATAAGCAGCTAAGAGAAGACATGGATTTGTAGTATTAATTGCTGCCTTTTGGTATAAGGAAGTCAAACCTGTAGAGATATTTTAAGCATGATTTTAAAGTTCTGTCAGGGAGCAGAAAGAACAGGTCTGCTTAACACAGGCTAAGAGCCAAGGATGCCCAAAGCACAGGCTCACTCGCTAGGCACAGCTCCGCAGCACATGAGCCAGCTCTGCAGAGCCAGGAGTTGGTAACAGGGTACTTTCACAGCCCCACACCAATGACCTTGTTGTCCACCTGGGCCACAGGTCCTCCTCTGAGCTACTTTCCAGGAAGTTGTTAGACTGTGCTGTGCTATATGTAAGATGCCAACAGCAGGGTAATATTGATTTACCTTGTTCCTTATAGTAAAATTATATTTTTCTTGCCTAAAACCAAATTAATGTGACTATGCTATTTTTTATAACCTTATTTATCTATTTATTTATTTACTTATGAAATAATTTCATTATTGTTTTTTTGGGTGAGATAACTTCTTACAACAATCTGTTATTTTGGTGAAAAAGATAGTTTTAATGAAATCCTTTCTCACAAAGAAAACCAAAGAAAACCACTGAATTGCATGTAACTAATTTAATACAGGACTTATATTTTAATGAATATTTTGATAGGAAGACAAGCTTTTCCAAAACGTGAGAAGAGTGACAGCAATACTTTGTTTTCAGTGTATAGAAATCTATTTACTCAATATCCAACACAAGGAGGTATTTGAATTTAAAAATAGCCATTCCATCAGTCCCGTAGCATGCCAAGTTTACAGCCTATACATGGAGGAACATGCCATGCATACATTGTTCATTGTTTTTCTTGTGATACAGACAGAACTACTACTCATATAAATCCTAACTTGTCTTGGAGGTTTGATCTCCACTGTTCTTAAATATCCCTTCTAACTTCTGTAGCTCTAAAAAGTTTCTCTTACCTTTCTGTTGTTTATTTTTTTATATACATATGAAGGCAAAGATTTTTTAATGTATGCAATCTATGCACTCTTTTCATAATCACCTAGGAAGATATGAAAATAAGGCAATTCAGGCACTTTCACAAAGCAGATATCTTGGCATTCTGTGCAGGGTAGTGTCAGCATATTTATGTATTCCTCTGTGCCATTTTTTTTTATGCAGTACTGTGTTTTTTCCTGACCTGTTTTTAACATGGATGGATAGAGACATATATTCAAATGAAAACCCAACCTAAAGTCTGTGTTTACAGTATCTTTCAATTAAATAACTTATACTTACAGTCTTATGTGAATACTTGTAGTCAAGTAAAACTCACGTGCATTCTAATTTTAAAGAAATTATAATAAAATTATATCCTGAGAAAGAACCATTAGATATTTCAGTACAGGTAAAGCAAATAAAAGCAAAACCAGTAAAGTGTCATTTTGTGATCTTTAGATTTTTATTTTCAGATTTAACTAATATAGACAGCTCTAATTAATATAGCTGTTTCCAAATTATTATAATTTGTTTCCAGCACCATGTGGAGGGCAATATACTGGATCAGAAGGAGTGGTTTTGTCACCAAATTATCCTCATAATTACACTGCTGGACAGACTTGCCATTATTCAATAACTGTCCCTAAAGAATTTGGTAAGAATTTCTTCTATTGATTTACCAATCATTATCAATGTTCTGCTGTTCAGATGTCCTTTATGTGTAGTAATGACCTTAGGTTTACGTTGTATTGCAAATTAGTTGTAAAAACTAAATGTATTCCTGGCATGGAAGATGATTCTAGGGTTTTAACCTTTTACTTCTCTCTAGAGTAATCAACTGACTTCAGGTAAGACATCTATGTCTGCTATCCAAGCATATCCTGAATACCTTCACTGAATACATTGTTCATCATCATTGGATAGTCATTCATTCAAGCTTCCTGCAAAGTAAAAATCAGGTGTCAGAAAACAAGCTCTTATATTCCTCTTACATTTTAACTTTTTGTTTTTCATGTTTTAACAAGGGCAAGATGAAAAGCACATTTGTTTAAGATGTACAGTGGAGGTAAAGGAAGCAATTTTACATGAAAGTACCAGAAATGTTTGTGAAAAATCACAAAACTGATTATTTCAATGCGTTGAAATACTTGGACAAAATCTCTAAAACTTGTGCAGTTGTATGTAAGGTGTAGTTTTCTGGAAAGCAGATTTTCCCTTAGTCCAGACAAATAGCAGTAGGATTCATCATACTACTTATTTACTAAGAAGCTTAATTCACAGCAACTTCGTGCATTTGGTACTTTCTATGTACAATGAAACCTGTAAGGACTCAGCTGTAAATAAAATATAGATGGCTAGAGTGACAAAATAATATTTTTATTGGCTTGGTGTTTCTCTTGCTAGATGATGTTTGAATTCAGTGAACTATTTGACATTTACTAGTGAGACACACAAATGATTTATTAATACACTTTAAATTATGTACAGCTGAAGTGCAGATTAAATGTATCAATAGGTCAGAGCTAGTAACACACTGGTATTTTTAATATTTGATCAGTTTTTATAGCCTTCTGATAAAATAGGTACTATTGCAAATTTAAAAATTTGGCAAATCAATAAGTTTAAAAAAATCTTCCTCAGACTAAAGCCAGGTAAGCAAATAATCCTATGTGGTAATAGATGATCTTTAATAGTTGCTATCGTTGGCAATGGAATTTCGGTACAAACCTATCAGTTTAGATATTCCATTTTCTTATTCTCATAGGTACCTAAGCAATAAGACTTGTTTGACGAGAGGTCATGGTTTTGGTGAAAGAGTGATTTAATAAATTTGGTTTAAATTAAAAATATGAAAAATAATGAAAAGCAAGAAAAAATATTCATATCACTTAAGTTTAATGCAGCTGTTTTATCATGTTACACAATTAAGTAAGTTGGAAAATATTCATGCAGGAATTCATTAATAAATAACACAAACAGAAATACATTCTTAAATTCAGTTTTGAAGACTAAGTTCTTCTTTTATCTCCTCTCTTTTAATTTTTTTCCTCTCTATCCTTTTCTTTTTCTTTTTTCTTCCTTTTTTTTCTTTTTATGTAGTTGTGTTTGGACAATTTGCCTATTTTCAGACAGCTCTGAATGATGTGGCAGAATTATTTGATGGAGAAAACTCTCAGGCTAGACTTCTTAGTTCACTGTCTGGATCCCACTCAGGTAATTAACAAAGAAAAATGTATACATTTCTTACACTGCTCAGTATGGGAAAAAAATAACCAGGACAATGTTATGAATTTACTTTGGAAATAAAGTTATGGGAACGGGATGCTAAGGGAAATGGAACACCCTTCTAAATCTTTGAATCAAGACATTATTCTGGAACATATGGTTAGGCAAGAACTGATCCCTGGGGTGAGAAATAGTGGAATGAAATTCTCAGATCTCCATGTAAGAGGGCAGATTGGATGGTATAATAATCTTCTCTGCCCCTAAACTTTTTGAAATTCACATCTACATATTCTGAATGTCTAATTTAAACACAAATTACTTGTATTTACAAAATGCAATTATCTGTATGCAAACATGCACTTAGACTAAAAGCAGGCCAGCTGTTGCATTCAGGTAACTATAGCAAAATGTTGACCTTGTGAAATCATAATTAAGCTCATATGGATTTCAACATGGTGAAATTTCCAGTGTATGCATATATAATGACTGTGTTCATCTTCAGCGATATGTAAGTATATTTTTTATATTTTTGCAGCTATGAATGTGTTTTGTCAAACACTTCTAGTGTTTAGGAGAGTTTATATGTGAGTTTAAAATTTTTGCAGTACAGGGGTATTCATGGCTTCTTGGTTTTTACTTTGAATAATTGGAGAAATTCTTCATATGAAAAGAATGTAACATATCTATTTGATTTATAGTAAATATATTATTACATGAAAAATTCAGCTCTTAATTTTCCTCTGGTGAATCCTAGCTATTTGCGTCATAATAAGAATTCACAAAAAATGGTAAGATTTATTTAATTACTGACAAGAGTTCAGCAACAAAACAAAATTAAATTTTTAAATTTAAGAGACAGCATCAAATTTCACTGCATCAAACTGTCATGTAAAAGTTGAAACTAATGTCTGTGTTCACAGCAGACATTTAAAAATACTTGAAGGGAATTTAAACTTCTGATTTTTATTTATTATTTGTGACATATCTGATTTACATTGATTTAGGGTAGGATTCTGTTACAAGGAATCACTAGTTGCAATAATATAAAATTAATCAAAGAGAAAGAATTATATACCTATCTATATAAGCTATTTTAAATTATCATTCATTTCTGTAGAATTTCATAAAATACTGGTTTATACAGTCCAGTGAGAATAAAAACACTAGTCATATGTAGTGGAATTGTTGTAGAAGTACTGCAATTTTGTCTATAGTGTTTAATTATTGAACTTTTATCATGGCTCCTGACAGATATGTTGGGAAAGGAGATAAAGTATATTAAATATCTTTATTAATCCTCAAATCAGAAATAAAATTTGCAATGCCATAAGAAAGTTAATAATGCGATGTAGTTAATGTGTGACCATATGTTTTGTTGAAGCCACTACATAAAACAAGTCGTGGGTTTGCTCTCTCTCAGTTTTAGTCTTGAAATGGTAAACATTCCATGAAAATCCCTGTGGCATTTTTCAGATACTTTTATTTGTTTAATGTGCTTTGCAAGGCAAGGTAAAGCTCTCAGTTACAGAAAAGAGTTAACTAAAAAGTCTTCTAATAATTTTGGCCCCAAGTGGCAGTAGGGTTCTCTAGCCAAGTAGTTTATTGGAGGTCTAGTTCCAGCTGCTGCAGTAAATGCCAGAAGGTTTCTCTTGTTGAACCACAAAGTCTTTTTATTCTGACAGTCGCAAATTTAATTTTGTACAATGATAGTTATGTTTTCTTTAACTATAGATGAAAACATAAAACTGTGTATTTTAACAGCATATTTGATTACATATTGAAGAGCTATAACTGTTGTTTCTGTTTTGCATATTTATGTTCTGTTTCTATTTGTAGGAGAGACATTGCCTTTGGCTACATCTAATCAAATTCTTCTGCGATTCAGCGCTAAGAGTGGGGCATCAGCCAGAGGGTTTCACTTTGTTTACCAAGGTAAATGTCTGCTCTTGGTGGAAGACACTGGTGCCTATTTTATGAACTGTATTATTTTTAATTCTGCATAAGTCTTAACGTATTGCTTTAAGTGTGAGTGTAGTCGTAACCTTTTTCAAGAGATCAGGGACTTCTCCTGATGGCAGACTGGCTTCATGACAGCAGTTGTCTGTGTTTGGCCTCACAGGCCTCACAGACTTGAATATGTCCAGCCTTTCTCAGTAGTCAGCCATCTGTTGCTCCCTTACTGCTGAGTGAGCTCAAGGGGTTTGGGAGTGTCCTTAATTGTGTTAGTCTTTCTCAGTATTCCCAGCTGATTTTTCAAGAGTTTTTGTTCTGGCTGCTAAGGAATTCTGTCTGCTTGGAGAGCTTGAAGAGAAAATTGCTGTGGCAGAGTCCATGAGGCTGTTTTGGTATCAAAGGGTGGGTGGAAGACTAGCTGGTCTGTTTCTGACCCAGCTGAACCTGAGGAGACATTATGTGCATGTCTGCGCACTGCAGCTGAAATGCAAGACTGACACAGCATGGCCAAGTCTGTTAGCATTCTGCTGGGCAGCTTAGTACACTTAGCTGATCCACGAGTCTTGAATGCAGTCTGGTGACACCTGGAGCAGTGCTTACAGATTCATTGTCTGTACGGGCAACAAATGCAGTCCCAAAGGAACAGACTTCTGGGCAGTTCACTAGATATACTGCATACATACCCAGTAAGCTTAATGAGACAGGCATTGAACACTATGGTTTATTGTGTACTACCTTTTCACCTTTACTAAAGTGAAGTGCAAAAGTAGTTTTGGATAGTTTAAAATAATATTATTAAGATTCCTAGATTCCTTTTTAATTTTTTTTTTTCAACATTGGAGCACAGTCCTAGTTTGACACAGCAAATAAATGGAAATAACTGTCTCACCTCAAGAATATTTCCACCACTGTAAGGAGCTTGTTAAGATTGATTTTTAAGCCTTCTGACTTCTGTGTTTATAGAAAGATATCACCATGACTGCACATTCTACTTTGGATATATCTCATAGATTTTTACCCGCCCTTATTACACACCAAAAGCATCTTACACACACTTGCATTAAAACTTATCATCCAAAATTAATTGTAAAAGAGGGAGACTATAAACTCCTGACATTAGAAAAGAGCTTTCAGCATTTGAGTTCTTATCTATTTGCATATGAATGACATATTTCCGTCTTACTCTATTTAGTTTTCCTGTATTTAAAATGTTATTTTTTGCTGCTTTTAAAGTATTCATAGTGATAAAACCTCACAATTCTTTTAACTGTATATATATACACATAGATTGCTATTGAACAGGAAGTCTCCAGGTGAGCATAATGCTATGCCTCGTTTCAGGCACTTGTGTTTTTAGTGACTGTAAGAAATAGATTTTAACAAATGAGAGCACAAAATGAGTTAGGCAAAGTCACTTTATTTGTCCCAAGAAAATCATGAAGCTTTTTAAATATCATGGGATTTTAAGATATTTAAAAATATATTTTGAGAGCTTTACTAATACAGTTATATATATATACATATATTGATTAATGAGCTAGTGGTATTTAATAAGCTCTATATTTTTGAGATTTTTTTTTTCTCTTCTTATAAAGCATGTGATCATACTTCCAATGACCATCTGCTTGCTAGCCTTTTAAATACTTCAGAAATGACATCCACTCTCACACTGAACACAGTAATCTGGTCTGCAAAGTCAGTCATTTTATTTATTGCCCTCTATTCCAGGTTGACCTTCTTCCCTGTTCACTTTTCCACTGGGCTGATTTCAATTTTGTTTCACAGCAGTATGAAACATTTACTGAAAAATGGGGGACAATTACTATAGAAAATGGAATGCCTCTGTGATACAGATTGAGAAGTCTAGGTTGACAACACTACAGGCAAAAGCTGAAAGGAAGGCTCGAGGCTGAAAAAGTTATTGCTTGCCTTATATCACATTCTGGTTTGAGCAATCAACAGATAGGGGCTTCAGCTTCTGATTCAGGTTTAATGGCTTTTGTAATGCCACTTTCTCAAAAACTTCTTTTTATCTGGATATGTCATCTATGCCTTAATTTCTTTTCTCAGATGATCACATTTCCTTGTATTTCATGCAATAGGTAAAGAGTGTCTGTAATATGAGACTGAATGAATATCCAGTCTTTCAAAATATTAGGGTCAAGTATGTTGATATATTCTAGGAACAATCACGTGTAAGAAGATTGGGATTTTTTGTTCAGGCTTTCTTATGCTTGTCTTCCTGCTATGACATCACCTAAGAAACAACAGCCTGTATTTTTATATAACTCAGGCTGCAGCAGTAACAGAGTTTCTTCTATAAAAAGTAAAGTAATTATCTTTCTACTATCCAAAAATTTATGGGGTTTTAATATTTGTCTTTTTTACTTGCTATACAGTGCAAATGCATGAACTAGTGTATTAGGTCAATTGAGATTTTAAAGAGGATTATTAAGAAAGTTAGCATACTAGCATGAAGAAGACAAGGGGAAATAAGAGTAAAAGAAGATTGTGACTTTAACAATCAAGTCGATCTAATTTGTGACAAGAATAAAATGCACAGCCGCACATTGGCTGCTAAATGTAATTAGAGAGCAGAATTAAGACTGTTAGTGTTATTTTTTCTATGTGCTACCATGATGCATTTTGTCCTGCTTTAAAACAGACATCCCGGAGAGCTGATCAATGCCCTGAGCCTGTCAGTGTTTAAGGGGGATTTGAAAAATGCTCTTAATAGCATGTTTTAACTTGGTCAGTCCTGAATTGGAAAGGCAGTTGGGCTAGATGAGTGTTGTAGGTCTCTTCCAGCTGAAATAATCTTGGAGGCATTTCAGCTGAGCTGTCGGTTGTGTCACCTTTTAGAGAAACAGACCTATTTTCCTAACTTTTTATAGATGCTTGAAACTGTACTACATTTTTCCGTGGACTATTTAAATCCCACTTTAAGCAGTGTGGAACTACCTCACTTTGTTGTTATCTATAGCTTGCATTACATTTATTCTTAAGGCAGTCCTTTTTAGAATGGGGTGGGGTGGGGGCAGGGGGAATGGGAGGAGGATTAAAAAAACCCAGTACCTCTTATAGTGATTGTGCATCTTTAGCATTTCTTATCTCACAGTAACCATTAACAGAGTACTAGGAAAATTTCTGAAAAACTGAACAAAATGTCAATTTTAAATTTCATTGAGTGTTTCTTGCTGGCAGTAGAATAATTTGATATAACTGTAGCCATGGATGTTTGTGGCTGTCATGGCTGATCTCGGTAAAATGTTAGCTTTTAGTCTGAAAAAGTATTTCTGCTATGTGAACGAATTTAAGAGTGATAGTAAACTGCCCCTACATTTGCTATCGTGTCAGAGATAGCTTGCTTACAGGAAAATAACTTTCGTAAGGCAGTATTATAATGAAACCAGATGATCTGGCATCCTTTGTTGAGAGGTGCTAAAAGGTCTAGTTACACAAAAAAAGTTTGGATTACCAGTGCATGTATGCAAATTTCCTGATGTGATTACTGAAAGTTATAGGATATTTTTAAATCTGACTTCTAAAAAGTGTCCTTTACCTGCACAGCTGTTGTAGGGATTCTCCAGATGTGGATGCTAGGCAAGGGTTAGAGAAACGGGAAGGATTTTTTTTCTACAGTTTCCTCCCTTTTGAGAAACTGAGTGAAAAAATACATAGGGAAAGATGGTATTCCCATAGGAGGCTGAGCAAGAGTTTTTTCCATACATTGAATGGAAAATACTCCATGAGTGATGCTGAAATTTTTAGTCAGGTCATGCAGTCTCTTAGGTAAGACAAATAAGCTTTAGACGTGTGAGAAGCTAAAAGTTTAACTAGCAGGTAGCTGAGGTGGTGACCTGTGTGGGAGGAGGCCGTGAGCTACCACATGCCATTCACAAACAGCGTCCTGTGAAGCTGGTAGAAGCAGCCTCTCACGTACCAAAACTCCCACTAGTCAGAGGACCGTGTGGTGACTGTTCTCAAAAATATTTGAGACAGTGACTGATTTGGGGCACAGATGCTTCTGGGTACGTGCTGCTGGAGATGTTGCTGGAGGGATTGTTGGAGAAACTCTTGGAAAGAGGCCTTCCCTGCCAAAGGGCTTGTCCTTCTAAAGGGGCTATGGCCTGTGGGTAACACCTGCTAGAATGAGAACAACTCAGAGGGATTGGCAGCCTGTGAAAGTTCTAGTCTGCAGTAGGGGACATCTTTGAACAACTGTAGCCTGGATGACCCGCAGTGGAGGAGAAACATTCAGAAACAGGGTGATGTGAAAACATGAATAAGCAAAAAGGAGGAGAAAGATGAGTAAAATGCTGAGTTACATTGGTGGGGGAGGTGGGGGAAAGCAAAAATAGAGCACATACTGCAACCTCCTGTGCTGCCTTCACCTCATTGGTACAACAAAGATGGACACAAGGAAGTTGAGAAAAAGAGAGGAGGATAGCTGTTTGAAGTTGAGCCTGGTAAGAATGAAGTAAAACTGTTTAATTAACTTATTTGATTGTTTATGTCCTCTTTCTTTTTCATTCCCGGATCAGTGGTCAGAAGTTTGTGTAAAATTGGTAACAAGTTAAGCATAACTAAGTATTAATTCCCTGAATCAAAACTGGTTTGTCCACAACAATGTACTAAACCCTTTGCTGTCACATAATTGTGAATGATGTGAATGTATTTTTCTCTTATTGCTTTTCTGGGTAATCTTGACCAAGGGATGGAATAATGCCTAATTACGTGGCAGAAGCTGTAGTTCCAGGCATATGAGAGTCATGCGACTGGATGTGTGAGCAGCCGTGATCACCTAGGCAGTTGTAAAGTCATCACTTATTCCAGTGCAGTCATTATACAATAACGCGGAATAAAAAGGTTTGAGTAAAATAATGCTTGTGCAGAAGACACTTGGGTAGAGAAAAGGCTAGTAATCTCGATAAAAGAGCAAAGAAGAGCAAGCTGGGTCAGCTGAATTGGCCTGGCAGACTGCATCCAGCCGGGCAGGTTATGATCAGGAAGAACTGTGACTGTGTGAAATCCTCGGACTATGGTTTCATCATTATCCTTCCACAAGTGCAAAACAGTTTCCTGCCATGGTTAGAACTGCATGCATGAACAGGTTTCATAGAGCATCTGTGTGGTACTGAGGTCGTGTTGAGAACTTAATCACAAATTCCCATTTATTTGAGCAAAGGCAGGTATATTGAATTTGCTGAAAGGTAAGTTGTTTGATTAAACTATGTAAGGTGTTTACCGTTTTAAAAAACTTAATAAGATGGATTAGCTTTTATTTTGCCTTATTGCGCATTTACCCAGGCGTATGTTAGTTTACCTCTGACCAGTCTTTAAATCCTGAATACATTTTACAACTTTCTTAAGCTTTCAAGGTTAAAATCTTCTGGAACCAACCAACGTACTGATTTAGCAGAAAAATATATGTTATTGTATCTGTCTGACCTTGTCCGACAAATCAACTTGCTGCATATTAATAAAAAAGAGAATGTATTTTTCTCTTATTGCTAGTATTAATTATTTCTAAATCTTCTTTGAAAAAGCTTTTCTCTACATTCAGTAATACTTGTGCAAACTTAACTGTTATATCTGGTAGCAACGCTGAAAACTGGTAGAACATAATGCAATCATAAATGAGAACTTTCAATGTTCTGCTAAAATGTTTTGCATGTTTAATGCTAGATTTATGAGAGGATTGATTTCAATTAGTGTTCCGTATCTAACTTGTTAAGAAATGTTAATTTTTAGAGTATTTACAAGTACTTAAAACTTAAATAATTATGATTCTGAATAGAGCAAATGACAGTACAAGAAATAGGATGAGCATAAATATCAATATGAAAATAAGTACGTATAGGCTCCATAAACCTTGTCTTTTACTTAGTGACCAGGATAGCTGAACAAGTGTGGGGGTGGGTTGTGTACAGTTTTGCCCATGAATAGATAGAAATATCACTCTTCACTCTTACAGGCCAGCAAAGGAATTTAAACATAATGCTGTAAAATAAAACTAAATATAGCCATGATTCTGTTTACGTTAGTAAGCCAGAAGCATCATGCTTGAAAATTTGCCAGGAATAAAGTGTAACACACACCTTCTTTTAATTTTTTTTCTCCCCAGTGCCATTTTGTGTCTTTGTTACTTAAGGACTAAATGACAGGCAATTTTCGTGGTGTTACTTATTCATATCTAGATGCAGTGATGCTCTAAAAACTAATTCTTGAACAAACCAAGCTGACTGAACAAAGCTTTTGAATATGCCACTCACACACAAAAGTTGCATATATTTAATGAGATCATTTTTAATGTACCTTTATTTTATTATACTATAAAACATAGATGATATTGCACACAAACTATACCTCTGTCATTTTCTATATAAATATTTTTAGTTTGTTTTAAAATTCACATTTACTAGCTAAATGCAAAATGAAATGCAGTAAGAACAAGTTTGATATACAAACAACATGCACAATAGCAAAAGTCAGTAGGTATAAAAAATCTCTATTATCAAGAAGTGTTTATAAATAATGAAGCCAAAGGGAAAACTATCCCATGGGCTTCTAATGAATGTTTTTATTTTGCTCTTTATATGTTGCTTACAGTCTTTTAACTCCTCTTGTATCACATCAGGTTTATGAATTCCTAGACACTATTGGTAAAAATAATTGTTGTCAACAGAAAACACTGAAACAGCATGGAGAGTATATTGTTATCACTTCATATTCTCCAATATGATAAATCAAATATTTGTAAGATACTGTGTTGCCTTTATATCTGATTAGCTACACCATAAAATTTTTTCTGGGCATCTAATGAGAAAGTTCGAGTGACAAGGCAAAGGCCCCACATTTCTTAAGTAAAGTAGGTGGTAGATATAGTATCCTGTCATTGAAGAGGGCCGCAGAAACACCGACTGATCTTCCCACGCCTAAAGCCGTGCATCCAAAGTTGAAAGGTCTCTGAGCTGCCATGGCACTCCCATGACAGTACACAGTCATAGCCCAAAACATTCCAGCTAATAGCCATGAAAACATTAGTCCATTCCTTGAGAATACAGGAGCAGAGCAAGTAACATGAATTAAGCTCTGTCCTACAAGAAACAACCAGCATTTTTATTGGTCTTTTTTTTTTTATTATGACTGTCATTTGTATTCATGACTTTTTATTTTTTCTCTCTTTATACAGCTGTTCCACGCACAAGTGATACACAGTGTAGCTCAGTCCCAGAGCCCAGATATGGAAGGAGAATTGGCTCTGAGTTTTCAGCAGGCTCTGTTGTTCGATTTGAGTGTAGTCCTGGCTATCTGCTGCAAGGCTCAAAAGCTATCCGATGTCAGTCTGTACCGAATGCCTTAGCTCAGTGGAATGACACAGTACCAAGCTGTGTAGGTAAGCAATTGCGTTTAAATTGTCTGTTCTGTCACAAGTCTCTGAATTAGGATTCAGGAACTGTTTCAGAAAATAGTATTAAACCCATATATTCACTCTCCTTTGATTAATATCAGTCATGCCCAATTTAAAAGAGCAGTTTTCCATATCAGGAAATAATTGAGTACCAGCTGGCTCATAGGCAGTATAGTCTTCCATGTAATGACTTAGATTATATGAATAAGTGTGATGCACATTTTCTTGAACATTCATTATTTTCATGACTTATCTACAGCCTGAAATATAGGACACAATTTAACTCTCCAGAAGTGTCTTTGCCTGTTTTATTACACAGTACTTGTCGTGTATTTCTATCACACATAGGATATTGATTTCTTTTTTCGAGCAGAAGCATAGTGTACATTGAAAAATGATAGCATTGTTAAGTGTAGCTAATTTTCTTTAGTCTGACAATAGACCTGCACTGAAATAATGCTTAGCAATCCAAAACTTTTTTTGGAAATGTTGAAATGTTTTACCTTCTCCCTGTTTGGATTTAAATCCAATAGTCTTTGCTATTTCTAGGAATTTACTCTAGAATTAATTGAAGTATTCTGAAAATAAATGTAGGTATGCTGTTTTCTGTGTATTCTGTTTTTTTGTTTTGTTTTGTTCTGTTTTCTTGAACCTTAAAGAAGAAAGTGTGTATATGCTAAAAATGTTTAATGTACTACACCGCTTTATCAGCTAGATTCAATACTGGAACTATCTTAGGCTGTGGGCAAATTCACATAGTTTCTGTCAATCACGATTGTGTTTAATGTTATGTCTTTACAGTTTGTTGTTACTTTAGGGTAAGACATGATTAGGTTCTGCTGCTGCAATGCAAAATGAAGTTCATTTATGAATTGTTTATTCAGGGAGATTCTATCTTATGCTTGATATCATTCTTATATCTTAGATAAGAAGCTTTCTAAGTTCAGATGATTCCTTCATGTCTATGTGTTTATGCTACGAAAGCAAATTATTATAATTATCTTGATCTTAGTAAAATTATTGCAACTTCTCTGTTCTCTAAAGTGGTTTAAGTTGTGTAATAATTTGTGATAATACTTTCTTTCAGTGCCATGCAGTGGGAATTTTACTGAGCGCAGAGGTACTATTCTTTCACCAGGTTACCCTGAACCTTATGGTAACAGCTTGAATTGTGTGTGGAAAATCATAGTGACTGAGGGATCAGGTATTCAGGCAAGTCTGTATTCTGTCAAGCATGGAATATTAAGTACTTTGTTTGTTCATTTCTCTAGAAATTTCATAAATTAATAATCCTATGATTGGGAGGGGTGGGGTACGTGAAATATTAGTGCTTTGGATTTCTCGTTATTGTTGTTTGGTTAGCTTTATTTTATGTTACTTTATTTTCACATGGGGGTATGAATGAGAAGTGAATAACAAGCAGTCTTCTGTTTTAATCGTGTAGTATATTGAAAGCAGGTCCTGATCCTTCAATCTGATATGCAAATGCCAACTCTTTCTATATGCTAGGGTATTACTGAGGCCCTTGAGAGCTCTGCAGCTATCTTGATTATCTGCTCATTTACACTTTGAGTAATTATTTAAAATTATGCAACACACACGCAAAATCCTTCTTACTAGTCTAGTGTCATATTTTCTAAGAGTTAACACAATGTAAAAAGTGAATATTGATTTTTTATTTACATTTTTTTCACTGAGGTGTCTTTTGTTTGGATCTCTTATTTTTATTTTCTTTGGTACCTGTTCCCTTTTTATTTTGTTGGTTTTAGAAATTTAAAAATGCATATGGCTTTTTAGCCTAAAAATTTCTGTGGTCCTGTTTTACAGATCCAGGTCATCAGCTTTGCCACTGAACATAATTGGGACTCCCTTGAAATATACGATGGTGGAGATATGACAGCACCGCGTCTTGGGAGCTTTTCAGGTTAGGATATGCCATGATTTTAAGATACAGTTTTATATATAAATATGTATGTGAGAGAACATGTCTTTATTTGCTCACACATACAGACAAGTAGTATGTATCCCATCATTTCTGATACCATTATGAAATGTTCTCATTTTTGAGAGGAGACTTCAGGTGGTGTAAACATGTCAATATTCAAATTCAAAGAGGTTCTCAGAAGAAAGTATGACACTAAAATATTTAACTTTGATTAGTGGAATTTAGTTGATAATACTTTCAAAAAAATCCTTTCTTTTATCTTTCCTACCCCTCCCATAGAGGAGATACAGTGGTATAAATTGATACTGACATTCAAGGAGCTTCTTTTGATAGCTTTGACTTAACTTATCCTTATTAGCCTCCCTTTCTCATGAAAAAGATGAAGCATTCAATCTTCATCCGAACTCACCAGACCTCACAGAACAAACCGAATTTGTACAACTTGGATATAACAAAAACGGATATTTAGTTGTTTAAAATGTACATCAAGCACATACACGTTTTCTCCTTTTATATGAGACAATTTTTATAGAAATTTGTTCTGTAAACCAAAACAAGAGAAAGGGATTAAGTAATGAATAATAACCCAGACTCATGAGTATTGCTCTGATTCTGGTGTAGTAAAACAGGTGGATTTTTGCCTCTCTCATGATTTCACAAACTTTTAAAGTATAGCTGTATATTGGATTAGTAAGGAAACTGAAAAGCTTATTGATGAACACAATGCCATGAGGTGTGGCATATCCCTTTGGTCCATTAGGGTCAGCTGTCCTGGCTGTGTCCCCTCCCAGATTCTTGGCTACCCCCAGCCTCCTCACTGGTGGGATGGTGTGAGAAGGCCGTGACACTGTAAACACTGCTCAGCAATACCTCAAACATCCCTGTGTTATCAATACGGTTTTGGTCACAAAACCAAAACACAGCACCATGCCAGCTACAGTGATTGACTCCATCCCAGCCAGACCCAGTCCAAGAGATTATAACATTTTATATTAAATGCTAGTAACAAGACTGTACATTCAATTGGCAATAGGAAAATGAAATTATGAAAATTAATCAACTTTTGGAAGTGAATTATGTGGCAAATATATCAGACCCATTGGATAAAGAACAGATGAAATTATGCATTTAACAATATTCTATTTAACAATACTCAAGACTCAAAACACTTTCTTATTCTACAAAATAAGTGTGTCATCTTGCTTTAGCTTAAAAGCCTTCCTAATTTCCGGGGAAACTGAAAAAGACAGCTTTGTGTATTAGAAATATTACACTGGAGATAATGTAGCATGGATTTACTGTGGATTTGTCTCTTGTATAATGAGTGTCAGATCTAAAATGAAGAACTATTTTCTGCATGGGAAAGAATATATAAAAAGGACATGAAATTTTCTGTTCTCAAAACTGAACCAATAATGTGACATTGAAACTGAATTCCAGGCATGATTTCATAAGAGGTAAAATTTCTCTCTTACTAATTCTTGTATGAAACTATTGTCTTCTGATTCACTCTCTGTGGATTCCTCTGCCTTCTAAATACATATTCAAGAGGTAAAGGTGTACAATTACTAAGAACTGACTAAACTGTGCTAACTATGTCACAGGGTTGATTTGGAAAGGTGAATTCACTGAGTCTGTTTCTTTTTGGCCGGTCCATAATCACTTCCAAGATACCTGGATGACTGAGATCACCTGTTTGAGCTTGTTGTGTGCTCAGTGCAACCCTCTTCTCTATATAGCATTGTCTGCGAGATGTGTAGAGCAGATCCTTCCTTTGAACACATATGCATATACATGTGTGTACAGACATATACAGAGAGTGAATGCAAATACAGTAGCCATCGAGGTTGACATCTGGAGAACCCACTCTTACGATGGTAGTTAAATTTAGAAAGCAATAAGAATGTGATCCATGCTGTATGTTTGTGCTAATCCAAGAAATGCTTAAAATGACCATTGATCTCCATTCTTGGTTTGGAAATTTCTTGGATAGTGACACAGACTTTCACACATTCAGTGTAGTGTTTACCTCTGGAATGAGATACATTACTCTTTGTTGCCATTGTTGATACTTGAAAGGGACACAATCTTCTGTAATAATACCATAACGGAACATTTAAGGAGGAAATCTATCAGTCCTCATTCCTTTTTAGGCCTTTAGGTGAGGCTTGAATGCATTTACTGGCTCCTAGGAGAATTGCCTCTTTTCCAGACTACAGATTCTCGATCAAAAGGTTAAGAAGTCTGTAAGGCTCTAGTATCCTACCATAGTATCCGTATACATGAGCATTAGATATTTACCATGGAGATATTGGCACTTAAGCTATCATCAATGATATCTGCTCCTGCCCTTTAAGTACCATTTCTTTCTACTGACAGTAAAGGAAGTCCAAAACAATTAGGACACTACATCTGGTTACCGCACTGAAACATATCTTCCATGCTTCATATACTCAAGCCCAGAAAAGGCAGAGATGAGCAAGTGAACAACGGAATTCCAGTTAGATCATAGAATCATAAAATCATATAACAATCCAGTCTGGAAAGGACCTCACAAGATCATGTAGTTCAACCTTTCGTAAGAAAGGGAACCTAGATGATATTGTCCAGCACTCTGTCCAATTGCATCTTCAAAAACTCCAGTGATGGGGATTCTCCCATGTCACTTGGGTGGTTGCTGCAGGGTATGGTTGTTCCTACTGTAAAAATGTTCTTTCTAATGTTAAGATGAAACATTCCCCAGTGCATCTTGGACCTCTTGCCCCTTGTCTTCTCCTTGAGGCTCTCAGTGAAGTGAGGAGCCCTTTAAGTACTGGAATACTGTGATGAGGTCCCCTCTGAGCCTTCTCTTCTACAGGAAGAAGAGACCTAACTCTTTCAGTCTTTTCTCACGGGGTAGGTTCTCCAGCCTTTGATCATCTTCATGGTCCTCCTTTGGACCTCTCCGGTCCGTCCTTGTCTTTCTTGCATTGTGAGGACCAGAATGGGACACAGTACTCCACACACAGCCTGACAAGTGCTGAGAAGAGCAGCATGATCACTTCTCTATCTCTGCTAGTAATGCCCCTCTGCATGCAGCTCAGGAACCTATTTGCCTTCTTTGCTGCAGCAGTCCACTGCTGACTCATGTTCAGCTTTTCCACTGCGACAGTCCTATGTCCTTTCAGAGAGGCTGCTCCCCAACCACACAAATCCTAGCCTGTAGCAGGCCCTTTTGCTCATTCTAACACACGTGCAGAGCTTTGCACTTGTCTCTGTTAAAGTTCATACTGTTCCTCCTAGCCTACTCTTTCAATCTCTCCAGGTCTCTCTGATGTGTCAGCCCCTACACTCGGTTCAGTGTCACCAGCAAACTTGGTGAGAGTGCTTTCAATCCCACCACCCAAATAATTTCTGAAGATACTGAAGCAGTGTGGGGACCAGTATCAGTCTCTGGGGGTTCCATTTGTGATGGATAGCCAGCCTGAACGATGCCATTGAACGTGACAATTATGAGAATTAAAAGCTAGCCTCATTTATTTCCCATAGTACAATAGCATCTAACTTCTCATCTTATTGAATATCACCCTTCGAGGAAGTAAAAGACTGGTGTTAAATGTTACCAGATCCTACAAAGGAACAGAACTGCCAAGTGACTTTTGTTCATTAAAGAGTATAACAGTCATTGTCAGTTAACATCCTCATTGTTACAGGACACCTTAAACATCCTTAAATATATTTAAAATTCTTTATGGGTACTGCTAAGGAATACAGTTGGTGCTGGTAGCTGATTGAGCAGCTGCAATTCAAGCTGCTCATAGAGCTCTAGGGGGTGCAGCCTAAGGCAAGAGGCCTTGAACTGCCAACACCTTGCACAGCAAAAGGCTGCAGGACCTGTGGCTCAGCCTGGTGAGAGGACACTCAGAGACACGACAGGAGCTGAGGACTCAGGAGGAAGAGACTTTTGAGAGTGGTGAGACTGCGAGGGTGTAAAAGCCCAGGGGTTTCTTGGTTGGGATACTCATTGGAGGCATCAACTTGAGCTGTTTCTCTGTAACTGCACTGTGAATAAATGGCTTTATGGAACGAGACATCCGAGACTCTGCTGCAGGAGACCCGGGGTGGAATTGGTGAGGAAACCCGCTCTGGCTGTGAGAGTGGGGTGTGCGGGGAGTGAAGCGGGGACCCATCGGATCACTGGAGCTGCCCGCTGTGAAGGGGCTTCGGTCCCTGCCACAAAAGTCTCTGGTGGTGGGAGTGTGACCACCCTGTCTGGATGGTCAGACAGGGAGGTTTCCTTAACAGATACTATGAAAAGTACTTCTTCCAGGAAGATGCTTCGCTGTTTTCTGTACTTCAGAGTAATATTGTGTGGTGTGTGTGCTCTGTACTGTCTGAATTTGGATACTTTGAGTTTCTATGTCAGACAGTAAACACCTTCCTTAAAGGCCAGCTTATCATCTTTCAACTCCTCCATTTATATCAAGATTTTGCTTAATTCAGTTTTAAAGTATTTACCAGTTCCTAGTTTAGATTGTAGACTTAGCATTTCTTTTTAAGCCCAAGTTTCAGGCTCATACCTAGGCTGCTCACAGTTACTATAGAAACAGAAAATGCCCCACAGGAAATGAGAATACTTCTTATGCATCCACCATTGAAGTTCATTAGCTATTTGATACTGTCTTTGCGGGTAATCATAGAAAATTATGTAATTTTTAGCCTCAGTAGATCTTCCAGCTTTAGACAGTAGAATCTGAGTTACATGGTATCAAGTGGTAATAAAATCAGTGTTTGTCAGACTTAGCAATTCCAGTGGCAAATAATGTCTCCACAGTTAGTGATAAGCTTGTTGTGTAGCACACACAATTTTATTGTAGATATTTGAATTAGGAAAAGCTAGTATGTCTTTTTTTTTTTTTTTCTTAATGTGTTGTACCTGCTTCTTCATTTCCTGTCATAACCTCTGAATTAGCATAAGTGGTTAAAATATTATTGCGGGAAGAAGGTGTGGAGTGCACACAGAAAAAATCTGGACTGCTATGTTCTGTACTGTGGGTTTTATAGAAATGTGGGGAAACAGGCAAATGGCAATTGAGCTTGTTCTCATAATCAAAACCTTTATTTTTGTGATTCTTTTTTTTCTGTTTACATCTCTTTTTTTCTGTCCAAGTCAATGAGGTTTCTTCTAAACATGATGGGATCTTGTTTGATTGTACTTACATAGCTTCTTATTGTTATGACTTGTAATGAAACTTTTCTTGCAACTTCAGGAGAAAACAAGGCAGAACACAGCAGAATATTTGAGATTCCCATGTATGTAATGAGAAGAAAATAATCCTGTCTGATTCAGTCCTGGCTACATCTTTTCAGTACAAAACTCTGATCAGCATGCTGTAGTTTATTCCATAACTTTTATTTTTCCAGGTACAACTGTGCCAGCATTGTTGAATAGCACCTCCAATCAACTTTACCTTCATTTTCACTCTGACATTAGTGTGGCAGCAGCTGGTTTTCACCTGGAATACAAAAGTAAGACTCCTTGTTTTTTGAAACTTACCCGGGAAAAGTATGCACATAGAAAAGGAAACGGATATTTTACATTATTCTTTTTGCTTGTTTGTTTGGTTTTTTTCTTTCCTGACTACCAAGCCTTGTATAAATGGTGTCTGTTAAACTGAAATTTTAAATGAAGTGGCATTTGAAATTACTGGAAACCAGCTTTCACGAATTAGCAGCATATAACAAATCAACCTGGCAATTCGTAACAGCATTTTTAAAACGTGGGGTTTACTATTGGTGTGGGTTTTCTTAACTTATTTCAGCTTAGTTCTGAAGTTTAGGTGACAAAAAAAAAAAAAAAAAAGAAGTTAATTTCCCTGCTTGGAAATAGATAAAATCAGAGAAGATAACTTTTTTTTCCCTATTTATATGTGCATATATTTATGCCTTGCAGTTCTTTCCTTTCCTTCAAATTATTTTCTCTCAACAAATTGCCATAATTGCAAAAACCAGCATTTTATTCCCAAAGCTACAAGAAAACACAACAGCTATCTTGGTAAATCACTGGTGGTATGAGCAGAATAATCTAAGAATTTTCGTGGCAAATTCTGCTATATATCAACTTCATATATGTTTTGTGAGAAACTCCATTCTAAAATACAGAAGTGTGCATTTATAAACTTAGTGGTATACCTCACATAATCATATTTAATTCAAACACATGTTTGTATTATTACATCTCTCCAAAACTTAAAATACGATAGAATAATAGTAAATTCAGTACATGTGCTTGCATAGCACATGTGATTTCAACTGGAAATAAGTATTGCTAAGAAGAGTCTAGTATTTAAAAAGTAATATGATGAGTTGATAGTCTGATGAGTGCTTTGATGAAGGTCACAAAGTAAATCCTTATAATTTTTGAAAATGGAGTTAAGTTTTCTATTTCACGGAATCCAATATTAATGTCTAAAAATAATGTTGTTTTTAATATTCTAAAGAAGTCCACATAAGTAAATAAACATGGATGATTTTTAATAAGTTCTATTTAGGGATGAGATAAAAAATTATAAAGTAAATATAAAGCTGTAAAGAGTTTTGAAATACTAGATTTTCAGCTCATAATAAATATTTCAATCTGACCATAGTCACAAGACAGTCCTGTGTTTTCATTTAATAGTTAGTCCAAACATTTATATGCAAGTATGTTGTAGAGGTTATTTTAATACAGTCATTCTAATGGTGATGTAGAATCAAAATACGAATATTACTTCTGCAGGAATTTTTTTAGAATCTACTATCTTGAAAAAGTTCTTTTCTTTTTTCTTTTTTATTGTCTGGGGACTCCTCCTCCACAGCTGGTCACCTTGTTTTCCTCCTCCAGCCTTTCTCTTTAACCTGCAGTGAAAGTATAATTCCATATGAAGCGTGAAGAAGTACACCTTTATTACAGAAAGTCATACAATGAATATTTTAAATTTTTATCTTTTACTGTATCAGTTTTATTATCCCTGTGATTCCTGAAAAAACCCTGTTCTGTTAACAAGTAAAATCTCTTAGATTTATACTTTTGTTTGTCTCCTAATTGCCGGTTTCACAACTGTGTTCTGTTAAAGCATCAATTGGACTTCAGTGGTGCTAATATTTCAAGGCCAGTGTTTCTTAGAAGTGCACCTCAGTACAGGTCAAGGTAGTGATGCTGAGCATTCAGAGCTTAGTTAGCTATTCTATTGATAGTCTGACAGGAAAGAAAAAGTTTTTTCTTACGTGGTTGTATAGTCTCTGGCAGGGCTAGTAGGAATAAAGTATATCTCTCAGTGTGACTGAATACAGAAACTGGGCAAGTTCCCACAGCAAGAATTTACAGGTTTATATTGAGCAGTCACCTTTTCAGGTCAAGAAAAAAGCAGAGAAAGATATACTTTTCTGTGCAGATATTGCTAGTATTTAATTATGAATTCTTAAGTCTCTGATCATTTGGCCACCTAATGTTTGAAGCAGCATCTGAAAAATAAATACCTTTGGTTCAGAAGTCAATCTAAAATTTGGAATAAAATGTCATTTTGCTGAGGAGTTGTCTTAATAAAAAAACCATAAAAATATCAGCTGTCTGGACAAAAAAAAACCATTCAACATGAAATGTTATTTCAGAACATCAGATACTTTTGATAAATGCAAAAAAAAAAAAAAAAGGAGAACTAGATTAACAGTCATAGAATCATAGAATATGGTGAGTTGTTAGGGACCCATGAGAATCATTGAATCCAACTCCTGGCCCTGAGCACCCGCATTGTTTGTTTGTCCCTGGATTCTTTCTAGATAAAGTGCTTTGCAGATGTAACTTTCAGCTATAATACAAGAGGGTTCAGCTCAATTCTTTCATCTTCTTGCAGAAATTTGAATGTCTGAATAGTCATAGTGGGGGTCCTCAATATATAATTTTAAGGCTGTTTTACTTAATAAGATGAACTACGCAGCTCTAACAGGATTTGTATCAGCATTCTAATTACCAGGAAAAATGGTCCATCGTTCTGGGTCAACTTGTATTCAAACATTTTGTAAAAAGTAGTAGAGCACTCAGATCAAATGTATAAAGGACACACCACTGTTGAGAGCCCAAAGACTTAGGATTAATGTGTACATCAAAGGGGAAAGCAGGACTTGGATCCTGCTTGGATGTATATGGGATGTAGCCTATTGATCATGATACTTAATGGTTTTCAGTTCTTGTTCAAAAAAATTTAAAAACTTAGCAAGTCCTCAGAGAACTAAAATTGGTGGGCACACTTTTATTTCATTTCCAAGTAAGTAATTTGGTTCCTACTATCTTTTTTTTTAATAGAAATTTGATGGGTTTTCTGTGGCCCTGATTAAAATTTTATAATGGCTTTATTGGAAGTATTTAATTTATAGTTAGGCTTATTTTAGTATTTGAGTAATGCTTCCATGAATCAAAATGTCCTTCTGTATATTTCCTGCTCTTTTGTGGAATGGGAATGGATTTGTTTATGAAGGGTTTTTTTTGAGTAATCAATTGCTGTCAGTCAAAGCTATCTGAAAATCCACACTTGTTCTGATTTTTCATCAGATTTCTGGGAAACCCACAGACATCATGGCCTATTCTTATTTTAAAAAACAAAAAACCAAAACATTAAAATTCATGGCTACCCACATCCCCTCATGGTATACAGCCTTAGAGTTCTTTTCTCCTGCTACATATGTATCATTCCCAGTTAGCATTAACTGAAATTATGTGTACTCATCAGAGAACACTGGAACCTTTAATAAGTTTTTAGATATAAGTATTTAGGAAAAGAAAAAGCTACCTGCCTTTGAAACTGAGAAAGCTGTAGTAATTTTCATAAGATAAAAATTTTTCAAATCCTCTTCTCATTGAAAGCCTTGTATTGGATCTTTTTTTTTCTTTCTTGTAATTGGGAACCAGACTTGTTGTTTGCTCCTAAAACATTTAAAGCATTTCAATAAAATTATTCAAGTAAATGAGCTTTGTTTTAAATCTTTGGGGGATGAATTGGATGGGACTCTGAGGAACCTGGTCTAGTGAAAGGTGTCCCTTTCCAGGGCAAGGGGGTTGGAGCTAGATATCTTTAAGATCTCTTCCAACAAGAGACATTCTATGATTCCATGAAAATATTGCATGAGTAGGAAGTGTAGAACAAGTTGCTGTGTACTCACTGTTCATTGAGTAACAAGAATGGTAAAATTTTAGAACAAAGACCACCAAAACCTTTCCTTAAGCAAATATCCAGTAAGTGAGTGTTAGTCCTGAAACAGTTAATTTCTTAAATTTAAAGTGAACACTTTAATTTATATGTTGCGGTACCCAAAACTGCACACAGTACTCAAGGTGACGCCATAACAGTGCAGAGTAGAGCAGGACAATCAACTCCTAAAAATGATGTTAGGCTATTAAAAGTTTCCAAAGGAAGGCCATGAGAATGGTGAAAGGCCTTGAGAGGAAGCGGTATGAGGAGTGGCTGAGGTCACTAGGTCTGTTCAGCCTGGAGAAGAGGAGACTGAGGGGAGACCTCACTGCAGTTACAACTTCCTCATGAGGGGGAGAGGAGGGGCAGACACTGATCTCTTCTCTGTGGTGACCTGTGACAGGACCTGAGGGAATGGCCTGAAGTTGTGCCAGGAGAGATTTAGGGTGTATATTAGAAAAAGGTTCTTCACCCAGAGGGTGGTTGAGCACTGGAACAGGCTTCCCAGGGAGCACCAAGCCTGACAGAGTTCCAAAAGTGTTTGGAGAACTCTGTCAGGCATGTGGTGTGACTCTTGGGGTGTTCTGTGCAGGGCCAAGAGCTGGATTTGATGATCCTTTTGGGTCCCTTCCAACTCAGCATATTCTATGAGTCTATGATATAATTACTTCTTTAGTGGGAAGACAGTTAAGAATTAGAGTGAAGACAATTAGTTTCCAGCTACAGATATTAACAGAAAAATATCCATTCACAATGAGAAGCTGTTGAGCACATCGAGTCCAAATTTGAACTTCAAATCCTGCATCAGTAGACTACAGCAGGGATAGAAGACACAAAGTTGACCTAATAGTGCTTCATCTAGCCTTACCTTTTACATACATCATTACAAATTAGAGTAGTGTGTGAAACTACTCTAAACTAACCATTCCAGTATTCTGCAGAACCCTGATGTCCTTATATAAAAAGTCTTCATACTTTTTAATGCTGTTACATTAGAAAGTGAGAATTATTTGGGAACATTCCCTTCATCCCAGAAGAAATTCCAAGGAGCAAGGAGCAACAGAGGAGAGTGTCCTTAAGTCACTACAAAATTATTTACTCACAGTAAAATTTATGTCTCTATAAATTGCATGTCATATTTTAAAATAAATGGAGTAGTATTTCAACTTAAAAAGATATTTTCACCAGAGTAAATTCTATAAGCATATCTGGGTTTAGATCACTATGTCGGGGAAAACAACTTTACTTCAGTAAGATATATTTAGTTTGCTATCCCTTGATCACATATATTATATTGTTTTGAAACATTTACTTTATAGAAATTCATAAATATTTGAAGCTGAAGCTTTATAAAAGTTTCAGCCACTGATGTCAGCTTATTCTAATTGCTAATATTTCAAGATAATTTAAATATTTGAATAAGAATTGTTTTATTTCTTCAAACATTTTCTTCATTTTAACAATATGTCTGTCTCTTGCCCTGTCCATTTGCAGGTATTTTCTATCTGTCTTTATTTTCATGGGGAGGATCTGGACAGTCTGCTCCTGCAAACCTAAATCTATGTCTTATCTAGGCGGTGCACAGGTTTCCTTTGTAGCCTTCAAAAACACACAAGTCTTAAAGCGAATAATATAATTTTGTCATTTACTTAAGGATGTTTTTGTGTTAGACATCAAGAATGTAAGAGTTCAGTTGCCCAGGCCGAGTGGTCTACTGGATTTGTGTGCTATGGTCAGATTGATGACTTAGATTTTTTCACTTTTTTTCTTTGTTATTTGTTTGTTTTGCTTTTTTGTTTGTTTGGTTTTTGGTTTTGTTTTGTTTTTCAAGTCAGATACACAAACTCAATTTAAAAGAAATAATTTGTCAGTGCCTTAGAAAAATTTCATTCTGGTCACAGCATAATTGTAAGTATTGTTGAGGGCTACTATGTGGTATTTCTTGTTATTTCAGAAGGACTGTAGGTTTTTAAACTGGTTGCAGCAACCTGTGGTTAACAAAGCAGTAAAATATGCAATGGGTAACTGTAGAAAAGATGAGAATTAATCCTTTAACTAATCCCTAATATGCATGTAGTAGACTAAATACCAAACATAATTATTTTCACAACCACCAGCAAGTCCAATCAAAGAGTGCTTTGTTGCATTCCTAATATGTACAACAGTAGGAAAAATAAATATTCCTGTTATTTGATTGAATTCCTTTTAATCTAATGAACAAGGGAATCAACTATCCAAATTGTGTGTTTTAGAACTGTTTAATTCAACTGCATTTGTGGCCACTGGTCTTTCAAGCTTAGTCTTAAAATCTCATTTATTAATTCAGCAGTAGTTTAAATGTTTTCCTTACTATTCAAACAAATGAAAAAATAAAAAGTCTGGAAATGATGAGTGTTTGATCAGCATGCTGCTTGAACTTCTCGGTTGAAGTCAAGTTTGTTTTAGTAAAAACTGAATATATGCTGAATATTGATATATAGATTTAGGTCACAAATGTCTATAAGTATCTATCTATCTATACATCTATCTATCTATCTATCTATCTATCTATCTATCTCTCCAAATTTAGGGATTAGAATTAAATTTTTCAGTAAAAATCTTGTTTTATGCAATCAATATTTTAATAGTGTCATCTAGCTCTATTAGCTTGAATTAGGATATATGGCATGGATCAGCATCATTCATTTTGTAAGCTTTTAGTTTACTGCTATACCAAGGTGACGGAATATATATGAGAACATAAGCTTACTTTTAATCATCACCTCCTTTTCTGAAGCCACTCTATCATGTCTTTTCAAGTGTTAAAGGTTCTTGGCAGCTGAAATAAAGGGTTCACTGCTAAGGGGGCTAGAGAACAATTGACTGTCTTTTGTAGTACTTCTCTATCATGAAGATCTCTAATAAATTAAAAGACAAAAAGCATAGTAGCAAGAGAAGAAAATATATCCTTCCAAGTAGCATATTGTATTTTACAGGTCCAGTTTCATATCTTTCATGCAATTTGATTTTTAATGTGGCTCTTCAGTCTTTTCTTTTTCCCTGTCTTAAGGCAGGTGTGAATCATAAACATGCCATTTTTAATTTAGCAGGTCCTGATCCTGTCAATATATCTGTACAACTTACTAGCTGTTGACAAGAATCTGACCTCTCTGCAGTAATTCTTTGAGATAAAGACATTTTCTAGGCTGGTGTCTGAAGCATGGAGTTTTGAAAGGGACAGCTTGGATTTTGATATACACCATCATCAAAATGGAAAGAATAATTCACTCTAGCTTGATGTTTGTAATATAATAAAGCATAGTATGTTTCCGTTAGCTGCATAAGGGCGGGAGGAATTCAAAAAAGAAAGCCTGATGACTTTTGATCCAGCTGCCAAGAAATTCCTGTGTTGTCCAGTTCTCAGCTTTCTGAAATGGACACTAATGGGCATTCACATTGTCAGATGTGCCAGCAAGCATTTTCTTTCTGCCAGTAATGGCAGTGATGTTTGGACAGAATTTGAGGTAATCGTAGGCATGGATATAATTATGTAAGTAAGGCGTATTTGTCTTATGCCACAGCAGAGTCAAGAAAGTGTTTAGCAAACAGTAAGTGGAAGAAGGTCAGGGAGAGGGTTATCACTCTTGGCATTGATGTGTTCTCTTTTGTGCTGCATAGCAGAAGCTGAACTCTGAAAGGCATGCACTTAAGAAATCCTTGTTCCTTTTTTGATTGCTTGGACTTGACATTTAACATGTTTCCACTATATTACTGACTGTTTGGATACAACCTAGTTTAATAATGTATTTCAGAGTCTCTGAATATTGAAGTTTCCTAGTTGTCCCCAGATACCAGTATTTGTTTGCTTTCTCTTGAGCAATCTTTTGATTTTTAGACCTGATCTAACTAAAACAGTTTTTGAACTAAACTGGGCTAGTATTATGGAATGATTAGAATAACAGAGATTTGAGGATTCAGAATAGTATTTGATTCTGCTTTCAAATGTATCTTTGCTTTTGGGAAGGTAGTATTGCTTCTTAGTATCAGTTATAGCAAAAAAAGTCAATTATGAGTGGGTTTTGCATACTGTTTTATGACATTCTGATAGCATATTCTGTAATTTGCATCATCAGACCAAAGTAGTATATACAAAATGTTAGGAAAAGTATAAGCAGCTAGCAGAAAAAGGTTTTTACCTAATTATTAGAATCTGTTAGAGATAAATATATAGTATACTACAATATCTAACAGTTACATAGAAAGTTAATTTAAAGGTTTTTGTTTGATAATAGTCTGTTTAAATTCTGTATGCTATTCGACCTGTGATGGAATGAGCTATATTACAAGCACGTTATTAGTGTTGCTATGCAGCCACTATTATAACTGTTTCTGTAACTCAGAAAAATATGTTAAAATAACTTTAGCCAAACAGATCCAAGCTTGCAGCCCTGTTATTCTCAACATACAAGAATGCTGAGTTCCAAAATAGAAATTTCTTGATGACAGGAAGTTAATCTTGAATTTATATTCACAGAATTCAGCAAGTACATTGATATCTATAAGCAATTTAGTCACTATGTCTTTGTTAAGTGTTTATTTATTTAATAACAGTGATCTTGGAGCTTTTACAGAGCTAATAACAGAGATCTTTTTAAATTTTATTTTCTATTCAAGAGTGAGAAGGGTGAGAAAATGCAGAAATAAGTGTTGATTTGCTTAAGTTGCATCTGAACACTGGATTCCCAAATTAGTGAACAGCAGTCTATATATGGTACTTTGAATTACTGAGATGAGGCATTACACTTCACTTAATGCTGAAGCAAACAGTTTGTGTGGATGCATATCACAGCTATTTAGTACCTATGCTCAAAGGAATTTTCCAGACATGGATACATTTATGGTATTGTGGAATACAGACTGGTTGACTAAAAGAATGATACTAGTTAATTTGCAGCAAAAACAAAACCACTGAGGTTAATGATAATATCTTCATGATTATTTGAAACATTACAGTTGCACATAGTGACCACACATGGAGTTCCTAGTGGCCATGTGATGTCACCATAACATCATTTGAAAGTNCCACATAGTGACCATACATGGAATTCCTAGTGGCCACACATGGAATTCCTAGTGGCCATCTGAAGTCACCATAACATCATTTGAAAGTTGATTATATTGGAAGAATATCAAAATTTGTAAATTCTGTGATAGAAATTCCTGAAAATCTTTAAAGTACATTTATATATTTTCCTAAATTATACATTCCATTACACAAAATAACTACTTCAGGGAGTTCCCGTTGTTTGCAACTATTAAATAATTCTTTATTTGCTAATTTGAATTTTTTTTGTTTGATAGCTCTTGCATCATTTGTTATGAAGACTATACTTCACACCTTGATGGTTTTCACTCAGAATTAGAATGGCTTGTCATTGCCTTCGTTTCTGATAAAAGTGAAATATAGTGAAACTGAAGGGCACAGGACAAACAAGGAACATTCAGGGACATAGAACTTATTTCCAGGAAAGAAAAAAAAATGGCACAGCAATCCCAATTTCCTGTGAAAGTATAAAAGCTATTTCAGACTTGCATGTGCTTTATTAGGAAAAATATATTTACTTCAGCTAAAACTTGAGCTGCAAAAGACTGGAATTGTGTGACATTTTTATTTGTGCATTTAATATTTGTAAGGCATTTATATTTGAGTGATGAAAATACATACATAAAAGTTTAGGGCGTAAAGTTAAAAACTTGTCTGTATCGAAATGTGTGATCAACATTACCTGTAAGAAAATTGTATTTCCCTAGAAGGGCTAGGGTCTCAGTGAATAATATCAGATATTGTTTCATGATGAACTATCTGGAACAACAGACTCTAAAATGTCACATAGCAGAATAAAGTCAAATATAATGTAATTTCTGTACTAAACACAGTCCAGTTGCACATACGGTCACCAAATAGGTTAGATTTCATAGGAAGGCAGTGAGAGCAGTAGTCAGTTATTTTTTTTCACACAACTGAATTGAAAGATGCACAGGATCACATTCAGCAAAGTATCGTGTTTCTCTGATTTTTACGGAAATTTGTGCTAATAAATTCTCAAGATCTCTTCTCACACATTGTGAAAATAAATTCCATTCTGTTTTGGCTTCTAAAGATCATATTTTCATAAAATATAAAAACTACATATTTATGTTTCAGTAGTAATTTTCTCTAATAAATAAATAAGTTAACAATTAAGATTGTATTTTAGATTGGTTTTTTACTTCAAAAAATGTTTGTAACATTATAAGATGAATGAGATTCTGTTGTCAGACCATGAACTTACAAAGTAGTTCTTCTGGTTCTTGTGTTTGCAAGGAAAATCTTAAAAACACAGACTACTTAATCCAATCTCTAGTTTCTCAACTGTCTTGTTCATTTAGAGTATTTTCACTTAGTTGGCAAAGTTGATATTTAATTCTCAGTAGCGCTGACTAACAAACCCCTCAGACAGGCACACACAAAAAAAGTGATATGCACTTGACAAAAAGCAGAAGTTTGTACTTTAGGTTGCCAAATGTAGGTGAACAAATTTGAGAAATTATTCATCATGTAGAATCTTTGTGAAACTAATCTCTTGTTTTCTCACACCTGGCTTAAAAATAATTAAGCACAGACTACCCACTGACACCTATGTAAACATTTAGTTTTGGGCTAAACGTACTAAATTTCAATGTCTAAACTTCTTTATAGTCCGTGGAGGTCCTAAAAATAAGGAACCACAAATAAATTCTACTCATTTATTGTTGAAAAGAGAGAATACGCATAAAGTGTATTCCCTCTTTCTCTCTCCACTTCCTTCACAAGGATAAGATAGGATTAAAAAACTCAAACAAAGCAAAACAAGCAAACAAGTAAAACCCAGGCTTTTTACCAAACTAAAATCACAATACTGTTTTGGAGACTATAAAACTGTGTAGTGTGTCACAGCAATGTGACTGAGTAACTGCTACAGTCACAATGTATAATCTTTGTGCTTCAGTTGTACCACTTGTATTCTGTAGAACAGTTCTGAGAACTTCTGCGTTTTAAACAAAATTTCAGTTTATTGTTGAAATGAATTTTTAATTAATGTTTTCTTAAAAACCCATAATTCTGTGGAAAGAATTCATTAAGACAGAGAATTTCAATGAAGCCCTGCTGTCCACTTATCTATGTTTTTTCGATCTTTGTCTTTATTTTTTCCAGCTGTAGGCCTTGCTGCCTGTCCAGAACCAGTAATTCCTAGCAATGGGATCAAATCAGGAGACAGATATATGGTGAATGATGTTTTGTCATTTCAGTGTGAGCCAGGATATACATTACAGGTATTTCTTTCTTTCTTTTTTTCTTTGAATAATACACTGTGGAATAATTGCAATAAAATGCCAAGAGACCTGCCCAAATCACATTCTAATGAAGAGTCTGCAATGTGTACATAGGAGTACTTTAAGTAGAGCCTATGCGAGTGCTCCCAAATTATAAAGCTACAAATGTGCGGCATTTCTGGCCCTCAGTAAATCTGGGCTGGCAAATCTTAAGTCAACATACCATTGAGCAGTAAATGCCATCAAAATGGACATTGAAATAACACGGATAAAATGTTTTCCCTAGAAAATTTTTATAGCACTATACTATAGAGTACTGTGTTTTTCCTTTTGGGGGATTGATTTATCTACGTGAAATTTTACTGTAGAAATGCATTGTGGGATTTCATATTCTGCTCAGGAATTGTAGAATTTCGTTTCTAACGCAAATTTTATTCATGCTAAATTAACTCCTAAAAATCTTTCAGGGAAAGGTATTAGAAATTAGTTCACTGACTGGGGATGTTCTCTGTTCACACACTGGTTTAGTTTCCCATGGTAGACATATGACTGAGCTGCTCTTTGTAAATGTTTCAGCACTTTGTGAATCTAAGACTAAAAGCTTTTTTTCTTTCCTCACTAGTTTCTCTAATTTGTTTATATATAATTCACCACTGGTAAAATACATTGCGAACACCTGAGTTCAGAATCTTTTGGTTGGTAATAGGTCCCACTCAAGACGGTGTAAAACCTGTATCAGAGAAAGCAAAGCATCACAGCTTCTGCTCCTGACAAGGATAAAGTTCCCCATCTGAGGACTGCCGATTCAGTGTTCCCTCAGCATATATGGGATATTTCTTTGGTCTCCATATTTCTTACCATTCTCCTAAAATTCTCGCAGGATTCAGACTAAGCATCTTACCTGTAGGCTGGTTGTGGGAACACCTGCTCATGAAACGTCTCTCTAGGTAACCAGATAACCTTTCAGTCGTGTGTGGCAGGTATAGGTCAAGTATTTAAACTAATTCATTCTCTTTACTTGTATTACATGACTTGAAACAACCTGCATCTGGAGCATTCCATATCTACAGCAAAAAAGATTTTGTTATACTAGTATCCTGATAATTAGAAAAGATTCAAGACTTCAGCACAACAAAGCCTATTCTCTATCCACCCCGAGCACTCATTACTTATTTAGTTGTTTGAGGGTTACTTAAAAGCCAGCTGATTGTTCATATACGAACTACTTAAATGTTTTTCTTTCAAAATTAATATTATTTTGAAAATACTTAATGATATAAACCCTTTAACTTTTGGAGTTTTTAACTTTATTTTCTCTATTTCATCTTTCCCTTACAGTACCCTTTCTAGTTAGCATGTCACTAAGAAAATGAGAGATTTGATGGTCCCTTCAGATGGACTATCTGTCATTAAAACTTGACTCCAAAATAGATTAAGGCTTTCATTTAAAGACTGCTATTGAGCCATTAACAGTTTTCTATTTCAAAGTAGCATTAAACTAAGTAAATTATGAAAGGACATATTATGTGGCTATACCTACGTAGCTATAGCTGAGGCAAAGATATGGGAATTGAAATTTCATCTTTGGCACTATTTATTTGTTGGAGTGGGGTGCTGGCATGCTTTTGGCCTAACTGAAATATAACAGCGGTAATTATCACATGATAGAGACTTTTCCTCACAGGCAGTTGACATTGTGGCAGTTTTTTTGGAGATGAATTCAGAAGAAAAAAGTTAAGGAGGTAGATATGCAAAACGTTGTGCATTTGCACTCGAGCCCACACACTTCCACTAGTATAGATGTAGCTTATATGTTCTTTTAGGGCTTTTTTGTATGCACTGAGCTAAATTTAGCACTATTCATCCGTAGACTCAGGACAGTCTATTTCAACGCGGAACCTATCTGGAAGTAAGCCTGTAATAAACTTAGTTACACAACAATAAATACAATTGCGTTTTAAAAGTTGTTGGATTATATAAAAAGTAATCTCTTTTTTGCCTTTTTGGGTTTTTTTTGAGAAAGATTCCTATTTTGAATATTTGTAGAAAAGTTATGTGCAGTTCTTTATCTATTTTTATTCAGTTCCACTTTATGGTGAAAGGATCAAGATCTGCTGGTTGGGCTGTTATACAATTGCTGTTCAAATAATTGCCAAGAGGTGTTTGTTTAGTGCCTCATTGCTGTGATCCAGGTCACTGCTTCTGCGCTGTTTTGACTGAAATACATATAGGCAAACATATGATTTTTGGCTAAGCTTATAGCAGTGATCTGAGAGGAAAAAAGTGAAAAACTAACCCTATATTAATGGTTTCCTATGGAGATGGAATAATATATAATATGATTTAGTTAAACTAAAAACCAGCCATCTAATCTCAATCAGCTGTTTAGACTTTCATTGTGACACTAGAGATAAACAGCCATATACCTCCAAGGACAGATTCACACTAAGATTTTGTGTTAGAACAGGAACTTTACTCATAAAGTATCGTCCTTCTTCACTGATATCAAAAGGTTAACACAAGTATCAAACTTTAAACTGCTTAGATTTAGTGGGGTGACCTCTACTTGTATTGCCCATCATATTGCAGACTCTTTTATCCATACCTTTTTCAACTAGGAAACGTCTAAATTTTGCATATTGAAAGAAGGGTATCATTATTCTGGTTTTAATTACATGGATTAGAAATGGATACATGCTCAAGATACAGCATCATCAAATATTCTGTCCATACTTCAAATAGTACTGGTGAAATACTGACATGGAGTGATAACAGTAGAATACAAATACTTCAGAAGTGGTGGGAATAAATATAGGAAACCTTTTGAAGATACACATTGTTAGCCCTGGCTTGATGTTTTGGATCTATTCTTACTTTAAAAAACAATCAAAAATGTGAGTTCATAAATACAGTATTAGTATAACATAATGATGCATTTGTGAAGAAGAGATCTGCACACAAAAAAATCTCTCAACTGTATGAAAGCTAAATTTCAATACACTGTGTATATCACTATCACAAAACCATGCAATGTCTTTTGTCTATATGCAGGTCTTATCTGTAGCCCTTTAATACGACTAACTGCACCTTTTTTAATATACTTACAGAGATTCTATCAATCATTAAATACTTTCTTAAAGGTCCACAGCATATTGTTCCTTAACTGTATATATTCCAACGGTTAAACCTCTTTTTCAATACATCTAAAAATTTAACACTAGCTATGGAAGCTGACATATGTAAAAACTAGTGAGCTTGTTTGAAGTATAAAACAAAGACCTTTGATAGCCAAATTCAATAGAAAAGGGTTTGAATCTTTTCAAAATATTGATGAGAATTGCTGTGCTGTACGGACTCTGCTGTAAGAAAGTGCTTACATATCTGTATCTATGGCATGTCACTCAGACAGGACAAGTGAAAATGGCTCCAAATTAAAAAGAAATAATAATGAAAATAATGTTCCATGAGGCACAGTATGTTTACTATCCAACAAATATAGACCAGCATAACTTTTCAGAATCTTTTTTTTCTTTTCACTCTAGCTGTGAATTTATCCTCAATCTTTAGAGAGCATATTCACAGCTAGCAATAACAATCAGCTGTGGATTAGTTTATAATTGAGACTTACCAGAAAAGTCATAGAGCTCAAACTACTACCTGGAGATGCATAAGAAAGGTAATTGCTAGCTGTAGGATTAAGTGTCTCCCCACAGGAGGGAACTTTAAAAGACTGAAATCAGAGTGTGCTCTTGTTGGAAAGAGGCTTCAAGCTAGAGGAATCATTTAATTTTATTTTTCAAAAGATCTTTTATAGGCTGTTTTACGTTTTTCCTGACTGTGGTAGTTAAATTATGGCTTCTCCCTTGACTCACATCAGAGACATGCAATCACAGAAAACTAGGAAGAGAGAATAAAATAAAACAATGCAATCATGGAAGACTAGAAAGAGGTAGCAAAACAGGGAATATTGCATTAATTAAATTATTCAAAACCTCATCCATTTTGCAAGTAACTAAGATGAGACAGTAAGTGCATGCACATTTTTTCCTTTTAAAATGTTGCTTTTAAGAAAAAGATTTTTATTGAATTATCAATTTATAGTGTTTTTAGAAGAAAAATGCTAATTTATTTTTCACTATTTTAGTGAAAACTGATCCTTTTTTTTTCCTTCCAAGTAATTTTCTGGATGTGTTTCAGTTTGGCTTTCAGAAGATGATTGCCTAAATATACTTAACTAAATGATTAATTAAATAGTTTTATTCCATGCAATTCTATATGAACTTTATTCAAGGTAGTATGTAAGCATTCCAAATGATGTGGAAGAAATATCATCAAATGGATTTTCTTTTACTGCAGTTTACCTATTCATTCTTTTTCTTATTTTTTTGAGATTATGATTGCTAGGGACAGATAATATTTAAATAAATCTTCATATTATATTGATAAGATGTGCTGCCTTACTATATTTTGGACTCTTAATACACTTGATAAAAATAAACTGGGGATATTAAGTGACCTGCATGAGTTGGTATATCCAAATGGTTAAAACAGAAACTAAGCCTTGTTCTCAGTCCCATGTCTCAGTCTTTACATCAGTTGCTCTCATTCCTGCCAGTTTATTCAGCTTTCACATTTCAGCAGCAGAATGAATAACCTGAGTACCTCAAAGGACAGAATTGACAAAAAAAGACTTTTTGTGCTGCTGTGAAGTTTTCAGTTTGAACTGCTCCTAGGGAAAACAAAGATGGGAGCATTTTGGTCCTAGGCAGTCATCCTGAAGTATGTGGGATAAGACTTTGCAAGTTACAGCCATGTCTTGTTTTGCTTCCTGCCACCACATGATTTTGCTTGGTTCTTGTGAAGTTTCTTAAAACTAGGCAGAGTAAATTAAACATGACAGCTAAATAAAGAGGCACTTGTATTTCCGCAGCTGTCTGCCAAGATGTTGCATGTATGCAGCGGGTCATGTTGTGAGGCCATGTGAGAGGTCAAGGCCTGCTGGTGTTTGTTGATGACAGTCTTGGCATGGTCCACACTGAACAAATTCCTCTCTGTGTCTGTACTACTCACGCAGAGCAATGGTTGATTCATTCCGGATTGCAGCCTAAAAATCAACCACTATGCTTGCACTGTAGATGGAATACACTGGAATTGAAACAGGGAATGAACTAAGTAGACCATATGAATGCACATAGTTAGTAGCTTCTGTCTTATAACCATACTTTTATTTAAGCAAAAATATGAAGGAGTTTTCAAGTTACCAGAGGAAATGTGTTTTAGAACATTTATCCAATAGAAAAATAAGAACATAAAACCTGAAGTATTTGAAAATAGAGTTTCATTCAAGTAATTATTATGTAGTTGGCTGATATAAGAAAAGACACGGATTAGATTATCTGGGAGGTCCTCTGTAGCTCTGTCTTCAGGAAAGTCCCATAAATGAGTATCTGTAATCTGATATTCTGCGCTTTCCGAACAGGGCCGTTCTCATATTTCTTGTATGCCAGGAACAGTTCGACGCTGGAACTATCCATCTCCTCTCTGCATTGGTATGGAAACTTGTTTTCAGTGTTCTGACCATCAGTCACAAGAAACTCCTGGCCTTGTCATGCCCATTGTTCCTCAGCTTAATTCTGCTTCATTTAAAACTTTTTTGAATTTCCATTTATATCTATAAAATATGGGGTGGAAAAAAAAGTTTTTTTTTATTCTATATATAGTTAAATGCTATTTTAAAAAATGTTATGAGAGTGGACAAAGGAGGAAACCCATATGTTAACCGTTGTTTAGCTTGTTCTGAATACTCTGTTTTGGATCAGGCTGAAACTTCTTCATAAAGAAGAGGAAGTTAGCAGATTCCTTTTGCAGTGTGCCCAGCTTAGAAAACCTAGGAGCCAGGCAGGTCATGCAGGGCACCTAGGAGATTTCATAAAGGAGCAAGCACTGGAGAGCAGCTCTGAAGACAAGCCTTCAGGGGTGATGGAATGAAAAGGAGTTTTAGGGATCCAGAAAAAGCTGGCTCTTTTGATCTGAGAAAGCTGTTAAATGATGCTGAGTTGAAAACTAAAGCTGAAAAGCATTTTCCTTTTAAGTACATTTAGACTAGCCAAACACATCCCAGTTTTCTGTGTGTAGAAAATAATCTTCTGCAGTATTGTTTCTTGATTAGGCAAAATTTAAGAAATTTAAGATTCTGCTGTATTTTGGTATGCTTATTTCAAGAAAAAGCAGGAATTGAGGGTTGAAAAGCACAGGTCCATCATAATGTTCTGTCACTTTAGCTTTGAAATACATTCCTCAGTGAATACTTTTAATTTTAATATTCAATCAGCCAAAGCTGTTCTTATTAGTTTCATATCTAAGAGGAAATCAAAATATTGGGATGATGTTGAACAACGCTAATGTGAAATGGTTTTAAAGATTCCTTGTCAAGTTGAGCCCATACATTATTTCGTATTGTCAACTTCTACAGAAGCAGTCACTTCTGACTGATGTGAAAGCAGTGCATTTCCTTCAAATCTGTTTTAGAAATGGAAAATGTATTCAAGGAGGGGTATTTTGGGCTTTGGGCACTTCTGTTGTTTGTTTTCTTTTTGTGGTAACCTTATGTTTCACCCTGCATATTAAATAGAGCTCCTTTTTGAAAACATTGAGCTCATTGAATTATGAAATTGTGCTATCCTGGAAGCTAAAATACCTTAAGAAAACAAACAAACCCTTAAAACATCCTGCCTTTTCTCTCACCTCCAACACTTAAAATGCTGATTTCTATAGAATGCAAGCCAAAATTAGTACAATTATTACAAAAGACAGTATCACAGTGTCATAGTTGTGTTATCAGATCATGTATCAATGTAATTCCTGGCATGAAGACTCACAGGCCTTAAAGTAATGATTCCTCAAATAATAAATATAAATTACAATATTCTAATTTGATGTCTTGAAGTTATTCTTACTTCATATTACTGTTCTAGTGTATGTGTAAACTCAGCCACTTTTTTGCAGGTTGCTTCACATATTTATAGCTTAGCTTTATGTCATCCTAAATAATGCAAGTGGGTTTTCAATTTCCAAGCATAGGAATTTGCTGAATAGAAGCATACCAATAGAAAGCAAAGAATAATTTGATTATGCAGCAAGTCTATCCTCTTTCTGAATTAAAGCAAAACCCGTGGTGAGGGTTTTTGTTTGCTT
This sequence comes from Cnemophilus loriae, assembly GCA_013397755.1. Taxonomy (NCBI): domain Eukaryota; kingdom Metazoa; phylum Chordata; class Aves; order Passeriformes; family Corvidae; genus Cnemophilus; species Cnemophilus loriae. The sequence goes on from VZTF01001496.1 coordinate 558,551, forward strand.
GTTTGTTTTTAAATTCAACCATAGTTTTGGTTATATTGAGTAATGTAGAGTAATAGATCTGTTGCTGCATCATGATTTGGGATCATAATTCAGTTTAATTCCATATTTGTTTCTCTGATTGTGAAACATATCTCTACATAGCACCAGACATCTTTAGCATAATTACCAAGCTGAGACAATGGGTTGCCCGGTCTATATGTTCAACTACACATTTGTAGTTATACTATGGTGACCATATCACCTTAAGCAGATTTTTCTCTAAATCGAATCCTTTTCTTTCCTCCTTTATGAGGAGTGTTTTGACTGAGATAAATGTCACTGCTTTTGGGTCATGGAAACAAAATGAAAAATACATTTTGAATTAAGCATATGTCAAATACTAAGAAATAATATTAATAAAAGATACAGTGATTTTCTTTTTGTTTTTAATAGCTAAATGTGGTGGAACGTTGACAAACATGGCTGGTGTGATCCTGAGCCCAGGTTTTCCTGGAAATTACCCTAGTAACTTAGATTGTACATGGAAAATTTTATTGCCTATTGGATATGGTAAGTAAACTTATGCTGGAAGAGCAATTACTTGTAATCATCAGATTTAAATATACATATATGAGTATTCTGGTTTCCAATGCGAAGTAGGTTTTATCCAGTGAATATATTGTGAACCCTTACATAATTATTTGCTATCTTTGAAATGAAAATGGTTGGCAATTTTAAGATGTGTCTTTGCCAAAGCAACTTGTTATTAACTCAGCCTATCTCAGAAACTGATTTCAAAGCAAATGAAATCTGTGGCATAGACATATTAGATGAAATACATAATATGATTTCTAAATTAAATAATGGGCTTTTGTGCTCCAAGTGAGTTTTTAACAGTAATTTATGTTCTATAAAAATAGATAAGGCCTCACTTCTAGAACTACGAATTTGATTAAAAGCATTCTCAAACTGTATTCCAAATCCTATACTACAGTTGCCAACTTAGAATCTTTCTAGGTTTATGTTAAAACTATTGTCATGTGAAGAAAATATCTTCACAAATAGGTAATAACTACTTTGGAAAGGTAATCATAGATAATAAAGAATCTCTAAGTTGATGTATAAAACACAGTCTTCTATCATTATCAGAACTGAAAGAGGAATAAGTTTTCTTGCTGTGAAACTTCATGTCCCATACTGTAAATTCAATGCCAATGCTCAATAAGAAAATTAATTTTAAAAACTCATTACTAAATGCCCTATTCTTATCTGAGGAAATTAGTTTATTTTCCATGTTCTGCGTTTGCACTCACAAGAGGGATTTTTGTAGTGAGATGTACTACTTTCATAGTATTTTACTAAGTTAATCTGTAGAAATACTTCGCTGCTGTTTAGAATAGTGCCCTTTATCACTGAACACCTGATAAAACTGATGCATCATAGTTATGGATAGCCTTAGTAGCCTTAGATATCCTTACAGATGTAGGATAACCACCGACAGAACATCCTTTGCTAGTTTTGACATTCTCCAGCTACATTTGCAGGAAATATAAATGATAAGTAATGTCATCTTAATTAGGTTATTAAAATACTGCCTTTGAAAAACAGTCCTTCATATTTCTCAGAGTTGCTCTTTTTCTTTAAGCTTTTCCATGTAGAAAATGCTTCATGAATTAATTGCACAAGAGCATCTTATATCCTGTTATTATTTCTCTCGCTTCTCTGAAAGTCTCTGGTGGTGGTAATTCTATAAATAAAAAAGATAATAGTTTTGTTTAGTAAGGGTTTTAACATGTACAAGGTGTTCATAGCACTGATTTATCACTGGCTTCAAAAATACTATAACGGACATTTTCACCATCAAGTTCCTACAGTGATATTTTTCTCCAAGTAATTGTTAAATAATCCACATATAATATATTTATATCAGGTTTAAAAATTATCATTGATGTGATCTGTCACAAAGTACTTCTACTGAAACATCTTAGATATTATTTTAATTAGAAGTATAAGCTTGTCTACTGAAAAGCTGTTTGTGTACATATGTTCTATTGTATCAAAACAACTGTGTGCTTAAACAAAGTCTAACAATAAAATTGTGGGAGCTAAATGTGTCCCAAAATATAGTGCTCCCTTCATTACATGAAAATATATCAGTCATGTAGAAGAAGACACTACTAAAATCCAAAAATTTTAAAATAGAAAATACATATTTTCAAGTGAGTTGTTGTGATTTTGAAATGATCTCGGGTAGGTGTTAATTAATTAACAGTTGTAAAAACAATTAGATCAGCTTGGAGTTTTCATTATTCAGAGTACATTCAAGTGAGAGAGGAAGTGCTGTTGAGATTCAAAGTAATATAATTATAGTTTGACCAGACAATGATTTGTTTTCTGTAGCTATGAGTTTTACTCCATGTAATTTTATGTAAGAGATTGTTTAGTGTAGAAAAATTGTTCTTTGACATACCAAATTGACATTTGCAATTTGTATGAACCTAGACTCAAGGCTTGAGGGGACTCATACAGTGTACTATCTAATTGAAATTAGCACGTTTGGAACTACTTTAGGTAGTTTATTTTTTTTTTATTACCTTTAAACCTATTTTTATACTTTTAAAACACAAAGGCTTTCTATACTGAATGTATACAACTAGACGTAGAAATTCCGTCTCAGAAATTAAATTAGAATGATTCTGTTTTAAAGGTACTCCATGGCTCATCAGAGACTATTTCGTAACAGTAGGTTACTTTTTTTTAAATACCTAAACAATGTTTGAGCTCTATATAAATATGCCAGATTTCATTATCTGCTTGTCACTCTCGCAGTTTAGGTATAACATTAAGTGGCTGCTCAATTCTTTATCATTTCTATGGTGCTGATATACAGTTTCTGTTGGGAATCACTAGCCACTGAAGCTGAAATCAAGATGTTTCCAGGCTGCTTGGTGTCCTACCTCATCTCAGATCCTGAGAGCATTGTAGACTTAGTGACTTCATTCAAGTCAGACTAGCCATATCAGACATCATACAGAGATGACTGATATTGTGACTCTGATACGTTCGGTGTGTACCTCTTCACTGATAGCATTGGATTAAGTGTTCTCATTCAGCAGCTGAAATACTTATTTTCATATGTCTCACTTTGCATAGGTAAGAGAAGGTACTAGAACTAAATATCCCATATTTTTACAAATGTTCTATAAAACCTACTTTATTGGGTAGCTTATTTAATTTCTCTTGTATAAAAAAAATAATTTTTATACAATTGATTCAATCTTAAACCACAGAGGTGAAGAAATCAGCTATAAACAAGACTGAGTGAATTATCCTGGTAATCTATTACCCTGGTAATTAATCTATAATGTTCTCTCCTGGAATGAAGAATATGTCTCTACTGCGAAGTAAGAATGTCAGGTGAAGTTAAGGCATTGAATATTTCACACTGCTTTGTTAGCTCATTCGGTAATTCTGTTTTATTTTATTACAGCTGGTTCTTAATAGTCTACAAGAGCAAAGTTACGCGGGACTAGGCTTCCAAACCAGGGATTCACCCCTCATTTCTGTTTTGATATGATACATATGCATAGTTTAAGAAGACTGGATTTCAGGTCCTTAGTCCACACGAAGTAGTGCCAGAGCATCAAAACAGCTATTCCCATGAGATTATGCTTATACTTCCAACTGTTCAGTATGTTTTGAATGCTGAAAAACCTTTTTCAAGTACCTGATTCCTAGAGAAGGTTTGTGGTAAATTCTCTGCAGTCCCTGTCACCAGTCTGGAGTTCAGTGCATCTTATAGGGCTGCAGAGTAAAATGGCTCCAAAGACACACTGGCCCAAGCTAGAGGGAAAAGGAGACAAATATAGATGACCTGGGGCAGGAAAAATGAGTTAGAGTAGCTAGCTCGTAGTAGGTAGGTAAACTTCTGCCTCAGGAAGGTCGCTCTGTTAGTAACCTTCCTGGGTGCTGAGCTGATCCCGAGCCTCTCTGAGAGGCCTTGACCCAGGTACAGGGATGCACTTGGGATGGCAGAGTCCCAGCCATGGCATGGCACAGTAGGGTTTGTGATTTGCCCCTCACTGGAGTCTTTCTGTTGTTTGGTTTAGGAATGTGAAAAATCCCTGGTGTTGACTTTGCGACTTTATGGCTTACTTGCATTTGTTCCTTCATGTGTGGTTATGATATTTACTGGTAACCAAAAAAATTAGAAACTCCAACTCTTTTAATACTTAGTAGATATTTCTTTAACTTAAGCATCCCACTTTGAATAGTGACTAAAATATAAATACAGTGCCTATAACAACTATTATAATTTTTTTAATTTGCATGCTTTAGTATTAAGCAACATGAGTTATAGATTTTTTCTTTCTTTCTCAATGCTACAGGTGCACATATTCAGTTTCTGAATTTCTCTACTGAAGCAAATCATGATTTCCTTGAAATTCAGAATGGGCCTCACCACACCAGTTCTATGATCGGCCAGTTTAGTGGAATGGAACTCCCATCACCCTTGCTAAGTACTACTCATGAAACACTTGTCCATTTTTATAGTGATCACTCAGAAAACAGGCAAGGATTTAAGCTGACATACCAAGGTGAGTATTAACTAGCACAATGGTCTTTATGGTTAGAAAGGAAAAATAAAATTTTAATTGTTTTTTATTATTATTTTAGAAGATATGTTTGGCATAAACTATATAGCATTTTAAAATCTGTGGATTCTTTAATAAATAGGTTGGAATTTTTAAAATTGAAATTGTGTTAAGTTGGAATCTTTGTTCTATTGATGTAAAAGCCTGAGAGTAACGTGACGTTATTTGCCAAAGGTCACATAGCTGATAATCCTTTCCATTCCATTAAATTGTACTGTTACCAAACCATACTACTAATATTCACAGTCTTGTTTTCCCATTTATAGAATATTTTTATGTTTAATATAATGGTAAAAGTTATTTTAAAAATTCAGGTGAAAAGTTTTATAATTTCCTATGTCATGTATTTGCAGTCTAGACTTCTTTGAAAATTACCAGGAAATGAAAAAATGCCAGATAACACATTCTATATCCATTTTCAAATACATATAATCAGTATTTGAAAATATGAACTTCTTGTGGTCTTTTACTGTCGGCTCTTTTCTTCATCTTCGTTGTTTGTTTTCTTGTTTGTTTTCCCATTAGTGACAATAAAACATCTTTAGTCTGTGCATATTTTTTAACTGTTAAAATAGTCTTTCTCTCAACTGTTAAGCCCCATTACAGGATCTGAACAGTTTAACAAAATGGAATGGCTGGTTTACTTCTCAGATATCTGTGAGGAAGTTCATGCCACCTTATTCTAGGATCCTAATTTGGGTAACTTGGTTATGTGTTGTGGGTTAACACCAGTGAGCAGTTAAACACCACACAACCACTCACTCACCTCCTGCCCACCACAGTGGGATGGGGGAAGAGGAAAGGAATACTAAAAGCAAGAAAGCTTGGGGGTCAAGATAAAAAACATTGTTTAATAAGTGAAGGATAAGGCAAAGAAGAGAGAAAGAAAATAAAAGTGATGCAAAGGCAACCACTCACCACCTCCCACAGGGCAGACTGATGCCCAGCCAAAGATGGCTAATGTCCCTTGTCCCCCTCTTTTCCCTTTTGTTGCTGAACATGATTTTATGTTGTATGGAAGATGTCTTGTTAGTTAGGTCATCTCCCTGGTTGTGTCCTGACCCAACCTATTGTACACTCACAATTTATTTACTGGCAGAGTGTAATGGGAAACAGAGATGGCCTTGATGCTGTTCAGCAAAAGCCAGAACATTAGTGTGTTATCAGTATTGTTTTGGCCACAAACCTAAGACACAGCACCATATGAGCTGCTATGAAGACAGCGAACTCTATAATTTCTAGGCCCAGTACAGCATTTATTTGCATATACACACATTTATACATTTATAGTTAGATCATATCTATGGAGTCAGTGGATGGAGAGGAAGATTCTGAACACCTGCATTAGGCTAATGCTCATAAAGCATGCTCACAAAGAAATCAGGACTCTGTTGTCTGCAGAATGTTTTCTGTCACATTGTGTGGAATATTCTCACATCATACCCACCTAGTGTTAGTTTCCTTCTGAGCAGTCAAAAATAATTGTGATTGGGAAGCTACAGAAACAACAAATAAGGAAAATACAAAGCCACGGTATGTATTTTCTGTATATTCTCCAGTACTCTTTGTTCTGGTTCTAATGAGTGTGTTTTTCCTTGCCATAACAAGATCTTTCTGCCCTGAAACTAGTAGTTAAATCTTACATTGTTTGTAGACTGTATAACATGTTCTTCTAGAGGCAGTGTTGTAGGTGCACTTGCCAACAAGTTCATAGTTTTATTACTCTTTTCTTCTATTCTTCCCTTTCTTACTTTTTCCAGTAGGACTATTTGGCCTACTCCGAAATAAATGGGAATGGGATGAAGATGGCATGATACGATAGGAACTGCTATTTTCTGGTTCATTCTAACCACTTCTTGTTAAAATCAGGTTTTTAAAAATAAGTTACATGCTTTCTACTTCTCCCACTTGCAATTTGTCAACTGTCAACAAATATTTGATCATGACTACCTCAATGACAGTGTAAAATTTTATCCTATTATGTGAATATGGGAAAAGCAATTCACTTAAAACTAGAGCAAGGTATTATGAAATATTACGTTTTTTCATTACATGGGCCTTACAATAAGATATTTTTTAAGTGATGAAGATTGTGTTAGTGGTATTCTCAAAATAAAAGAAAATGTCAAAAAAATTAGTCATTGAAATTCAGAAACATGCAGTAGTATTTTCCAAGTACTTATAGGAAAAAACCAGAAAAAATAATAAATTCTCCGCAATAGTAATAATTCGATAAGACTTTTCATAGCTAAGTTATTAGTCTAATAGTTATAATAGTAGAATAGAAAAATCAAACCCAAGAAAGAGATACAGTTAAATTAACTGATATTTGGGTAATTCTAATTCCAAATAAAAAATATAACTAATATTTATCTCATTTCACAAAAAGTGTAGTTGTGGATGTATTTGCATTGCCAAATGCATATACATTCATCCAGTTTTATGCTTCCCATGAGTGAGAAGCAAAGCAATTTCTTCTATAAAGAAAACTCATGCAGTTCATTTTTATGCATTACTCCTTAACCTATAAAGAGACAGTATTTTAGTGTGTATATATTTGTGTATGTGTGCATGCATATATGTATGTATGCTAAAGAAACTATGGGTTCAAAACATTAAAAAAAACCTGACAACATAATCCAATAAAAAATCAAGTGCTGGAAAAAATGAATTATTCTAAAAGATACTTATGATTTATTGATTTTTTTTTTCTAATGTGGAAAGTTGTTAACACTGTTGTGTTCGATTTTTAAGTGATTAGGATCTACCAGCTAAGCTCACTCTATTGAATTCGTAATTGACTTATGGTCTGTTTTCTATCTACTTCCTTTTCTTCATTGTACAAACAGATATGTGACTTTTCTTCTTTAAAAATGAATTGTCTTGCATGTATTTATTTTTCTTCACAAAGCAGAAATTCTCTCTGTTGCCTCTGAGATTGTAGATTGCACTAGCCATTCCTACTGCAAAGATCTAGCGATTCTATGATTATCATATATTATAGCGTCATATTATTCAGCGAAAATAACTTGCTCAGCCTCATTTAGAATGTATAGGAAATCGTACACTCAATTAGATATCTATAATCTATGAGCTTCGGAAAGTATTATGTTTCAGGGTATTCCCTGTTCTTCTCTTGCCCTCTGAAAGAAAATGGCAGTGGTTTACAATTAAGCAATTTTATTGTCTACTTTATTTTTTATCATACAAAGCATATGTTGGTTTTGATAACTGACTTTCTCTTCCCTGTTCCACATCTGTTGCCCTTGATACTTAGTTTTCTGTTCTTATGGATTATCTCTGGATTTTCCTACTCTTTAATATTATATTTCTTGATTACTCTCTCTTCCTCTTAGACTAACTGTAATTGCTGAAACTCAACTTAAAAAATGATTCTTCACTGCTCTACAGTTCTCATTTCCTTCTCCTTTTTTCCCTATTAGAAGTGTTGTTTTCTTTTCAGTAAAACAAATGCCGTACAAGCCTTAGCCTGATTTGTTTGGATGATGGAATTTAACATTGTTTTGTTGTCTGGCTGTCATGCTTCTGAGTATACTTTTGTTATGCAATTTTGAAACCATTTGCCAATTTCAGTCAAATTTCACAGTTCTGAAATAAAGCCCTTATTGAGAAGAAGGATGCAGCATTACTCCATACATACCTATTCAGTTTGAATTGCTGGCTACCCAGTCAGAATATTCCTTGTCACAACTCAATTTAATATGCAATGTCTTCCCTAATTGCTATTCATGGGATATAAATGTGGGAGAGAAGTAAAATATGAGAGCTCGGTATGGGTGTCACATTCAAAATCTTCTTATGGGCAAAAGGAATAATGTCATGGATGGAATGCTAAGAATTTATTTTTAGTCCAATTGATGGTCACACAATTAAGTTGCTCACTTTTGTAATTTCTAGAAATGAATTTGCAAAGCACAGCAAATGGAGCTGAGCTCCTGACATCTTTATACATTTAACCAGATGGTTTTTTTTCAGACTGCTTGTAATTGATCTCATTTTAGGATGCCCTAATATACTATAATTGGAGAAAAAGTAGTTTTATAAATTAAAAAAAACCCATTGCTTTTCTAATAGTGAAATTAATTTAATTTACCCTTAAAAAAAGAGGATAGGCAAAAAGAATCCATAGTTACAGTCACATTTGCCAAATCCATTCTAGTTGTCTTAGTGAATGTGTTGCATATTAGGAATGCCCACAAACTTGCATAGTTTAATTCTAATCTGATCTGTTGGATTTAAATTTACATTAAAAAGGATTTAAGATTAAATTCGGGTATTTTACTGTATGGTACTAAATTCAGTTCAATTCAAGGAATGATTTTTTAAAGTGAAAATAATTGCCTTTTCTGCTAACCAGAATACAATAAGTAAGGGCACTTACTTAGCAGACTTTTTTGCCATCTAAATACCTTTTTGGTAGATACCAGTCTAAAAAATAAGGGGAGATGGGTAATGGCCATGCTTATTCAATCAAGCTTGCATGCTATAAAAAAAGAAGTTTTCTAGAGATCTTAGCACTTTATGAAGGATAAGGTTTTTTGATAACTCCTCATCTCAAGGGACAGCAAAGAATATGAATATTGTAGAGTGAATTATGGAATTAATAATGCTGTTTCTCAATTTTTCTACTGATTTTCTGAAGGCAGAAAAATGGTTATGAGATTGAATCTTAATATAGCTTGGAATTGTACTCTGAACACATTATTTTTGGGAAGAAGAAAAGTGCATGCACGCTGAGAACTGTAAAATATTTTTTTTACCCATACTTGTAGGGAGCTAGTGCTGGTCCTCAAGCCCGTGAATTCTCACAGCACAGGATTTGAATATATAACCTAAACCACTTAGGTACTGTATATTTCTTAATGCATTAAAAAGCTTTGTCTCCTTAGCAGAACCCTGGGGAAATTACAGCTCTCAGTACCATTGCTGATCAGATCCTTATTGTTTTATGCTCAGATATTTTCATGTTCTCTTTTCCCTTTAGCTTTGCAATTGCAATGCATAGGGAATAGTGGATATTCCATTAAAGATGGGTTACTGAATTTCTGTGTGTTTTGGAACCTTTTGTTTCACTTGTATCAAAAAGGAAGTTCATAGTGATTGCCTGTTGGACTACTGGAAGAAGTTAGAATGAATTTTATAATATAGTATTTTTATTTTTTTGCAAGATAATGAAAAGACTTTAAAAGTGCCTGAGTTTTTAAAGAGCAACATTTAAGTTTAATTACATTTGTTCTACTGTTGAGATAACTATTGTACTATTTAATTTTAAAAAAAGCGTTAAGAAAGACTGTCTCTTGTTATGAATGTTGCAGTTTTGCCACATATGTAAGACAGCAAAGCGAGGAAACAACCACAAATACTTAGAAGGTCATTTCTATATCTCATTTGACTGGTGACCTTGAATTTCTGAGACTCCCATATCTGTCAAATCTCGATATCTTAGATATAAAGAGCCTCTGTACACTAGGTCTGAGAAGAACAGCCATGGAAGTTTGATTGGCAAGCCAAGTTATGCCAGGTTAGAAGAAATAAATAGCTTTTATGGCCTTTGAGGGATTTGTAGCGAATTTAGTACACAGAAGAACACAGTTAGTCTAATGGTTCATGAGACATATTTATGGGTTTTAATTCCTGTCCATATTAATGTTACCTCAGCTTTTAGTATTTCTGAAGCATCTTTTTTTCCCACATATCCTTCCCTTTAGGACTAGATCTTCTTTAAGGGAAGCAGAATAAATGTTTGATTTGTATTACTTTACTGTGGAAATCCTAGTTCCTATTATTGGAACTGTAAGAGTATTTTCAGTCTGCTCTGAATTTCAAGGTAGGATAAAGATGAATATGAATTAAGAATCTTACTCTGATGTATTTGAGAGCTTAAGAAATATGCTCCAGAAAATACACAGAAAAAAGTTCTAATTTCCCTTTCTTTCTTCCACAAAGACTCATGCACATACAAAACACGATTTAAACATGTTAAATCTGATGGCCTTCATCTGGAAAAAAGATGATTTTGATGGAGCTTCTGAGTCACAGGAATCATGGAATGAAAAGGGGATTTTTGAAAAATTATTGTATTTTAAAATGGTTTCAGATGATGTCCTAAGGCAGGAATGCTGAAGGAAATAAAACACAATCTTTAGAGGTCCTTGTAGCAAATTATTTTCTAATTCATTAAGTGATGTTTTGTGATTCTAGTCCTGAGTCATAGCATCTGTAAGGATTATGTTCTTTGGTGGCTACAGCAATAAACTGAGGTTCCAGATTGCCAGTCCTATCCTGGGCTGCAGCAAATTGCATCCTGGGCTTCCATAAAAAGAGGCACGGCCAGCAGATCAAGGGAGGCGATTCTCTCCCTCTGCTTCGCTCTCTTGAGACCCTGCCTGGAGTGCTGCATTCAGCTGGTGTTTCAAGCACAAGAGAGGCATGGCCCTGTTAAAGTGGGTCCAGAGGAAGACTACGAAAAAACAGCAGGCTGGAGCACCTCTTCTGTGAAGAAAGGCTGAGAGAGTTGGGGTTCAGCCTGGAAATGAGAAGGTTTCAGGGACTCCTTATTGTGGCCTTTCAGTATTTAAAACGGTCTTTTAAAAAAGAGGAAGAGAGGAGACTTTTTACCAAGGCCTGTAGGAAGGGTCAGCAGTTTTAAATCAGAAGATGGTCGATTTAGATTGGACATAAGGAACATACAATGAGGGTGATGAGACACTGAAACAAGAAAAGTTGTGAATGCCCCATCCCTGGAGGTCTTCAAAGTCAGGTTAGATGGCACTTTTAGCAATCTGATCTACTGAAATATGCCCATGCCCATGTCAGGGAAGTTGGAACTAGATTAACCTTAAAGGGCCCTTCTAACAAATCCCACGGTAGGCTAGTCTAGTCTGAGAAGTGGATTTTTTTATTGAGTCTATAGTTATATACACTATGATACTGGAGGAATGGACAATAAGCCTAAATGAAAGTTTTAATTGAGCTAATTGTCAGTAGAGTGATTGCATGCTCAATTCTCTGCTAATACCATTTTTCTGTAAAGCAATTATTTCATTGTTTGAGTGTTACAGAAATATGTGGCACTTGAAAAGCCTATAAGTCACCCTAGTGTTTATGTAAGATGGAAAATACATTTGAACCATAAAAACAAGATAGCGGGGAATCAATTACATTTCTTTTGTGATTTACGATCTTTTCTTATCAATGGAAAATCCACTGCACAAAGAAATGCCGAATGGCTATATGAGATAATTTTAAAATTCAAGTATTTGACTGCCACCAGCATTGAAATGAAATCTTTTTCTCAGATTTCCTTTACATTTTATTTTGGGATCTCACTAGAGTTTTTGTCTGCACTGAAATGGAATCACAGTTTGTTAAGCTCAGTACCAAACAAGTCTTTAGGCACGACATTCATATAAAGAGCTTTCTATTGGAAGGTGTGACATCAGGATTTGTTGGCAGTATCTGTTATTCATGACTACTGAATAATGAATTGCTCTGTTAAATCAGATGTTATTGCGTATATCAAAAGAACTAAGAAGAATGTAATTCATAGTTATACTAAAACTATAAAACGTATTTCCTGAGTGGCCTGTAAATCATGATATCTTAGTCACATGGATCACCTGACCAGTAATTTATGAATCATCTATAGGATTTATACCAGAAAATATAAGTAGAGTATCTTAAAATTTTATACTTTATTTTCTAAAATAACAAATAGCAAAACAAACAGTTGTACTCTGCTCATATGCAAGTGCTTTCACCCCTAACTGACTCACCTTCAAATTTATGGTGATCTGCTTTAGGCACAGGTTCTACTCTTACTGAAACAAATACCAGAACAAACCCCCAAAATCTCTGTATGTGTTTTGTTTGCCTTATTTACAACGGCCAAAAAGCATATGCATTTCTCAGTAAAGAGTAACTAGGATTTTAAAAGCTAGGCTTTGTTTTTTTCATTTACAATCCAAATGACAGTAAAAGATGCTGTCTACCAATTTATGGGGCCTGATGGGATTCATCTAAGAGTCCTCAAAAAGCTGGCTGATGTCATTGCAAAACCTCTCTCAATGATTTTTGAGCAGTCTTGGGATTCTGGAGAGGTCCCAGCTGACTTGAAGCTGGTAAACGTTGTCCCAGTTTTCAAGAAGGACAACAAGGATGACCCCAGAAACTACAGGCTTGTCACTCTCACTTCAGTGCCTGGTAATCTTATGGAGAAGGTTATTCTGGAAGGTGTTGAAAAACACCTGAAAGACAACGCAGTCATTGGTTGCAGCCAACACGGCTTCATGGGAGGAAATTCCTGCTTGTCAAACACGGTTTTCTTTTATGACAACCCACCTAGTGGATCAAGGGAAGTCACTTGATGTGATCTTTTTGGATTTCAGCAAAGCTTTTGATACTGTGTCTCACAGGATCCTTCTGGACAAAATGTCCAGCACACAGCTGGATAAACACATCATGTGATGGGTGAGCAACTGGCTCACGGGTCAGGCACAAAGGGTGACAGTGACTGGGGTGACATCAGACTAGCAGCCTGTCACTAATGGTGTTCCACAGGGCTCCATCTTAAGCCTTGTGCTCTCCCACATCTTTGTAAGTGACCTGGAGGCAGGACTGGAAGGGATACTAAGAAAGCTGGCAGATGAAGGAAAACTGGAGGGAGCTGCTGACTCCCTTGAAGGCAGGGAGGCCCTGCAGAGAGACCTCAGCAAATCAGAGGGCTGGGCAATCACCAACCATATGAAGTTCAACAAGGGAAAGTGCCAGATTCTGCACCTGGGATGTGCCAATCCTGGAGGTATGGACAGACTGGGGAATGAGAAGCTGGAAAGCAGTGCCACAGAAAGGGACCTGGGGGTGCTGGTCGGTGACGAGTTGAATCTGAGTGAGCAGTGCCCTGGCAGCCAGGAGGGCCAAACCTGTCCTGGGGGGCATCAGGCACAGCATCGCCAGCCAGGCAAGGGAG